>OZ005648.1:366711924-367181924 GCA_963930645.1 Salticus scenicus
TCTCGGTCAGCCACTTCAAATCTCTAGACTATGCGCTAACAAAGTTTTCCTTCCCCCCTCCAGTGGCAAGTATTAAATTAAATCGTTTTTTTTCTTTTTTTTTTTTTTTTTCTTTCCTCTCTTTCTCATGTTTGTCGTTCAGCAGTTTTGGTGTTTAGCCCCCCCCCCTCTACTTTTTAGCCTCCATTCTTTGGCATAATTCTGAGTGCACAACTTATCATTTTGGGTCCCCCCGAGTTTCCCCCCCATTCCAAAATTCAAAAAAATTTTTTTTTTTTTTTTTTTTTTTTTTTCTCCCTTCTGGCTTTCCGATATTGTGCACATATTCTAAATTCCTGCATCCAGGTAGCGTGACTGTGCGCTTCCTACCTTGTGCGATCTGGAGGTGTGGTGTGTCAGTCGAGCATAATGTGTCCAGAAGATGATGTCGCAACCCTGCCGTACCAGAGCTGTCATCTGAAGTCACCCAGTCCTTAGCAGAAGAGTGGTCCTCTCCCGACTGAAGTTAGAAGTCTGAACGAGCAATCGGACACAGCTCATTCTCTGTAGCGTCTAGATTACTGTCTGGCAGTAGGTGGTTATCATGCAGTGATCCGGCGATTTATTCGCTCCGGCGGACAGCATCCAACCCGTTAAGCTTGGCGAGTCCAGGCAGGCAGGGGCTGTCCAAAGGTTTCAATGATATCTTAATTGATTACAACCATTTCCGTTTTCATCACAGACAGTTAGTTGTCTCGCATGTGTTTTGTTTCCGATCGAGACAGCTTAGAAAATCGTCTGCCTGTTGCCAACTAAATTTCATACTTTAGTTAATTTAAAAAAATCTAATTGCTGTAGAGATAAGCCACTTCCATTCTCAGATTCGGAAAAAAATCCCCTTTCATTTGGTACCAAATTCGTAACGATCGAACTAAAATTTCTAATTTATTTTCCACTTTTTCTGATTTTAACTCCGTTAAAATATCTATTTTTATGCAATCGCGGTGGTGAATTCTGAGTAATTGAGATCGCTTTTTACATTTTAATTAATATCTCCGGAACGGAACTAATTAAAATTTTTAAATTTTGTTTTCACCATCAACTCGGGAAGGCTTCTGAGCACCCGTATGTCAAATTTTATACTTCTGCGTTCAGTAGGGGCTGAACGTATAGATGCACAGACAGACAGACAGACAGACAAACATCTTCTTTTATTATTATAGATAGAAGATAGAAGATAGAAGATAAACTATAGTAAAAAACAATTATATGTACCTTACAAAAGAATTTTACTTACACCTCTTAATGCATGTGTGTCTTAGGGTGTTTGGGTTAAAGCCAATTAATTGCGCAAGAGTCTTAAAACTGGGTGGTTTGTCCTCCGTGTGGATTCATTTTTTAAATGTTTTCTAGCCCGTATTCACACGAGTTACGAAGAAAACCGCAGAACATTCCGAACGAGTAGATAAACGAGCACACCCTGGATATTAGATTTGAAAGCAGGACCTGTTAGGTTAGCGTTCTTGCTTTCAATTGTCTGGTTCGAACCCCGATTCAGGTATTAATGTTCCTTGTCTTTTGGAATCCGTTTTAAGTCATAGATGCTTGTCTAGTGGGCCTTAATTTCAAATAATAACGTAAAGCAACACCCCAAACTGAAAGTAAATATTTTATTTAGGGTAAATGCACCAGTGCTAAACATTGTGAATCCTAGACACCATACCAGTATAATAGACACTTTTAAATTTAATCTCAGAAAACAAGTTGTCTAAATTTTGCATAGGTTCAAGGAGGGAGCGTTCAAAGTTGATGTTACTTTCCTCTTTTATTAATGTCTTGAATGAAGAATATTTCAAGGCATCAGTTTTAAAATAAAATTCATTTAATTTTTTTTTTTTTTTTTTTTTTTTTTTTTTTTTGCAGTCGTGACCGATGATTATCCTATGTCGACTAGATCCAAGTAAAGGTGGAACACATTTCAAAAAGATGACTCTGCAGAAACTTTTCAACTTGTAAATTTAATACGAAACTGCACAAAGATATTTACAAATATACACATTATCACATATAAATATATACGCATTCTAAATATAACCATTTGCAATTGTCTTTTGAAGCCCGCTCGTTAAAAACATTCGTTCACCACTTCTCTTCTGTCATTTTTATTCTAATCTCTCCGCAGCATCTTGATGCCACTTAAGAAAAACTAAAAGTTCTAAAACGATTCGAATAAAGTTCGAATATGATCTTTAGAGTGTCCATTATTTGAACGGAAGACGTGTCCACTATTGGCGCATTTTAAGCTATCTGTCACATTGAATTTTCGTGTATAAAAAGCCAAAAAGGTTTCAATCAGAACTTTTCTCATTACATACAGAAAAATAAAGAAAGAATTAATTGAAGTATTAAAAACCGATCATCTGACAGTCTCTAAAATTAAACCTTAAATGCCTGATTATTTAAAAATAAATTAAAAAATGTTTTATTTTTCCCTCTCTTAAACAAATCACAAGAAAAATACTTTAAAATATTATATTTAATTATAACTATGGACAGCACAAAAGCCAATCGGTAGGCATGAGGCATTAGAGCTTCAATATTATTCTAGTAATACTGTAGAAGACAAAATTGGGTATATTACCAAAAGGTAACACTCGGCATTTAAGGGTTAAGAACAGTACACCAAAAATAGCCAGAAATTGTTTTTAAAGTGTCCATTACTGGTACAATTACCCTATTTTACAGTCGGTAACAAAAGTCTCTGAACACTAGCAAAATTTCCTATGTAAAAAAGAGTACACTTAATACAGTTCTGTTAAATATAAATCCTTGTCGAATCCCGTTTTTATACTGACTAAGAACATGATTCGGCAAGGATTTATTTAGAAAAACTGTATTAAGTGTACTTTTTTTATATAGGAATATTTGCTAGTGTTCGGAGACTTTTGTTACCGACTATACATATAAAATATAAAAGAAGTGAGAAGATAAAAATAGTAAGGAAGATGTTAATAATTCCTTCCTTCATCTTTTCCATTTCCCACCGCATTTTACACAACGATGGAGTTAATTACTATCATTCAAAATTTTCATAAAAATTTGAATATGAATTATTAATAAACATCTCTTAAATTAAAGACAATTTGAAATTCCAAATGCATTAAGGCATTTTTTAATTCCTAGGAAATTAATTGATAGTTGTTTCGGTTTGCAATTTTTCGAATTAAAAAAGAAACTGTTTCAAATACATATAGCATATATGTATATAGAGAGAGTTTTATGAATTTATTTTTATTTATGTATATTCAATGTCATCCTCTCTCCATATAAATAACTATATATTAATGATAAATATCTAGGTCACCTTTAAATAACTATATATTGATGATAAATATCCATGTCACATAGATTAGGTATAGTTTAGATCAATATTAAATTAAACTTCCATGAACAGTAGGGTCAAAGTATTCTAGTCCATTGATGAAGATGGCCATAAAAGCTTATGGGATATTAATACATGAAGATATACATCAATATCAAATAAACGTGCTTTTCATAATACACGGTAAATTGGATTTACTATAATTTAACTGCATGAGAGTATTGAAATCAAAATTTGTTAGATTATTGGAATCATGGGATAGTAATAAGATATTGAAATTTCGATCCTCTTTTAAAATATAATTTTATATTAATAATTGGATCAATAGTTTTAATCCATGTATTTTTTAGAACATAAATTACCGTTTTCTAGGTTGTTTCTAATTACCCTTGAAAGCTGTATAAAACGAAAGGTTAAATTAAAATAAAATTATCTGGAATACAAGAAAAATAATTATTATTAACGTTAATAATGCTTAATCAACGCTAAAATAAGTAAATAAATACTAATAAATATTATTTTATCTATGATAATATGAAACAAATAGTATGAAATCGATAAAAATTTCTGTAAAATGTGTAATTCTAGATATTTAAATTTTAGTAAAAAAATGAAATTGTAAGTATAGTGCGTGTAATAACTTTAATGCTAGTATAAGTTTTTGGGAATATTCAAAGATAGAATCCATAAAAAAATTGATTTATAATGATTACTTTAAAATTTAAAAAAGAAATAAAGCAGGCAAAATTGTAATTTACACATATATGTTTTTGTAAACTTTAAATGAATTTAAAAAACAACTTAACTTTAATTGTGTAGAAACTGTAAAAACTGAAGACAAAAGTATAGTCTAACCATATAATAGTGGACGGAGTATTGCAATATTACGGGAGTATGTGAAAGTGGAGCAAAGATGAATCAGCTGAGTGAAAGCAAATGAATAACTTTTTTGGCAAATATCGGGTTATTGGCGATTTTTTGTTTTGAACGTTATTTTTTATAATTAAAAGATAAAGCAAGCAAAACTTGTGTAAAACATTACATTTTCAGCTTTTCAGCTTGTTTATTTATTTATTTTTCTCATTTAATACAATCATCCAGCGATAAGCCGAATTCAAATCTATATTAATAAAATCAGACTTTTGTCTGTAAATTTGTTGGAATCAAAATATTTTGCGATATCTTCACGTTTCACACCCCATGAAAGCCGAAAATGACTTCAGAAAATTTTGCCTGTGTGTGTGTGTCATCGTGTCTGTATGTCGCTTTTTTTGCCCGGGCATCACTAGAGAACGGCTGGGCGGAATTCAACGGCGCTTGGCAGGAATTTAGGTCTTCACCCAACTTAAAATTATATCTATCAACTTTTCAGAAATTCTCCTCCGTTCCCCCCCCCCTGGGGGGGGGGGGTAAAAGACTAAAACACGTTTGTCCGGGCATCACTCGAGTACAGCTGGACGGAATTCAACGGCGCTTGGCAGAAACTTAGGTCTTCACCCAACTTAAAATTATATCTATAGAAATTTTCAAAATTATGATTAGTGTTTAAATTGTGCGTAAAAAACGCCTGAGCATGCGCCATAAATATTTTTTCACTAAAACGCTTTGAATGGAAAAATAAAATATAAAAATAAATTTTTAATTTAAAGACTTTTTTATTTTTTATTCGCGTGATTCGCACTACAAATTATGAAAATATTGAAATGAAGTGTTGCCATCTAAGTTTCATACTTTAGTTAATTTTAAAACATCTAATTGTCGTATCGAAAAACTGTTTACACCCCAGGATTCAGAAAAATCACCCCTTTCATTTGGTATTGAATTTGTAACGATATGTCTGACATTTCTAATTTATTTTTCCCTTTTTCCGTTTTTCCGTTGCCACTTAAATTTCATACTTTAGTTATTTTTTAAAAATCTAATTCTCGCATCGAAAAACTGTTTGCACCCCCTGGATTCAGAAAACTCGCCCCTTTCATTTGGTATCAAATTTATAAATATAGGTCTGATATTTTTAATTTATTTTACCCCTTTTCCGTTTTCAACCCAAATTCGGTAGAAGGTTTTATATTTATATATGCGCATTTATATATTTTTTTTATTTTCCAGAAATAAAATGAATTTTTTTTTTCACGTGAATAATAATAAAAATTAGAGAGAAAAATACCTACAAAAGTTGGTGATTTTTTTTTTTTTTTTTAAATCAGGAATTTGCACGTGGATAAATATTTTCATAGAGATACTTGGCATTAGTTTAATATTTTTATTTAATTAAGCAGTACTTTTCTTTCCTGCAGTAAAACAAAAATTTTGTCGTTATTATGTACCTTATGAGGTTCTTTTATGTTCTCCCCTTAATTGTAAATGATTATAATTTGGATTTTATTAAGATTTTTTTTTTTTTTTTTTTTTTTTTTTTTTTGTAAATATCAGAAAAGAGTTTTTATTTTATTTTATTTATTTATTTATTTTGTGTATGAACAGCTTTAGTATTGGATCCCTTTGGCAAAATTTGAAATTCGTCACCGAAGTAGCTCGACGTTTCTCGCCAAGATCTTTAATTGCACAATTGAGATAGCCAATTCAGTTCATCGCAAAAATGGCATAAAGTCACCAAAGGGTCCCCATACTAAAGCTGTGCTTTTTGTATTTATTTATTTATAATATTTTCTATTAAAGACTTCTGTGGTCACGAAATTTGGTGCGTAAATTGTTTGTATGCATCCGGCACTTATTGTAATTGGATTTCACGAAATTAGAAATCCCCCCCCCCCTTCTCAGAGTTGGAGGGCAATAAACATGTGTAAAAACATGTTTTTCCGTTTGAATTCGCTTTGAATTATCTTAAAATGGCGAATTTTGGGGTGCGGATATTGATTAAGTGTACTCATTATGTACATTAGTGGGATTTTGCAAAACTTCGAACTCAGCCGCTGAGGAAGGGGAAGTAAGAAGTGGGTAAGTTGTGCTGAAGACAGTGGGGACCCAGACTCCTCACGTTGCGAGCGAGAAAACCTCTACCAATCACAGCGAGAACTTAGGTTATTAATAAAGATATGGGATTTTGACAACTCATTTAAGTTTAATGTCCAGCGAAACAGGCAAAGCCTGCTAGTAAATTATTATAAAAACAATATTGCATTTTTTGTTTCAAAAACAGTATGTGGAATTCTTCCTTTTTTAATTTAAAGAACTAAACATAGCCTTATAAGCGTTTTACAGAAATAATTACTTAAAAAGTACGAAATAATAAAATATAAAAAAAAATCTTACCTGTGAAATATAATCCTCATTTTACATAACTTTCTTTACAGCTTTTTTACAGAACATCTAATCACTATTGCTTGCAATAAAATATGTTTCATATACAAAACAATTTAACTTTTAAAGAAATATAAATTTTAAAAAGAGCTTTCAAGAATAAGGAAGGATATCGTCTGCGTAAGAGAGCGTAGAGTTTAGAGCTTCGCAAGAAATTTTCAATATTGGCCAGCTTGGCTTACTGTAGTCACTGTAGTACCTTGTGTCACGTGACCTTTTTATGAGCGATCTTTGCCGCACAAAAAGGTTGCCATTGTCCTGTTCACTGTAATAGTAGGTCTATGGTTCTGTCGCCAATGAAGTCGTGGCATTTTACTTCATCAGAACATTTAAACTGGCTGTGTTTAATTTGGTGATAATAGTAAAACTAACTCATATTAAAACAATAATATGATTTATTAACATTAACAAAACATATAACTAAAATTATGTTGCATCTTGCAACTTAAATAAATTAAATTATAACGAAAATGATAATCCATTTGAAGCCGTTGCTCGGGCTTTCATCTTCATATTTATAGCTCAGCTGTTCTGACGAGTAAAAGGAAGGTTGATGCCACTCAGTGTAACTCGGGAAATGGAAGCTGTTGCCAAACGCTGCAGTTCTAATGATACAGAAACCAATTATTAATACTCTGTTGAGATGGCCTTTATTTGAAATCAGCTCTTTTTTTTTTTTTTTTTTTTTTTTTTTTTTTTTTTTTTTATGTAATAAGTCTCTGCACAAAACAGGATCAGTTATGAACTATTCTTCAACTGAAGATCTTCATTTTACCGTCAAAAATTAATATCTTCTAAGTCGATATACGCATCGAGCAAGATCACCAGAGAAAGTTTCAATAGGGTTAAGTTCTGTGTTTTTAGATGGCTATTTTAAAACTTCCGTGCTTTTCCTATGCATGAAACTAGAATTTCACTAGCCGACTTTTATTAATTGAGGTTTCATACTGTTGGAAGTTACCTTTCTCTCCACCAAATCATTTGAATTTCCCAATAGATTATTTTCAAGAATTTCATTATATGCTTCAGAGTTCATTTTGTTAAAATGAAAACCAGTGATCTATGTCCAATAAAATAATATCATCCTCTTATCATAACAGATACCGCGCCGAATTGTCGTCTGTAAAAAAATTTCATTTTCTTTTCTTAAATCATGCCAATACTATCTCCAACCATCAGGACTATCTAAATTTCATATATATCTTTTTTCACCAGACAAAACTATCTGAAGCCATTCGTTGTCCCAAGTCATTACATTTTGACTGAATTACGTTGCATTTTATATATGGATAGTGTTTGTTGTTTAACAAGTTTCACTTCATAGTGAAAATGCCAACATTTTGCACTGTACGTTACAAATAGTTTTTCTACAAATTTGGAATCCTTTTTACTTCCATTACCTTACTACCGTAGGTAATGGAAATATTGTAGTTGGTCCAAAAATTCGATATCGAGATTTCACCTGCTTTACACGTTTTAAGGTTCCCTGAGTCCAAAAAAGTGGTTTTTGGCAATTGGTCAGTGTGTGTGTGTATGTGTGTATGTATGTGTGGAATCTTCTGGCTATCATATCTCCGAAACTAATAAAGATAGAACTGCAAAACTTCAGAATTAAGACAGGTCTGGTGTATAGATGAATTTTCCAAATTTTGGTAAAAATTGAAAAACCAGAAGTGAGACATTGGAGACCGGAAGTGAGACAGTAAGTCCGTGTCTCAAAAACGGTTCTAACGATTTTCTTCAAATATGCTATATAAACACTCTATGAGATGTCCTTTCGAATGATATAATTGGTTAGTTCAGGAAAATATATAGGCGTCCTGTACAAATAGCTGAATTTCAGATCACGCAAGCGAGTTCCTTTAAAAACGGCTGTACGGAATTTTTGTTTTCAAACTCGCCCTATTAACTCACTTTTATATATACTTTTGTATGTAATTATCGTTTTCCTGTCAATAATTGATTTTTTGGAAAAGTTGGTATCTCAAAAACGGCTCTAACGATTTTCTTGAAAATTGTTATATAAATCCATTTCTTTCTAGTGTATTACGTGGTTATTAGAGGAAAATTAACAGTATTTCTGCGTAGGTAGGTCATCTTCAAATCTCGGAAATTTGTGTTTCAAAAAATAACTCTACCATTTTTTTCTCTTAATTTTTACCTCGCTATGTCTTTAGTCTTATGTCCTCTATATCCTTTATAAGTTTCTCTTACCTGAAAAATTTTAGGTTTCTATTTCTTTATGTAACTTTTATGTTTTCTGATCACATTATCTCTCAAAAATGCATATAATACGTGTAATAGTGGGTAATGGAAATTGTGTGGCTCTTTCTTTTTCTTAATAATATCATCTTTTTAAACAGTTTATTAGATAAGCAAGTCCCAAAACTCTTCTTTTATCTCTGGATCATAAAGGTTTTGCCTTTAACTCCAGTGTTTCTTTTGGCATAACTATCAATGAAATTAAAAAAATTATTTACTAACAGATTTTGATCTTCTAATCTCTTTAGTTACATCCCGTATAAACAATTCTGATGACAGAAAAATAAAACTTGGTTTTAGTTTTAAGTTGTGTTAATTTTTTTTACTGTTGACAATACACACACACATTTATAAAAAAAAAAAAAAAAAAAAAAAAAAAAAAACTAATCCTCGAAAATAATTACCTTCTGTAACCCTTCTGACGTTTCTACTCTAAAGCAGAAAACAGGTTTTAAGAACATAAAACTAATCTATGGAAAAAAAAAAAAAAACCTTAAACTTTTTATACTGTCAAATTAGGTTATTTTCATTTTCAACTTAATTTCAATTACAACGCTTATCGATTAAAAAATTTTTCCATTGTATTAGTCCCTAAAGCCTTTATTAAACAATGCAGTGTTAATATATACAGTGATTTCCTTATTAAAATGATTCTCTATATTTTTAATAATAAAAAAATTAGAACATTTTTAACTAGTCTTACAGTTTTTACATGCGCTGTATACAGATTCAAACGTAGTATGTTAAGTACACCTACTCATTTAATATTGATAGAAGCAGGACTCTTTCAAGAAGCGTAGGTTGCTTATTAGTAGGTGTTAGCTAACACTGATTAATACATATATGAGTGTATGTATATGTGTAATGAGTCGGAAAGTTATTATTAATTCATTTATTTCCTGTAAAACAGATTTCAATAAGAAACAACATACAGTAAAAGAAGAAAATGGAGACTTCTTTTTCGAATACTAAGTCTTTTTAAGGAAACAGCTTTATATGTAGTATGGAATGTTTTGTTTATTGTCTGTTAAAAAGATCCAAAACTTTTTAAGCAAAGAAAATATATCCTTTTTTATGTTTAAAAAAATTCCCTTATAGGTTTTTTTTTTTTTTTTTTTTTTATAAGAAACTTTTATAACATTATAACTAATGCTCTCTATTGACTTTTTAAAAGTAATTTTAAAATTTCAATTCACCAAACATTCAAATCCTTTTCGGTTTTAGCAAGGATACTTTTAGGAAACGAAGTATTTTTTTTTCTTCTTTCTAAGAGTGATTTTTTTTTTTTTTTTTTTTTTTTAACTTCTTCTTCTTCTTTTTTTTTGGGGGGGGGGGGGGGGACGAAAAAATGTTGCAAAGGGATCGTCCCAAGGGATTTAAAAAACGTACTTTTTGATTTGTTTTAAAAGTGTATAAATAAGTAATTAAAGACAATAGAACGAATTTTTCTACCCCATTCCTACGCATGGCTTTCTCGTCATGAGATATAATAAATTATGCTAACCAGTATTATGTGGACTAACGGATTTGTCTGTATAATTTGATCGTCTAATTGATTTCTTGTACTCATCTAAAAGGCACTTAGACTAAATTTTAATCAATGATATTTCCAATAATTGCCTCACACTCAAAACGGAGTTCACCACTCCTTAGTTAAGTATACCATATTAATAAAAATAAGGCATTGTATGTAGATGGGTATGTGTGTGTGTGTCTTACATCTCCTTCCAAACCACTGAACCGATTTGAACTAAACTGGTCACAATGTTTGCTTATGAACAGGATTGATGTACTAAGAGTGTTATAAATTTCTAGCTAATCGTCAATGGGAGAGGATGGGGAAAAACCCTCTCGAAAAATATTTCTCATCATATTTTTCTATGATTTCTACGATAATACAGAAAGTCATTCACATTTTAAGAAAACGATTTTATAATTCATTTTTTATTTTTGCAGCTTCAGATAAAAACTTGGCAACTATAGAATAATCGTCTACTACCTTTAGCTTTTGATTGGAATGTAAAATATATATATATATATATATATATATATATATATTATTTTTAAAATGGCTCCCAAAATCGATAGATTGCTCGAAAGTTACGTAACTGAACTTTTCGAGGAGAAATATTCGTATCACCAAATTATAAAGCGGTGTAAAAATCGCGGTTATTGCATTTCTAAAAAAATTATTTACAACATGTTAAATTTGAAAAGGGGAAGAAACGTCTAAGTAAAAGTAAAAATGAAAACATGACTGCAAAACTTCATCTTAAGACTGTTTAACCCGTTAGTAGTCGCTAATTGGTCGATTTGCCACCCATCCTTTAGTGTTGCTATTTTTTTTTTTATTCAACAGCCACCAAAAAATTTTAGAAGTAGCATTTGATACACAAAAAACGCGAATAAAATCGAAGGAACGTCGATCACATCACTTCTTAAAATTATTGGTGAAAGTTAAATAAAAAGTGCGTAATCTGTAATAGGTGGCGCTGTCTATAGCGACTACTAACGGGTTAAAAGCTGGTGAACATCAAGAAACTGAAGTCTCTGAACCTAAAACAAAATCCGCCGACTCAAAAATCCATTGCATCGAAACTAGGAATGTCTTCTGGCGCTGTAAGTAAAATCATTCATGAAGATTTGAAGAAAAAAAGATGTTGAAAAGATGAAAGTTCATCAGGTATTGACAAAGCATATTGCTGAGAGGAAAGCAATTTGCAAAAAATTATATAAAAAACACCTAGTTGCCGAAAAAAGAAATTTGTTGTAACACTCGATGAGTCAAGGACATATTTAACTATTGGGTAACTATTGGGTCGTCCATAAATATTGGCCGAAAGTGAAACATGAAAGAAAACATGAGTCACAGAGAAAGAAATAGATTTTATTCAGCAAAATAGCCTCCATAGACAGAAATACACATCTCCCAACGAGTTTTGAGCGAAAAAATACCACGGTGGCAGAAGTCGGCGTAACATTGGTCAAGCAAATCACGAAACCCCTGAATGAAAACATTCTTGTTCGGGAATTGTTTGTCCCACACAAACCTGCCCAAATTATAAAACATGTGATAATCGGTCGGAGCCAGGTCTGGAGAATAAGGTAGGTGCTCCAGAAGCTCATACCCCAACTCCTGGATCTTTTGCCGGCTACCAACTGAGACATGGGGTCGAGCTCAATCCTGCAAGGGTATTGGACATGGCCTATTGACCAATGCTGGTTGTTTGGTGAGAAGTTTCCTGTGGAATTCATCCAGTTGACGAGGGTACATTTCCGTATTAATGCTCTGACCTCTCGGGAGGTATTCATAAGAGACCACGGTCTTGGCGGTCCACCAAACGGAGATGAGAATTTTCTGTGGATCTAGTTTTGATCTGGGGATCTGTTTCGCAGGTTCGCTTTTATTCAGCCACTATGCTTTGCACTTGCGAGTTTCGTACAATACCCATTTTTCCTCAACAGTCAGGATACGATGTAAGAATAGCTCTCTAACTTCGTGCTCCTGTAGAGATTTACAGGTGTCCAGGTGCCGTAGACGTTGCTCCTCCGTTAGGTCATGTGGTACCCACGTTTTGAGCTTTTTCGCCATGCCCATTGCCGCCAAATGTCGGGAGATTGTCTGTGGGGATAAAGAGAGTTCGGCTTCTAGCTGTAGTACCATTCACGATGATCGAGTGGTGACTTTCTGCCGTAAATGGTCCATATCAAACCGCTCTGAACGACCGGCTCCAGGTTTATGGTCAATTTCCATATCGCCGCTACAAAACTTGGCAAACAATCTACAGACTGCCCGCTCACTTGTCGTGCCCGCACCCCATGCTTTGTTGACGGTGGCCACTGTTGCAGCCACCGAATGTCCACGCCGGAACTTGTGCTGAATCACGATTCGCACGTCGCGTTGCTCCATCACGTCCATAAATGTTTCCAGTGTCTCAACTGGCATTCATATAGTGTGTGGACTCTTCCACTTCACGTTGTAGGGGTGGTTAGTGGTGCATCACTACTGTACCGGTCGGAACAATCTGTAGGATTTGCCTATATCGATTGCGGCCAATAATTATGGAACAACCCAATGTAATAACAAAAAGATCAATTTTCTATTTCTCAGCTAACAGGAATGACTGTACGAAATGGCTTCGTCAGTGTCCAGAAAAGTTTTCAAAGGGATTCATGATAGTTGAAGGATTTTTTTACAACGAGAAATTAAAAATGAAAAGAAGCCTCAAGTAAATCCAAAATTAATTTACTCTACTATCAGCAGAATATTTTAGAACTAATTTTAGAAGAAGAAATTCCGGCATTATTGAAAGGACAATGGTAAAGCCTCATACGGACAAAGCCACTAGTCACATGTCTAAAACAATTATCCATTATTTAGCAAAGAAAGAAACAGAAACAGGAATAAAATGTATTTCATTTAATTAAATACCTGTAAAACCACCTGTCGCTTCTCCAAAGGACTTTTGCAATTTGTTTTATTAACACGAGCCTTAAGAAAACGTTATCCAAGAACACTGAACGGACTTTGGAAAATGGTACAAGAGGAATGATATGAAATTGACAGGACAGTACTAAGAAAAAATCTACTTTCATGGAAAATTCGACATAGAGCTATTGTCAAGAACCATGTCTATCGAAGCAAAAAACATGGCATTTATATATAAAACTCACCTACTAAAATAGTTTTCATAAAATGTAAACGATCTCCTGTAACGCAGCTAGAAATTTCAAATTTGATATGTAGGCTACTTCCAATGTATATAATCTCCCCAAGTGGAGGTTTTTAAAAATTCAAATTCAGAAAGCGGTGAAATGATTTTTAAAATAGTTCTAAAATTACGTTTTCATCAATATTTCATGCATGCGATTTAAACATTTGACTGTGGATACGTCAAAATGACGTAGTGTCTTAATATAATTAAAATAAAAATAATTTTTTATAACATGTTAGAATAACATCATCTTCAGAAAGTCTCTCAATTGAAGTAGAATCGCTTTTGACAATAATGCATAGATGTCAACATTTTAATTTATTCCGGAGTATTTTTAGCCCCACCTTTATTTCGCACTACTTTCTTTATAGAAAAATTTTCTCTAATATATAACTTTCATAAAATAACAAAAAATTACTTTTAAAAATTAAGTGGTATGGAATAAAGGCGGAGCTAAAAATACTCCGGAATAAATTAAAATATTGGCATCTATGAATAATGTCATTTCTTATAAATCATTCGATAGGGAAAATGCATATTACTAGAGAAAACTGTTATGCATTACAATCGTTGTGTGGGACTTTTAATTACTGGTGATAGAATAGATAGTAAGAAATAGCAATCTTATCTCTGAATTTTAATACAAGAAACAATGCTACCCGTTCTTCGCACGAGAAAAAATCAAAAAAGAAAAAGAAAAATTGAAAGAAAAGCCAATTAATTTGACCTGCTTTCAAGAGATTATTATTTCTGAGTTCTGATAAAGACCAAGCTTTGTTGAAATTTATTGAAAAATTCTATTGGAAGTCATTGGAATTTCTATGTGCAAAGAGCGGTTCGAAATGTTAGACACCCTCTTCCTTACCGCTTTAAATGTTAAATTCCGAAACATTCTTTATCTTTTACTTTAATTGGTGCCTAATGAGAGACATTTTTCTAAATTTCAAAATTCTAAAAGAGACCACTGCGATTTGCCATGTGCGAAGAACGAGTAGAAATACTAGACACCTCTTACCTCGTCCCCCTTGAGGATTAAATTTCGGGAGATTCTCATCTTTTATCTTAAATAGGGCCTGATAAGAGACATTTTGCTAAATTTCAAGTTTTTGTTGGAAACTTCTGCGATATTTCGCGTGCGATGAACCAGTAGAAATGCTATACACCCTTTTTTTCTAATTAAGGTAAGGTGAATCCATCGTTCCCGAACCGGGGCTTTTCTAGTTAAAAATAACTTTAATAAATTATAATTTAATAATTTATTTGTACTGCCTAAATTTGTATAGGATTATATATAGAAGAAAGTCTTGCAATGGTCACAACATACTAGTTATATAATAAAACTTCCGCAGCTGCTAACTACATTTAAAAGAATTTTGAGAATTCCATATTACTTACTAACATAAAACCTTAAAAAAATTAAAATTTAAAAAAGTATTCAATTAAATATGAAGACAGCAATTACTTCATAATAATAAAAAAGCAACTGATTATAAAAATTGTATTTTTCATAAATTACTTGAATATAACGTATTCATGAAAACTTATCCCATTTTTTTCATATATTTATTGGACATTTTCAAACTTTATTAACATTCTATTCTATTACTATTTTCGAGTTTTATACTCTTTAATGGCTAATGCCAAAAAACATTTTAGGCATAAAAAATCTTTGCTCGTTAACATGGAGATCTTTATGGACATCTTTATAAATTACTATATCTATGGTTATCACAGATGAAAGGTTATCAAACTTGACACACTTTTCTCTTTTTTATACACAAAAAAAAAAAAAAAAAAAAAAAAAAAATGACAACTAATTTTAATAAACCTAATTTTCAGCTGATTTTTAACTGCCCTAAATTTTAGGCTCCCTGAGAGAGCGCCCAGTTGCCCTTCTCCCTAAGCACGGCCGCACTGCGGAAGGCAGATAAATGGGAGTCACCACTGTTTTAATATTACTTGGAGATTATTGAAATTTCAGAACACAACTTTGAATGCATTCACAACTATTTCAAATATGTCCTCTAATGAATGTGAATATTTTTGTGTCGCACTGTAAACCAATCATTAATGCTAATCATACCATGTACTACTAATGACATGCTCTTGTGCATATAAATAATAGGTGGTAATTTCATTAAGTTTTGTGCAGTACAAAAATATTAAAATACGCATAAACATTAGAAATGCCTCTCATAGATTATATTGAATTGCATATTTCTTGAGTAACCCTGTACGCAAATTATTTGTGCAATTCATGCCATTTTCAATATACCATAATCCTCTTGAATGACAAGGAATTTTAAGAAGACCGCGGAGAAACAGCCAGAAAGACAGAGCGTCATCCTAAAAACTTTTGAAATTTGTTAGAAAGTATTAAAAAGGAAAATTTTCAGCTTTAATATGAGCGAATTGTGCAGGTCAGATAATTACTGGGATAATTTGTACAGCGTTAAGACATGAACTCAAAGGTTCTAAGTTCGAGTCCTTGTCTGTTGATTTTTCGTTCCTATAAAAATTAATTTGGGTAATCCCTAATTAATGTATTAAATAAGGTGCTTCCAAACATTATTTATGACAAACTTAAGATTTCTAAAATAAAACAAAAAATCCTGAAAGTATATGAAAAGTAAAAAAGGGGAGCAAAAAAGTATTTACCTTAGCCTTAGAAAAACAGTAATTGAAAACCAGCTGTAGGGAGAAATTGAAGGCTGAAAAATCTTACTCGTTTTCTTTCTGAAAGTGTTTCCTTAATAAGGGTTTCAGACGTCTTTACAATAATCTAAATTCATCCAAATCCATCCCTAACAAAAATATTTTGTTAGAAATATTATTTTTTCAGAAAATAATAATAATTAATGCATAATTCATATCAAATAAAATGAGTAACTTCCAGACATTCTGCACAGAAAAGCAATGTAGTAAGATTTTTAGAATTTAAAAAACGTATAAAAGTATTCCTGAAAGTGTAGTGGGAATAGAAAATGGGAGAAGAATAGTTCTTGCCTTAGGAAAAAATATAAAAAAAAGTAGTTGAAAACCATCTCTGAAAAGCAATTGAAGGCTTTGAAAATTCTTAGTCAGCCAACTTTTTGAAGGTTTCCTTACTTTGTGTTTCAGATCTCTTTATTAATAATATAAATTTATCCATGTACTGCTTAGTATCGATATTTTATTTGAAGTCAAGAGTGATCCAGAAGTCACAGAAAAAATAAGTTTATTATTCAAAAAATATTGACCACTATGCACAAAAGTATTGACCACTATTCACTGAAATGCATATGCTGAGAAACAAAATATATACTGCCTTCATCTAGAATGAATAAATGGTCATTTTCTAAATCCTTAAACTAGAAATATCGATTTCTGAGCTATACGCATAAGGCACGCCAATAAACTGAATAGACGAAATGGTCGAGAATTTCTAATCTACACATTTCTAGATGGTGAAACAATATTCTGAATATTCTGAATCTTGTATTACGAGAAATTCTCGCTTGAGTTTTTAGAATTGGGTGATAAACCAAGATTATAGCTGCTGAAATCCGCCTCTTGTGTTCACATTTATTTGGAGATATTTTCAAATAGGTTTGTCCTCGATAGTATGGGCAAGCGCTCAAAAATTCTAATAGAGGTCTCTAGAATTCGCTTTCGAAGGGGACTAGAAAAAATTTTATAAGAAATTTATAAGGATAACATGGAACTATTTTTTCTAGAGCCACAATTTAGATTTTAGATGTCAGTTACAGAATTTTTTCTCAGTGTATTGTCGTGCCTTATACTCATAGCTCGAAAAGCTGTATTTCTAGTTTAGGCATTTAGAAAAGGACCACGTATTCGTTCTAGATGAAAGCGATATATTTTTTTTTCGGTGTAGAAAGGCAGAGGATTTTTTTAGGTAATAAAAAATTTATGATCAAATTAGTTTAAATTTTCTTCAGAAGGGGGCGCTATAAAGGCAAATTCACTTTTTTACAGTGGCGCTGTGCATTCAACAGCGTAACTAGCACTATAAATGCTCATTCTTATGGCCGTCATTTATTAGATAACTGACAGACGTTGAACCTTGGAAAATCTTCTAAAACAGCTTCAGTATTTGCAGTATGGCGTCATTTGATCAGACGGATTTGTTTAAAATGTGAGAGGATGCTCCGAATACAGCGCGATATGCCCGGGGGGAAATTTAACTTTATGTATATATGTATATATATATACATATATATATATATACATACATATATATATATATATATATATATATATATATATATATAAACAATCCCATGCTTGTCTGTACATTACAAGAAAACCGCATCGAGATACAGTCAGTATTTTTTTAAATAATGATTTTTTTAATTTTTCTGTGACTTTTGGATCACCCGGTATTTGTTTTCGAAAGTTATATAAAAACATTAATTGTATCTCGAAATTTCGCATAACCATTATTAATTTTTTTGACAATAATTAAAAAGTAATAATTTCAATGTAGTTATAGCTTTTCAGATTGTAAACAGTATAAGTACGTGTTTCCTTTCAATTCAAATATAAAAATTATTGATTAAAATACTGTTGAATATTAATCACAACATGTAGTTTATATTTCTCATTATTTCTTTTTATGCTTGCTTTAGCAATTAATTAAGAAGTGTCTGGAACAAAAAAATCTGCTTTTATGATTATTTCAGATACAATGAAAAAAATATAATTTACATTCAAAAACAATTTAAACATTTTAAGTCTCTAAGGGTAGGAATTACATAAAAAAAAAATCGGGAAATTACTTAATTGCTCACTTTTAACGTCACAGAAAAAAAAAAGGAGAGATGAATTAATTGCCTTTGTGGAGTTCATTAGCAACGAGTGTATCTGCACTACGCAATCAACATAACTGCAGTGCTATACTTCATAAATTAATTTGGAAAATTCCTGACATTATCCATATGTAATGCGGAAATAAATATGTTTCGTCGGGAACAATACCATTTAAAACACTTCAGAAAATGCGACGGTGCTTTTCTCAATTACAATTAATTGATTTTAATGATATAAATATGTTTCAAACGAAATGGCTCTTTAGTTAATGATAATTTAACTGAACTATTAAATGAAAACAAAAAATGCATTATTTGAGTTTTTTTTCTTTTTTTTTTCTTTTTTTTTTTTTTTTTTTAATTCTGATATAAGGTATTTAATCATCACAATATAATTAATATTTAAGATGTTTTTTTTTTATGCATCCATTTGTTTTAAAATGTTTCTTTTTTTGAATGATTTTTTAGGGAAAAGAAATATATATATATATTGTAGTTATGAAGAATAGCTTCCTAAGCAGCACCATATTGTTACGAAAATTTTAACTTTCTTGCCTGATAGAAAGTTGATCTTAATTTAGCAAAAAAGTCTTATCGAGGAATGCACTTTTCTAAAGAGATATTGTCGAAGTGGCTCAATGTAAAATAGCGAATTAAAATAACGATCATTGAAAATAATGATAATAACTATTATATTTTTCGAAAAACTTCTTATATTGATTTTCGGAGATATAAGATCTCGAAGTTCACAATCGTAAAATTCTGGTGTAAAACTTCCCGAAAATCGGGAAATTTCGACAGCTATGTAACTAACACCTGTACTGAAAAATTTAATTAAAAGGTGTTATATGTACAACAAAACAGGATTATCTTTGTTCAGAAACGTTGACCAACATGATTTTTCGCAGTCTCTTGGGGCAAAACACTTAGCTTCAAGTCTAAATTGAACTCCTGCAGAAGAAAGTTCTCAGTTATAGTTTCATGGCGAAGAATCAAAAAAATGTTCCGCGAGAGACGTTCAGTTCACTACAAATAACTCAAAAAACTCGACTCCTATTGACGTTGGAGCTTACAGCTTTTGTTCGTCCTAAACTATTTTTTTTCCCAAATTCTGTCACTAAATCAGCAATTGTCACCAATTCGCAAAGTTTGACTCCAAGATCGACATTCCTAGATATCAATCCAGTGGTCTTATTTACTTCTTCTTGTAAAACCACTTTTCACCAAGAAATATAGAAAAAGTTTCAACTGTAATTAAAAAAAAAGTTTTAGACCTTTAAAACAATATATTGCAAAAAGAAAGTACGTACTTTCAATTTATGATTTTTACTTAAAACATTTATTCAGCATTATTCAACATCTGTTGTTTGACGCATTTTACTATTATTATACTCACCTCGTTCATTTATCATCTTTGAAGGAAAAATTCTTACCCCAATAAATTTTGAAATAGTAAACCAATTCGAATTAAATGTTGACAAAAAAAAAAAAAAAAAAAAAATCTCTAGAGTTCTTTAGTCAAAATTGCTTTAAAATTTTTTCTAAAATAAGGCTCCTTAGTAAATCTGAGTAACATTACATAAATACTTAAAAGAGGAGTTCATTTTTCTCTGTCTTTCTCGGTTTTCGAACATATTTTAAGAGACTTAAACAAACATGTATGTACGCATTGAATAAAAAATAATTACATGGGAAACAAAAATTTACATAAACAAAAATACTGACAATTTGGGAGCCAGAACTTTTCGCCGTAAATTTACACCAGTGCCGTAACACGCTTCGATGACCCCCAAATGTATTATTTTTACAGAACATGGAAGCTATTCATTGAGTGGTTTAACGATTTGATAGTTGAATGAATGATTAGCGTAACCTACTTATATTTGAAATGTTATTTTAGCAAACATTCATTTCGATAAGAGGTGATTAAGTCACATAGTCTCTGAATTATATAAGCAATTCATCCAAATGTTTGTATAAAATATATTATCTTATTTCTAAGTCATGCGTTTTGTTTCAATAATCTTTCATTAAAAAGTTACATCCCTTCTGAATTTCAGCAACCTAGAAATAAGAGAATGATTCTGATAGCAGCAAAAGCCATGATAGGTGTTTAAAAAAAATTGATTGAACTAAATCTGGTTAAATATACGTTTAATACAGGAATCTTTCATAACAGGAATAGTTTCAATTAGGAATGTTATATAAATGTTAGGGGAGAGTAGGGAGGAATGGGACAGTTTTGACAAAAATATTTCTTACAAATTTACTTTTTCTGGTACAACACTGTAAGTTTCAGAGAAACAAAATAAAACATTTTAACATCTTTTTAAAATGTAAATTTGATGATAATTAGTAAAATATTAGTTTTATAAGTCAATTAACATAGTTATAAAAATGTCCCATCCTACCCTTATATGAGGGAGGGAGGGATTTTTTTTTTAAAGTTGAAATAAAAACATAATATACAGATATACTATGAAAAATGACAAAGACGTTGTATGTAAGGTTAATTAAGTATACTAATAAGTAATAAGTGATTAAGTACTCTATTTTATCCAACGTTATAATTTAATGTATCACATTAAATAAAAAATTTCCAATGCTCGATTAGTTCCATTATTTTTCTCTTGTAGCAGAGAAAGTGTTGTTATTTTGTTCAAATATTCAAAATTAAGTTTTTGTCATAGTTACATGTTTTGTGATTACCTGAATATGAAAATAAGGTTTTTAGTGGTTAGTCTGTGTCTGTTATCAGCATATCTCAAGAACAAATATTAGCAGGAAATCCGAACTCCATACTCTAAGCAAATAGTTCATGTACAAGGACATTCAAAAAAATTCAAATACATTATGTCTATGAGGGAAATTTACGGTAGATACAGCTTAATATCCATAGACTGAACAAAACAAAATTAAATGAACATATATTTCTTTTATATGCATAAAAGCATGTTCTGTATAGATTATGGTATATAAGTCATTCATCATTCCTTTGCAGGGCTACACAAAAGAACTAGGATACAATGGGACTATATCTGAAAATTACTGGAAGTGCATTTTAAGTGGTGATGTGTTTCTGTTTTACTAATTTAGAACTATATTTAAACACATCATGTGGTTTGTACATAATTTATATAAAACATACATGGCTATCGATAATTAAGCAGAATCATTCTTTTTTATTGATTGTAACTGGTGAATGTAATTCCTTTAGTATATTTTAATGTGTCCAGGAAAACTGCTCAGAAGGAAAATCAATTCCTCATACTTTAATGTTAAATATGTAAAAGTTTCTTTAAAAGCAAAAAGGGTAAGCAAAAGTCGTATGAGTGCCACAGTAATTATTTTCCATGATTTTGAATTCGTTTTGGGCATTTCCTCTTCCATTTATTCATTCATTTGCTTCTTGAAATTCTCTATTTAAGGAATATCATAATCTTCATTCTTCCTTCTTTTCTTACATGTCCCATCCCTCTCTTTTCATAACTTTTCAAAAAAAAAAACTTATTATTAGACACATGCTACTTTTAGGCGTAATTTAACTACTAATTCACAAAAGTTATATTATTAGGTATATAAAATATGAAAAGCAATTATGCTAACATGAGCGAGTGATATTGAAAACTTGCCTTGAAAATTAAGTAATTGTTTACTTTTGGTGTTGTAAAATAGTTATTTTTTTTTTGTTGTTGTTACAGAAACTAGCAGCATTCTCCAACTAAAATGACACATAGCAACAAGTATGGGGCTATACTTGCTTCACCTGGTGGAAGAATCAGAAATTAAAAACAATGCCCATTTTAAGAAAAATTCTAGGTGTCCCATCCTCCCTACTCTCCCCTACTATTCAATAAATAAAATTGAAAATGTGTACTCTTTTACTAACAATTTATAAATGTCAATTCACAAATTAAAAATATATTATTTGGATTATTTAACTTATAAATATGAAGTTTGATTTATTGTTTATTGATAGAAAAGGTTCAACTTTCTTATATTTTTCATTACTTATGCATAATAGGAACAATTAAAGTGCTATAAATGCATTGCCACCAATGCCAATGACCTATCAAATAAGAAACTAAAGTTAAGAATTTTCTATAATCGTAAAACATGTAGAATATTTAGCTACAGCGTCTTTATAAAAATAAACTTATTAACTATTTTGTTGTAAAAGATGTTAAAAAAAAAAAAAAGCAATCCTTAAAATAAAAATATACTAATTGGATCGTTCAACTTTTAATAGTACATTAAATGTATAATAAAACATAAAGATAAACATGTTTTGTATTTCATAAACTGTAAAGTAAATTCACATATTAAATATATAAGTTTAAAAAATAATAATAATAATAATAATTTGTCCTTTTAATTGCAAATATTCAATTTATTTACCTAGATTTTTGTTTTTCATAACCGAAACTAAAAATTGCAATTAAAGTAACAATGTACACGTTAATTTGCAAAGGCTATTTCTTTCAATATACGATAAAAAAAGTTGTCACCCTCAGTCTAGATTTAACTAAGTAAAACACCCATTTCACGGGATAAATTAGTTGCAACATGTGAAAATTGAAAATAGAAAGCTCAATTATGAATGTTTACGCGGACGTATAACACAAAACTATTTTGAGTAAAATACACGAAATTAAAATCAGGCATCACTCGTAACTTACGAAATACTTTTCATATTTTTAGTGTAAGAAATAGTCATTATGGGTTACTAAAGGTTGTGGAAATAGCATTATAATTACACAGGTGCGTGCGCTCTCGTATATAGATAGGCGCAAGCATACATGGTAAAATCCTGTAACATCCATCATAAATTACAAACTATTTTTTTATATAATATAATAAAGTGTAAAAAAAAAAAAAAAATTATTTTAAATCTCGATATTATTTAAAATGTAGATTTGATATTTTGATTACTACATATATTCTAGATAAAATTTATAAAATTTGTAGCTTTCTATAGAAAAGATAATAATCTTTTGTTAAATACAAATTTATTTTTAATCTCATACGAATCTTTCGGAAATTCTATTAAATTAGTCTTTATTTAAAATAATGTAGAGGGAGAATAATAAATTAGAATAACAATGATTCGTTTGAAAAATAATCGTTTGACGATTGACAATTCACTTGTATGCCTCGTCATTATTTATTCATCAGAACTAATCGTTCTGAAACTTACTATTGCATACCTGCCAACAATCTCATTATAAATCGTAACATTTTTAGTACCCTCCTTTTTTTTTCACACCGGTCTCTTTTTAGAGTAATTTTATTCGTATTTTATCATAATTACATTCAGGGTTGCCAACTTGGGGACTTAGCCCCTAAATTTCAGGGATTTTTTGGGCCGATGGGGACTTTTTTGGGAGCTGGTAAATGTTTTTAGGGGCTGTTTTTGGGGACTTTTAAAATTACGCTGTGGTCTTTTGGAAACTTCTCAATATTTTGTTGATTTTTTTTTTTTTTTTTTTTTTTTTTTACTTTTCCTGCAATAACTAAATACTTACTTTGGATATTTAGGGACTTTTTCAGGGGATTTTCACAAAAGATTTAGGGACTTTTAGAGGATCTTCAACTTGAATTTAGGAGTTTAATTTTTTTTGGAGTTGGCAACCCTGACTACATTTAGAGAAATTTAATCCAAAAATAAAGTGGTGTGAAAAAAAAGGTGTAATTTAAAGGGGCGTAACAACGTTGCGATAATTAATGAGATGGTTGGCAAGTATGCTATTGGTATATGATGTATTTAACCCAGGAAACATTATGCATATTTCTCTAGAGCTTACTAAACAAGTTAATTTCTAATTTCAGGAAAGTATTTCGTGCACCCGCATGAGGAAGAAATACCATTATTTCAAGGAAATAATAGACCAAACCATTCTTCCGATTCATTCCAACATAAGCCAGTAACTGGAGCGATTAGTAATGATCGAGTTATTCAAGTGTTTTATTCAAATGGCGTCACAACTCTATGTTAAATCGTTCTCGTAGAAACTGAAAATAAATCTTGAATCAATAAGTTTTGTGAGGTGGCAACACTAGCACTCACAAATAATAATGTATAGCAAAGATTAAATTGCTTTTGGAATGTGTCATTTAATAATTTTTGCACATTGGAAATTATTAATATATATATTTATTTATTTATTTATTTATTTATATATATATATATATATTCCAGGCATGGAGAGTGTTAATTTGATGAAATTGGATAAATAGAAGATTGATAGAAGATTTAATCTAACATCTTATTTATGCAGCATCTTCTTAATAATTCTAAAAAATCTGGTGTGTAACAGCCACACGACTTCCATTACCCAGTACTACACACATTATAAACATTTTATATACATTTTTGATTTAAATAAGTAACAAAATTGCTCTATCCGTCAAATAAGTTATTTAAAATAATAATTAGAAAAATAATAATCAACCAAATACAAATTTTCAAGAAAATCGTTAGAGCCGTTTCTGAGATGCCAACATTTACAAAAAGTCAATTATTGATCGGAAACAATAATTACATACAAAAGCATATTTAAACGTGAGTTAAAATGGCGAGTTTGAAAAAAATCCGTACAGCTGTTTTTAAAGGAACGCCCTTGGGAGACCAGAAATTGAGCTATTTATACAAGGCGCCTATCAATTTTCCTGAACTAACCAACTATATCATTCGAAAGGACATCTAATAGAGTGTTTATATAGCAAATTTGAAGAAAATCGTTAGAGCCGTTTTTGAGATACGGACTTACGGTCCCACTTCCGGTTTCCGATGTCCCACTTCCGGTTAAACTCAATTATTGACAGGAAAACAATAATTACATACAAAAGCATATTTAAAAGTGAGTTAAAATGGCGAGTTTGAAAAAAATCCGTACAACCGTTTTTAAAGGAACGCCTTTACGAGGCCTGAAATTGAGCTATTTATACAGGACGCCTATCAATTTTCCTGAACTAACCAACTATATCATTCGAAAGGACATCTAATAGAGTGTTTATATAGCAAGTTTGAAGAAAATCGTTAGAGCCGTTTTTGAGATACGGACTTACGGTCCCACTTCCGGTTTCCGATGTCCCACTTCCGGTTTTTCAATTTTCACCAAAATTTGAAAATTTCATCTGTACACCAGACGTATTTCAATTCTAAAGTTTCGTAGCTTTATCTTTATTAGTTTCTGAGCTATAATAGCCAGAAGATTCTCCACATACATACACACACACACACACACACTGACCAATTGCCAAAAACCACTTTTTTGGACTCAGAGGACCTTAAAACGTGTAAATCAGGGGAAAACCCGATATCGAATTTTCAGACCGAATACAATACTTCCATTACCTACGATAGTAGGGTAATGGAAGTAAAAACGATCAATATCTAGAAGGAATAACAGCCCATTTAATGTAAAGTAAACCAGATTTTTTTTTCACGCATAATAGAAGTGCATTCCCTGTATACACACACACGCACATATATATATATATATATATTACATATTAATTTAAGTATATTTGTATAGAAAAGGCGCCAAAAACAGCACTAAAAATTTTACAAAAATTTATAGTTTTAAATAGAAAGTAATAAATAGGTGTAAGAGTTTAAGATAAATGGGTGTCGTTAACAAAAACAAAATAAAAAATATTAATAAAAACAAAATCAACAAATTAAAGTACCGAAAAAACATTTGCAAAATAACACTTCATATGAAAAACACCTATCCGCTTCCTCTTTACTGGGTGGGAGCAGCAGAAATGACAATTTTTTAGAAAATGAAAAAAGACCTATCCGGTTTCGGAAACATGGAGAAACCAGCATACTCCCAAAAAACGAATAACAACGAAATTCTAAAACAGAAATAAATTAAGAAATTAATATAAATGTAGCAATTATGCTTGATAAAAGTAACTCAATTAAAATAATAATTTAAAAAATATAGCCAATATGCGTGATAAAAGTTATTTAATAAAGTTAACTTAATTAAGGATATGCTAGCTCGCTGCTCCCAGCACCCAGACCTGAAAGGCAAAAAGATATTTTATTAAGTTAGACTTACTGCAAAGGTGAATAGTATAAAAATAAAGGAGGTCTACGTCTGCAGAGCAGATATGGTGAATTAACATTCAGCGGCCTATAACTTGCACTGTCTTTTCCGACGTTCAAGCTTCATCTCATAGTGCAACCTCTCGAGTCGCTCCATTTCGCGTAGCTGTATTTTCAACAAGGGGCGCTCCATACGTTAAACTTTAGCCAGGAGTCTTCATCAGCAAACACCACAAGACACTAAGCACCATAAGTGAAGAAATTGCGAAATTGTGTTGGCTTTATGGGCTTCCTAGTTATCTTCAACTTTACGCCCTGGTGATTCTTGACTGGAAATATCTGCGTCAGGAGCCATAAAATTAAAAAGAAAAGGAAAATATCTAAAACTAGGCATGCAAGTTATAAAAATTAGAAGAAGAAAGCCCCAGACTTGAAGCACCTCACAAAAGTCGATAATTGGAGAGTTCGCAAAATCGCAAAGAGAAAATTCGCATGCAGGAGAGCTTAGTAGTACGAGCAGAAGAGGCAAGAAAGATGGAATAAAAACAGGGTAAAGCCCCCATTAAATAAAAAAAAAAAAAAAGAAAGAAAGAAAGAAAAAGTCTTTTATATACCATACAAATTTACCCTAAATCTAATTTTTAGAAGAAAACAGACATAGGTTGAAAATAGTTGCTATTACAGATAAACATGAGCAAAAAACTCAACTCTAGAGTCTTAAAAGTAAGAAAGACCTCAATCTTGAGGCACTTCACCATGAGATGACACATATTTAAAAAAATGTAAGATACAGAAGAAAGTAAAAAATTACTGGGTTAATATAGTCAGAGAGATTAGTAGAGTATATACAAGGGGTTAGTAAATCAAAGTTTTTTTTTTCTTTTTTTTTTTTTTTTTTTTTTAAGTTTTAATTGAAAGAATTAATGTGATATACAAGACACTAAACTAAGCAACAATAAAAGAGTCTAATATGTGAAGCATCAAGTGAGCAACTGTTACATAAGTCTGAAATTGAAAGTAGATAAAGAAAGACCTCGAACTAGAGGCACCATACCACATGAGAATGAAAAAAAGTTAAACGATTATTCGTCGTTAGTAAAGTCAAGTTCATTCGCTAAATTGTCGAATTCGGTTATAATTATTTCCATTCTAGTAATCGGACTGTCAATATTTTTAATTCTAGTAGATATATTTTTGATACATTTAATTAATTTGTTAAATTTTAACATTTGTCGAATATCTTTAAATGTTTTGAGTATTTCCTGAAGATCATACTTACAAGGAACATCACCCAAGTGTTCGGCACGGATTTCAATGAAATTTTATTTTCTGATAGCGAAGATGCATTTAATAAGTTTTATGAAAGAAATATTTGCTATGGCTCATGTTTTCTAAATATAATGGGTTTTTAAAAGTTGAGATTTAGTTGCATATTTCAAACAACAAAAAAGCATTTTAAAATTTAATTCAAACCACAAATTTATTTACTCAAATATCAAGGACAAATTATCCAAGACGAACGAAATGTAACCTTACTGTAGATATCGTATTTCAACAACCTTAATTTTGCCGTTGCGTAAACCTTGCGCCATTTTTAAAATAAAATCTTTTTTGGAAAAAGTTGTGTGTACAGATTTAACAATCTTTTCTTGCATTTTTCAAGTTAAAAATGCTTTTATTTTGTTTTAAACTAACGTGACTTTGCTTTAATCGAATCTGTATTAGCTATAGTGAAAAATGGCAAAAATAATCCCCTTCAATGTTGTAGAAATGATCTACGAGGAGTTCAAGGATACAGCTCATGAGACTCCAATAAATGCCCATGAGATTGAATTAAAATCAAAACTGGTGCAAATTGTTGACGAGTGCGTATCTTCGAGTACTTTGTTCATCGATAAGTGTACGAATTTGGATTTCGATGAAATGAAACCTGAAATTGAAGATGGTGGACAACTATGGTATGATAGTAGTAGTAATGATTCGCAACTAGAGGACGAAATAGTATCCTATGCAAGTCCTGCAAGAAAGGTACGAAATCATTTATCCTTCGAAGATAAAAAGGAAATTGTTGAATATTGGGAAAGTGGAAAAAAAGGATGTTTACACTGGAGAACAATTTCATCGCGCTGTTAATAGTGAAAGACAATTGAGACGATTTAAAAAAGGAGTTGCAGAGTCTGGAAATCGATTTGACAAATTAAAAGAAACAGATCAACATACCTTTGATGAGTTTGTCAAAGCAAAATCTAAAAAACTAATTGTACATGATTATGATTTGAAGCGATGGGCACTTTTGAAGTAAGCAGAAGTCAATGTGAAAACTTTTACGGCGTCACATAATTGGATTTGAAAATTTAAACGAAGGCATAGAATCAGATCAAGAAAAATAACCAGATTTAAAACCCATGGTTATTCTGCAGAAAGTAAAGATGTAAATCAAATTGCGTGTGATTTTCTGTCATCGAGTAAACAGTATTTCGAAAGATACCAACGTTCACAAATTTATAACAGTGATCAAAGTGGATTAAATCTCGAATTTTATTTCGGAAGATCGTTGGATATTAAAGGAACCAAAATAACAGAAGCAGTTGTCCAATCAATATCATCAACAACTCATTCATATACAATTATGCCCACTATTTCAGCTGCTGGAAAACTAATGAATCCGCTTTGCATCGTATTACCGGAAAGTGGAGGGAAATTTGGTCCAAGGGTTTTGGAATCTTTGTTTACAGTTGACAACCTATACATTGCAGCTTCCAGCAGTGGGAAGATGGGAAAACAGCATTTGTTAGAATGGTTTGAAATGGTTTACTTTCCTAATGCTTCAAATGATTCTGTACTTTTAGTCGATTATTGGACTATTTATAATGATGAAGCCGCAATTACAGCAAAAAAACCCCATCAAATATCAATGTAAAAATCGTACGTATCCCTCCAAAGACAACTGGTATTATCCAACCAGCAGATGTTTGTTTCTTCAGAATGTGGAACAATTTTGTTCGAAAATTTTCTGATTGAGTCTTGCTTGATAACCTGAACATCCAACTTAATCAGAGAAACAATGTCTTAAAAATTCAATCACTTGTACATAATCGATTATCATCTCCAAGATTCCAAAACTTCATCGTTTATTCTTGGTTTAAATCCGGATACGTTGAAAATAGACCTACAAATTTCCAACACCCTGTGAAATTTTGCTTCAATCTGCTTGCCACTGTTTGTGAACTGTGTTCTTTGCCAGGAGTTTTCATTTTATGTTCATGGTGCAAAAAGTATCTTTGTTTTCAAGATTTTTTCATTGATTATCGCTATTGTACTGCTTATATCAAGTAGAATCTCTTTATATGAAATATGAATGCATTATTAAAACTTGTTGGAAATATTCTCATTATTATCATTTGCTGCTTTTCATAAATTACTGAAGTTTCTTTGATGTTACTGTAAGTTCTTGTTTGTTTTTCTTCTTTTTATTATTATTTGTGCAACATTTCCTGCAATATTACTTGATGTTTTTGTAGAAATTTAAAATATTATTCTTATAATTTCATTATTGTTTATTAAAATTCAAACCTGATGGGCATATACACTTTTTATGTTTTTGTGGTTTAAAATAAATTAATAAATTGCAATTTGTAATAAATTAAATGCTACAAGAGTCACCGGTAAATACCATTGAAATTAATTCTGCCTAGAGGCGTTTCTTTCATATTTGATATGCTATCAAATTTTACTCAAAAATATGCGAAAAATTTGTATTTATACAGCAAGTGAATACTCAAATGAATAAATCAGTTGAAATAATTTTCAGTACTATAAATTTTCATTTGTAACTTAAACATGAAAGCGCGAAATCATTTTGCTAAATCATTTAGTATTAGTCATCATTTAGTATAAGTCTAGTATTAGTATATCATTTAGTATAAGTCACGCCCAAAGGCGGCGATTGCAGTTGATATGTGGCTGATGTGGTTTTTAATATTTTAAAAATTCAATAAATATAGAAAACATGGACGATAGCAAAAACTTCTGTGATCAAAAATATTTGGTACATGCCCTCTATCAGAAATTAAAATTTCATTAAAATTGCAGCCGGACACTTGTGTGATGTTCCTTGTAAGGTTTGCAAGATTATTTTGTGATTTATAACCTATCATGACTATTATGGCATTACTAAAGGTGCTCTCAAAATGAATAAAATTTCTTTTTCTTTTTCTTTTTTTACATTTTCCAGTTAGTGAAGAATAAAATAAACGGAACTTTTAGCTTGAATCCGAGCCCGCCCGGAGCCCGAAGACTTGCGTAAGATTGGAGTCCGATCGGGCTCCGGCTCGGGCTTACGGGCTCGGGCTGAGCCCCTCTCATCTCTAATATTTACTACTCAAACAAAAGCGCAACATTATTTATACTCGATTAATTTTAATCACAGCGTAAAATTCACATTACGTAAAAATAATTTAAAAGAAAGTAATATGTGACATTTATTATAGAAAAATAATTTACAAGAAAGTAATATGTCACATTTGTTATGGAAAAATAATTTAAAACAAATTATCTTATCCCTTTTAAAGATATAGATACTGATCTTACACTTTTCTTGAATTCAAGTACCGCAGATTTCTATACAACACGGGACATCCGTCCTGCGCAGTAGAAGATCGCAGTGTGCTGGGCGGGGCATACGTTATCAGACAAAATACAAGTTAAGCTACCAATATTTTAATTTATTCCCAAGTACGTTTAGCCCCGCCTTTATTCCGCACCACTTTATTTATAGAAAAATCTTCTTCAATACATAACTTCGATAAAATAAGAAAAAATTACTTTAAAAAAATAAGTGGTACGAATTAAAGGCGGGGCTAAAATGACTCCAGAATAAATTAAAATATTGGCAGCTATGAATGCAACTTCAGTCTAATCCTAAAAAGAACTTAGTTTATTTATTTACTTTGTTTTTATTGTTTTCCAAATAAGGTTTCGATGTGTACTTTACAAATTATCTTATTTTTGTAAAATTAACGCATTGCAGGCGGAAAGTTTTGATGGTATTCGAAAATAATAATAAGACCCACCTTCTGGCTTTTTCTGAAAAAAAAAAAAAAAAAAACCTATTTTCTTAATTTTATTATGTTTGACTCTTTATAGGACGCTGATTATTATTTAAGCATATGACATTTACAGTTTCGATTGTTGACGATAAAATTTCATTTTTTTTTTAATTATTATTGTTCACGAATATACTAAATAATTTGGTGTTTGAGAGGTGGGACTTACTACTCAAAATAGGAATGCTTTTGAACAGTATATCTTTTTTCTTAAATATTAAATATCCTTTCACAGATTTTTACCATTATTTTTTTGTTTAAATCTTGTTATCTATATTTTTTAATATTATACATTGTAGGTTTGTACGCCTCAAATTAAATCTAACACTTTATAGAAAGGCCTACATGTGGGGTTTACTTTACAAAATTAAAAAAAAAAAAAAAAAAAAAAAAAAAAAAAAAAAAACAGATATAGATTTTATTTTTATTTATTTATTTATTTATTTTATTTTATTTTTTCTTAAATATTAAACATTTTTCTTAATTTTTACCGCTATTAATATTATTATTTATATCATTGATATTACTATTATTATTTTATCTTGCTAGCTACATTTTTGAAATTGAATGTTGTAGGTTTTGCCCACCTCAAACTGTTTAAATTTTAGCGAATAAAGTGACATAATAGTAAACTATTGAAAAATTTTTAATTTTAAGCTGTATTTAAGAAGAAAAAGTATAAGTAATTTACTCTTAGAAAAATCAAACTGTTTGAATATGTAAATTTATCTTACGCGTTATGTGGACTGTATACCGTGCTGTATAAGTATTTATTTCTTTTTTTTTTTCTTTTTTTTTTTCGTGTTTTGCATATCTTGTAAGATTTATAATTTATTCCGGAGTACTGTTGGCTCCGCCCTTTTTTCACACCAGTATGATTTTAGAGAAATTTTCCTTAATATGCAATTACCATGAAAAAAAGAAGAAAAAAGTTTTTAAAATATATTGGTGTGAAAAAATGTCGGGGCTAACAGTATTCCGGAATAAATTATAAATATTACCAGGTATGGGTTTTATGTTAAGCTGCCTTCAAACTCTGGCAACGATGCAGGGCTTCAAAAGTCATAAATTATGCATTGTCCAGAGCTGCCAACCTAATCCGGCAAATTGTTAGTAACACCCCTTTTTCTACACCACTTAATTTTTAGAGTAATTCTCTTCAAATATATTTACGATGAATTAAGAAAACAAATACTCTAAAAATATATTGGTGTAGAAAAAGGGGCGGTACAAACAATTTGCCGGATTAGCTTGGCAGCTCTGATTGTCCGAAAGTGACCCTTGAAATTTTGCACATGTTTACAATGAAAGACTTTACTTTTTATTGCTCTTTTTCAAAAGAGACCCTAGTCCAGATAATCTAGATGCAATAATCGCACTAGGAGGTTTGTGAGTGACGCCTCCAGCGAGCGACGATTCAAATACCACATCAAAGAAATATCAATGGAGCCGCATTTGCTGCTTTGCAAGTTGCCAGAGTCTGAAGGCAGCTGTATAAATATATAGACAGACCCCAGTACATTTTCGCGTGTAACTCTTTCAAGAATGAATTTAAAGTGTATAAATACCGCTTCGATTTCAGAAATTCGAATATGAGGTCAAAAATAGGGGTTGCCATTGAAAGAAAATGAAGTTGATGCCAGTTTTAATATGTAGACGAATGTTTTTAAGATAATTTATGGCGAAATTAGCCGGGGGTTGGTGTTTTTTTTTTTTTTTTTTTTTTATGCTGACTGTACATTACAATAATATTGGCACTTATTTATAAATATGCTCATACCAGTAAATTTTTATACACTCTTATTTTAGAGTTTTGCCATAACTGTCTCTAATCATTTTTGTCAACTGAATATGTACTATCATATATAATGCGGGTGCGCTTTCCTGAAGCCGAACCTGCTGTAACCACGGAGAGATGAAAGAACTCAGTAGATTTAATGTGCCTGCTAACTGCTAACATCCTCGTCGATATTGTGTAGTATTTATTGCAAGTCACGCTTCTATTTTCACAGTTTTGATACCAGTATATTTTTAGAGTATTTCCTTCTTATTTAATAGAAACTACATTTTTAGAATATTATTCTAAAAAATACTCGTATGAAAAAAAAAAAAAAAAAAAAAAAGCGGAACTAAAACAATCCTACGATTTTTTTTTTTTTTTTTTTTTTTTTATAAATATGTGAAATGAAATCACATTTTACTTTAAAATTTACCTATTTATAACATTTGCTACTTGCTACACATATTTTCCTCCTCAAATAACTTTAAATTTTGGTTGTTGATACGCAAGTAATTCAAAAGCAATCTATTAAAAGAAAGAATATTGAAATAATTATAGAATAAAATTTTTGTAAGTTAATTTATTTTAGTGTTGTTTCTTTTTTAAATTTTGTAATAACTGTGATATTAAGATATGGATGAGTCATTAGGCATTTTTATGTATTAGTATAATTTGAAGAAATAAAGGATCATCTATCTAATATTTTAATCTAGCTGGCAGCACATTTTAAAAACATAATGTTATTATTTTTATATCTTTAAAGGGACTGCTTGTTGGATTTAGATTTCCGGTATGCTGTAGAACTAGATCTAAAATAAACATTTTTTTTTTTTTTTTTGCCTTTATTTTGCATTTTTAAAATATATAGTGACGTGTAAAAAATTGGCACCTTTCAGGGCACCACTGATTCAGGTTTTATATAAAAGTTTATATTTCCAATTAATATTTATATTAGGATAGTACGATAAAATATGTATTCAAGTTTGGTTTATATATGGATTTTGACAAATATTTTTTACAGATTTAAAATTTTTAAATTACATTTTCTCAATTTGCAATTTTTGATAATTTCATGATCTTTAAAATGTTAAAACTTCTACAAATATTTAAAGTTGGTTGATTGGTTGATTGGGTTTTACGTCGCACTAGTGCTGCGCAGGGGCAATTGCCGACGGTCTGGGACTCTTTCCTAGAGGTGGTTCGTAGACATTTCATGACAATGTTGTTCCTACACGGAAAAGATGGCTCCCCTGCTACGGTAACCGCAGAGGTTTAATTTTGATGGGAACATGGAGGACATTGCGGCCACGGCAGATTTTACGTGCACCAGCCACCATTAGTATACACGATGGTCTTTGACCGGCTCGAGTACCGAACTCGCAATCTTCCAATTACGAGCCCGGCGCTCTACTACAAATATTTAAGAAAAAACTTATTATTATTATTTGTTTGTTTGTTTTGTATGTTAAATGGAACCTAATTAAAAGAATTAAGGACAGGTTTTGAAATTTAATAATTATTTTCGACCAAAAAAAAAAAAAAAAAAATTAAATTAAAAAGTGCATGTCTAGATAAAAGTTTGCTTTTATTTGTTTTTATCTTTAATATTTTTTCTTTTAAAGATATATCACAAAATCTATCCCTAATTCTTTTAAGTAGGTATTATTATTATTATTATTATTATTATTATTATTATTATTATTATATATAGTCTTTTTTTAAATATCTGTAGAAGTTTTAGCACTTTGAAAATCATGAATTGATGAAAAAATGCAAACTGAAAAAACGCAATTTAAAGATTTCAAATCTGTAAAAAATCTATCAAAAACCATAAGAATTGTTGCATGAATATATATTTTATTGAACAAACCTAATATAGCTATTTATAAATATTAAATGGAACTATAATCTTTTATATGAAACCTACTTCAGTAATATCATTAATAAAGGTGCCGAATCTCCTTAAATATTTTTAAATTTCTTTTGCGAATTTACAATTTCATTAGGTTTTTTTTTTTTTTTTTTTTTTTTTTTTGCATTATTGAAATTGAAATTATTTAGTAATTATTTTAACTTACAATACATATATCTATATACTTAATATTAATTGTAATTGCATAAGAATGTTTTCTAATTTTGTAACATTTGAATTTTTGAAGAATTCTTTTCTTCCGTATGAAGTTTGTAATAAAAGGAAAATTAAACGAGACGGGGCTACGAAAGTTACGTACTTAATCAGTAATTTTCACAGTGACAACTTTGAAGTTTGTGCCGTTTACAAACTGGCGGCAAGTTGCAACGCCACAAATTTCGAAATAGTCAATGTGAAAATTACTGATTAAGTATGTAACATGCCACATGCGTACCCCCGTCTCGTTTAATTTTCCTTTCATTACAAACTTCATACGGAAGAAAAAAATTCTTCAAAAATTCATATGTTACAAAATTAGAAAACATCCTTATGCATTTGCAAATAATATTAAATATATAGATATGTGTATTTTAAGTTAAAATAATTACTAAACAATTTAAATTTCACTTATGCAAATAAATGCCTGAACAAATTGTAAATACCAAAAAGAAATTTAAAATATTTAAGGAGATTTGGCACCTTTAAAGGCAACACTGAAGTAGTAGGTTTCATATAAAATCTTATAGTTCCATTTAATATTTATAAATAGAACTATATTATGTTTGTTCAATAAAATATGTATTTATGCAACAATTCTTATGGTTTTTGATAGATTTTTTACAGATTCGAAATCTTTAAATTGTGTTTTCTCAGTTTGCATTTTTTCATAAATTCATGATTTTCAAAATAGTAAAGATTAAATATATATATATTTATTTTGGGTTTACGGAACTTTCGTCCCCAGCATCTCACTTACGTCATTTTACCCCCCAGCATTTCGCCCTCAGGAGATTTCGCCCCCGGGAGATTTCACCCCCAGAAATTTCGCCCCCCAGTGTCTTGTCCCCTGGAAATTTTGCCCCGAATGGTGTAAAATATAAATGTAATGACATATATAAATATAAATATACATATGCAGTATTTATCGATATGTTTCTATTCATTTGGACTATTTACCCTTTTAATTTCAATATAAAACACATGAAATTTTTATCGCAGCTAATTAAAAGAAAGTTTAAGTGCACAGTAATATTATTTATTTATTTGTTAAATTTTTAATGCGCACACAACGAATTTATTAATTTATCAAATCTTATTTTATTTTATTTTATTTATTAATCAATTTTATTTTTTATTGATAAATAAGTAAATAAGATTCCAGCAGTAAGAAAGTTTTTTCAAGTATCTATCGATATATTTTAATCCAAATAAATAGAAAATAAATGGATTTAATAAATAAATAAATGAAAAGTAGGCAGGTTATTAATTTCATACCGCAGTTTGAAATAATTGATTGTATAAGTATGATTTTTAAACTATTTAATTTTCTCGCGAGGTCTTTTAACAAAATCAGTGCTTCGATATAAAAATATAAAACCTTCGTCAATGAAATGAAGCAAATTTTTTGTTTAAAAAATTGCGAGTTTAACTAATACAGGATTTAAGTGTATTAAGCATTGAATCAATAAAAGAATGTTATGCAGATATTTATTTATTTATTTGTTAAAAATAAATAAAATATAAATCCAGGGAATTAAATATTTTTCTAAGTATCTATGGATTCTTCACTGAGAAAAAATATACCGCCTTTCTCTAGAATGAATAAGTGGTCATTTTCTAAATCCCTGAACAAGAAATATAGATTTCCGAGCTATGCGCATAAGGCACGCCAATAAACTGAATAGACGAAATGATCGAGAATTTCTAGTGTACACATTTCTAGATAGTGAAACAATATTCTGAATACTCGAAATATTCTGAATCATTTATATTGCGAGAAATTCTCGCTTGATTTTCTAGAATTTGGTAATAAACCAAGATTATAGTTGCAGAAACTCGATTCTTGTAGTCTCATTTATTTGCAGAGATTTAACTTTGCCCTCGAGAATATAGGCAAATGCTCTAGAATTATAATAGGGGCTTTCAGAACTCGCTTTCCAAAGGGACTAGAATTAATAATGATGACATGGAACTATTTTTTCTAGAGCCACAATTTAGATTCCAGATGTCAGTTACAAAAATTTTTCTCAGTGTTTTTTATCCGCCCCAAGCAGCACGGAAACGTTCTCTGAACGTTTAAAAAATGTTCTACTAACACGTTCTAAGAATGTTCAGCTTGAACGTTTTATAGACATCTATCTGTCCATCTTGAAGACGTCGAATAATACGGTACAAAACACGTTCTGCTCACGTCTAATCACGATTGTTTTTACAGAAACGTTCTGAAAACATTCTGTATATACGTTTTCGCAACGTCCTAAATAACGTTCTTTGAACGTTTTCAAATTGTATGACTTATGTACTTTTTTTTTTCTTTTCTTCCTTTCTTTTCTTCCTTTCTTTCTTCCTTTCTTTTCTTTCCTCTCTTTCTTTCTTTTTGTTTTTGTAAATCACTATTATAGTATTATACTATTTTACATAAATGTATTGAAATATAATTTTATTATATATTAAAAAAAAAATCTCGAAATCTATTTAAATTGACAATAATAATAAAATTTTTAATTTCATTTTTTTTTTTTTTTAAATACTTTAAATGTTCCCCTTAACGGTGTTTTAGTTTATTTTTCCATAGATTGTACATTATCATTTAGTTATAGAATTTAAACGTTTCTGAGTATTAATCTGTAGATTCCTAAACAAGTTAAATTTTTAAAAATATATATATATTTTTTTAATGCTGAAATTTAATGCCAAGTTTTATCATTTAAACATAAAAATATTTTTAAAACATTAACTTTTGAATGAATTCACATATTAATACCTAGAAATGTTTAGATTCTATTTCTGAACTAAAATAATGCACAATGAATCGAAAACTAAAACAAAAATTTGTCAAGAGTTACATCTAAAGTTTATCCAAAAGGCTAAAATTAAAAATTTTATTATTATTATTATAAATTTAAATAGAGTTGAGAAATTTTAATATACTTAATAATATTATATTTTAATGCATATATATGCAAAATTTTATTTAAATTATTGACTTATTAGGTTATAAATTTTCCATACATATGCGTTGAAATAAAACAATATAAAATATAGAATTCGAGAAAACTATATATATATATATATATATATATTTATGAATTTTTAATATTTTCCCCTGATTTCGCATTACTTTAATGTAATAATAACATCTAAACATATCTGAGTATGTTTTTTTTTTTTTTTTTTTGCGGATTCATTGATAAGATAATTTCGTAAAAATATTTTTATACTTAAATATTAAAAATTAACTTTAAGCACTTAAACACACACACACACACACAAAAAAAAAAAAAAGAAAGAAAGAAAGAAATCTATCAATCTACTACAAAGTAATACTCAAATATATTTAGAATATATCGTTAAACCATAATAATATAAAATCAACTGAAAAAAAATTTAAATGGACATTTTAAAAATTTTCAAAAAAGTTAATATTTTGAATTTAATTTTTCTTTAAATTTAAACCGTTTTGGAGAATTTTTAACATACTTAACAGCATATTGTTAAATTTCGTTGCACATATACTGCAGTAGAACCTCGATCCATAGTTTTTCACGGGGGTTTTGAAAAAAAAAAATGATGAAAGCGGGAAAACGACGAATGCGGGTTAAAGTCAAAACACGAAGAAAACAATGTTTATGAATTAATACACGACACAATGTGTACAGTATACCTTTTATAAAAATTAATTGGTTACTTTCCAAACTGTCAAAGAAATAAATCAATGTTGTAGAAGATTAAGTAAAATTTATTTTTAAAAATCATCAATTTTATGTTGGATATTTTGCTCCTTTTACAAATTATACAGGAATTCTTCCAGATTTACAACCTTTTTCTGGTCCTTTTCTGTCATTTCATGTACGTGTATAAAAGTTCGTGCATTTTTAATCTCCATATTTGTGTCCTCGGCGTGAAAAACACCCTCTGTTTCTTCGCCATTATTTTCATTTTTTGAATTCACACATTTCTCTATATGCTTTAGGATACCGCATGTCGCAACGTCTTGATTAATACAGATATTATCTCTAAATTTTGTATCAGGTGCACCTTCTGTTACACACAACCAATTTTAATCTACATTATAACATCATCATTTTCTAGCCCTGCTGTTTGGTATTCTTCATCACTTTTTCGCATGTAACTGCATTTCACGAAACAATTTTCTGGATAACTGAAGAGGTTATACTTCCTACCATGCTGAAATTACAAAATGAATAGATGATCCGGAGTCATGGCATCACAATTTTGGTTCTCCAAGGAAATGGGGAAAAGAGTTATTTTAGGTTGAAAGAAGTAATTCAATTTTTTATGCCATATGGAACCGCTTGACCTTAACGAGAAAATTTTTACAAGGTCAGGAGAAAAGTTTGTAACGATGAATTCGGGAAAAATATTTTTTGAAGCACGATACATGCGGGTTTCTTTAACATTATTTAAATACAATTCGTGCAGGGACCATAGAAATTAAACGATTAGTGCGGGAAAACGATTGATGCGGGAACGATAGATCGGGGTGTCACTGTATATAAAATTTGTAATTCTTAATATATGTAAAAACGTAATATATGTAAAATGAAAGACTTATCTATTTCCTGTAGCTTTTCTATGTCAATGGATGATGTTGAACACTCATTGTCAACTGCAGTGTTGGGCATAATTGATTAAAAAGTAATTGAATTACAATTGAATTACAATTAAATTACAATTATAATTATTTTACTGTCAATAAATTAACAAATAATTGATTACAAATAAATTGAATTACTTATTCAATTTATTTGTAATAATTCAATTTATTTGTAATCAATTATTTGTTAATCGATTGACAAAAAAAAAAAAAAAAAAAGAAAGAAAAAAAAATCATAATTATAATTATAATTTAATTGTAATTCAATTGTAATTCAATTGCTTTTAATCAATTATGCCCAACACTGGTCAATTGCCATTGGCTTTGCACTTTGGATAGCAACACAGGCTGGCAATCTAGAGGAAGTTCGGTGGTTTGGCGTTTGGCGAGATTTAACTAAACACACGATTATTATTTTAATTTTATTATTAAAAAGGAACTATTTTATTTTTAGTCTATGTATTATTTTTTCAAGTTTTAAAAATAAAATTTATAAAATCGACCGTAGCTAAAATACTAAATGCCTGTTTCATTGGTTTGCTTAAAGGGGATTTCACTCACTGTTATTTTAATTAAAGAAAACTAATGATCAAAATGGAATAAAAATTGCATAGAAAATTTAAAATCATAAAGGAAGAAACATAATAAAATATTTAGCTTTTTTATTTGTTCCAGACTGCAAATTTTAAATTCCTATAGAATATTTACAAATTTATATTTATTATTATTGTTGTGTTTTGTTTTTATTACTTTAACCCATTACTCATGTTTGTCCCTTTTTTGGGACGTTACATTTTTATTGTTTTAGACGATATTTTAGATAGTGCATTCTGCCACTGACCCAAAAATAGGACGGTTTGTGGTAGTACGCTTGATTTCTAGAATTTTTTGTAATTTTTAAATATGTTTTACTAAAACTTATAAAAATCACTAATTAAGAGAAAATTATAAAATTAGTTTGGCAAATAACGGGTTATTGGGAGAAACTGCTTAAACGGTATGAAACCTAACTTTTGTATAATGTAGTTTGAAAAGATATTTATAATTTCATTCAAATATTACAGCAATTACACATGTTTTATTAATTTTAGTAATTAATAAAAAAAGATAAGTTATACAGTACACATAAATCACTAGCCGTACCTTAGCAAGTATGATTTTCTGAGATGTTTCTGCCCAATTAAATACTTTAGTTTTCTGTTTATACCGGTGATGTAAACGTAAGTGAATAATTTTTTAATATATTTAGATATTTAGCTTTAAATAATAATTGTAAGTAGATAATTAATTGATAAAAATTTAATACCCTTATTTATAAAATGTAAAAAACGTTTCGTATTGAAAAAAAAAAAAAAAAAAAAAAAATATTTCCTTTACAAAAGTTGAAAAGATGTTATCATAAATAATTTCAACTTTACTTATTTGTAAAAGTTGTGTTAATGTATGAGTACTGGCTTTTTTTATTATAAGCACACATACTTGCTCTAAGACTTTTAAATGTTTGTGTTTGTAAAATAAAAACCTTTACAAAGGAAATGTTCTTGGAAATTCCCAATCCTGATGTTTCCAATCCTTATTTTATTTATTTATTTATTTATTTTCGTGGGTGTATAACTGGCATCTATTCACGTTGTTTACATCCCTCCTTAAAAATTAATTTTGTTGATTTTTTTTTTTTTTTTTTTTTTTTTTTAGAATAAGTTTACTTTAAAGAATTTATCTTTATTTATTTTTTTATTTTTTTTTATTTTTTTTTAATCATTTTTCTGTTTATGTTACACTATAACATAATTGTGAATAACGAGGAAAATTCGATTGTATAAATCTGACATTAAATCTGATAATTATAATCGATATTTAATGAAGTTCTGTGAATGCTTCGATAAGACACTTAGCTCAATTTTGCTGACCATAAAAGCTTATAGAGTTCATACTTAATGATATTTGTCCACTTCATGTGAGTATTCTTTGGTGTAATAAGGGGGAAATTGGTTTTCTGCAATAATAGAGCATTGGTAATGCGTTTGAGATTCATGAAATCACTTAAATTATAAAGATGCATTACAGCAGCCATTTTGAAAACATTGAAAAGTTTTCTTTTCATTCAATATAATCATTTCCATAATAATTATCATTAATAAGCATTACACATTGCTGTTATACATTTAAGAAAAAATCTGGAGTGACTCCACTCGACTTTCCAAATATTGAGTAATTAACGGTTTTGTATATAAAGTAAAGTAAGAGGAGTTGTTAAATAAACAAAAGAGAAAATTATAATAGGGTGTTTGGGTATTTTTCTTTATATAGTACACAATGTTTAATTTAACGCTACCTTACCAAACACGTAGATCATAATGATAAAGAATAATTCATTGTGTCCCTGTAAAAACCTACAAATGCTAGATTCACCAAAATGCTTATAGTTAGTGCAACAGTGACTTATAATATTTATATAAATTTTCAGCTCCATTGGACAAGGCATTTAGACGCTATCGCAATTTAACGTTTGAGCTCATGTGCCACAATTATAAAGAAATTTGCACTTTATCCTTGTAAAGAAATAAGTGCTAGATTCTCTAAAGTTCATAAAGTTCGTGTGATGGTGACGTATAACATGTATATAAATTTTCAGTTAATTTGAATAAGGAGTTTAGTCGCTGTCGCACTTTAAATAATAGCCTGTAGGTCTTAATGATGAACAATTTTTAATTGTGCCCCTGTAAAACTCGTTAAGTGGTGAGTCACCAAAATCCATACAGTTTGTGTGATGGTGACCTATAAATCGTAAGTAAATTTTCCACTCAAACGGATAAAGCATTTAGATGCTATCGCACTTTAAATAATTTCACCCCATAGGCCATAATGATACAGAATTATTTGTTGTGTCCCTGTAAAAAAACTAGAAGTGCTAGATTCACCAAAACCTATATAGATCCTGAAAGTGTGACCTATAATATATGTATAATTTTTTGTTCAATTGAATAAGGCGTTTAGACGCTATCGCACTCTTTTAAATTTGGTCGCATAGGCCATAATGATAAAGAAGTTTTCTTTGTGTCCCTGTAAAAATACTATAAGTGCTAGATTCACCAAACTCTATGCAGTTCATGCGCAACTATTACCTATAATATGTGTATAAATTATATTCTCAGTTTAATGAGGCGTTTTGACTCTTCACAGAGTTATAAGCTGTCAAACTATGAGGACACTAATGTTAAATGAATGTGACAAACATTAATTCATATCTTCCAAAATAATTATGATATTCAAATTCTGTTTTTTCTATATGATAGAATGAAGTGACCCAAACATATTCCATGCATATTTTTGATTAAAAAAAAAAAAAAAAATTGAAATATGAAAATTATTAATAATTTCATATTTGAAAAAATTATGAATTATGACCTAAGTTAATTTTTGCATAAATAGAACGGGCATCATCAAAAACATGGGTTTCCAAATTTACAGCTCGTTCTTAACATTATTTTTTGAGTTAGAGTGATATTTTATTTTTTACTGTTGTTAGGGGCCGTCACTTATAATAATTTTTATCCTCTGTGAGTAAATATCAGTATATATTTTGACGAAAAACTATTTTAATTTACCTTAATGTTATTCTAATTGTTTTCTAAGCAACATTTCGATGTTTATGACACAAATTGGATTATTTTTTATAAAATTATCGCAATGCAAGCGAGAGATTGTGAAAAAATTCCAAAAGAAATGAAACCCCGCCTCTATATTGCGAAAACAATATAAAAAAAAAACTAGTTTATGTATTCGTATATGACTCTCTATGTGACGCTGGTATGCATAAATGTCAATGGCATTTACTACATCGAATGCTAAAGACAAAATTTAAATGATTTAATTGGAAGTATGTAAAATAATTTTGTTTTATAATGTAAAGTTTTTGAAAAATTGTGCAAAGGCGTGGCTTCCGTTGCAAAGAGGTGTATACTCGATTCTGAAATGTTAAGTCTTTGTTCTTAAATATTACATAACTTTTCCTAGTTTCTCCCTGCTAAAATTGTATTTTATCCCTTTTGTCTTTTGTTTTTAACTTGAATATTCTTGGATTCGTGAACATCAAGTTAAATATTACGATTTAGAAAACGCGGTAAGGCCAGGATTATTATTTGAAAGAGCAATACGCAGTGAACAATACTTTTGTTTTTTCCTTTTTTTTTAATTAATATAATTAATTTTTATCAGATTTTTTAAACCAAATTTTCGGTTTTAATCTTGTTGTAACATTTTCGCATTCGTTTGCCCTACCGTTTATGCTATTTAAATTTTATCGCATGGCGTAACATAATAAAATATAAAATTTTTATTAAATGTTTTTTAAATACTGAATAATATAGTGGTAATTATTATTATTATTATTTTAAGTTTTTAAAATCTATTATTGAAACAAAGCGCAATATTATTTATTTTCGATTATTCTAATCACGGCGTAAAACTAGCGTCACATTTATCACGGAAAAAGAATTTAAAACAAAGTAATATGCCTTATTACTTTTAAAGATATAGATTTTACACATTTAAAATTAAAAATTCAAGTACAGTAGACGACTGCAGAACGGGGAATATTCGTTCTAGGCAATAGGAAACCGTTTTTTCTATATCCATATTTATTTTCATATGAATATACATAATAATTATACTCTTTCTAGTGAAAGTATTTGTATTCATACTATTTTGTTTAGATAAATATGAATATAAGGAATATAATTAAGAAATATCGTAAAACACGAATTGTGAAAGAAACGCCCACTGGAGGAGTTACAGATTTCCAAATGACATGAAACTACGTCAGCAGTCGCGAAAATGTTATATATCCTTTCTCAGATTTTAGTTTAAATCTTGTTATTTATATTTTTGTATATTATCTATTGTTGGTTTGTACGCCTAAAATTAAATGTAAAACTTCATAGTTTTCATGTGGGGCTTACTGTATAAAATAAAAATATACCCAACAAGAAGAAGATAATTCTTTTTCTTAAATAAACACTTTTTTTTTTTTTTTTTTTTTTTTAACCGCAATTGATATTATTATCATTATTACTATTATTCTTTTACCTTGGTATCTAGATTTTTGTAATTTAACATTGTAGGGTTCATATGATTCAAGCTATTTAATTTTCTTCGTAGGAAGTGATGTATTTAACTATTCAGTGCTTAATAAATAAAAACCAATAAAATTCTTTTAGTTCATAAACTAACAGAGAAAGTTCGGCGAATTAGAATCATTTTTTTTTTTTAATAATTAACATTTCTGAACTTTTTTCTGGTGTGAAATTTAATAAGTAATGTATATTGGGTGGTAGATCACGATTTATTTTTTCTAAATGTACAGACAGTCCCCTAACACATTTTCACGTGTAACTCTGTTTAGAATTCATTTTAAGTATGTAAATAGGTAGGTTTTCCGAACTGTCTTGATCTCAAAAATCTGAATATGAGGTCAAAAATAGGGGGTCGTCATTGAATAAAATCAAGTTTATGCCTGTTTTAATATGTAGATAACCCCTTAAGCAAAATCCAACTACACCATTAAAATCTAGATGTTATTACAGATCGATAGGTACCAGCTGCATGTTTCTACGATAATTTACGGCGAAATTAGGTGTGTGTGTGTGGGGGGGGAGCGGCGCTTTTTTTTTTTTTTTTTTTTTTTTTTTTTTTTTGGTGACTGTACACTGTAAAAATATGTCCTATTTGCTGACAGAAATTCTTTCTAATTTGAGAAAAATACGCGTAATTTACGAAAAAATTACGTTGTCAGAACTTTTTTTTTTTTTTTTTTTTTTTTTTTTTTGTAATTACAGAAAATATCTGTCAGCAAATAGGACATATTTTTTACGGTGTATTTATTCAGACAATCCAAATATTACATAGAGACATTAGCGATACTAACTTTACCATTTTGCAAACCACGAATGGATGCTTTAAAAGAGTCTTATAAAAAATGTGTAGCATTGAAAAACAAATCTACATATATTTCCAAGCAACACAAAAGAAATTAGTGGTAAATGCTACGGTCTCTCAAACTGCAGCATTTGGTAACTGCTACGCGAAGTACGGGATTATTAAAGCAAAATAATATGAATAAAGGTATTTTTAAAAGTTGCATTTTAAATTTAAATTTGCAGTTTAAACATTTTAAATTCTAAAAATATTTTTTAAGCATTAAAAAACATTTTAATAAACAATTAAGTATCAAAACTCATGCTGATAAAACGGATGACTTTGCTATACTAATTATTGCCGGAATTTATATGTGTTTATTTCAATAATTATAAATGCTCTTAAAATGCATAAAACAACGGGTGAATCCCCGAGATTATTACATCTTCTTTGAATATCGTACACTGTTAAAAATAGTTTCTTAAAAATGTGCTAAATTGTTTCAAAATAGCTCCAAAACAATATATACTTAAATTTGAAAACCCATGTACTCATTTTTGAGTATATCGACATGCTCAAAAATGGAGTTGACCAATAAAAATTCCGATATATCCATGTTTGACATGGCAATATACATGGTTTTTCAAATTTAAGTATATATTGTTTGGGAGCTATTTTGAGACAATTTAACTCATTTTTAAGAAATAATTTTTAACAGTGTGCAATCGCCAACTGCCCTTTAAATAGCACAACGTATTCGAAATTATGACACGATAGTTAATTTCTTGTCAGTTGACATTTAGGAAGGACATGTTTACCATATACACCATTCAGACATGTACATATTCAAAATTTCATTTTCTCCATGACTGTACAACCAATAATTCCATAACCTTTTCAAGGGCGGTATTTCAGCTACAGAAACACTTAATTTAATTTCCAAGTGTAAAATCTCATTCTGAAAATTTTTTATCGAATTTTACTGTTAAAATTTAAGAGGTAAAACATCATTTATTTCTTGTCTTTCTAATATCGGTCTTAAATTCTGGTGGCTGTTGATTTTAATGAACGAAATTATTCTGCGCCGGAAAAGGGTAAGAGAAACGATTTTTTCGACATGGCAATATACTCAAAAATGAGTACATGGTTTTTTAAATTTAAGTATATATTGTTTGGGAGCTATTTTGAGACAATTTAACTCATTTTTAAGAAATAATTTTTAACAGTGTGCAATCGCCAACTGCCCTTTAAATAGCACAACGTATTCGAAATTATGACACGATAGTTCATTTCTTGTCAGTTAACATTTAGGAAGGACATGTTTACCATATACACCATTCAGACATGTACATATTCAAAATTTCATTTTCTCCATGACTGTACAACCAATAATTCCATACCTTTTCAAGGGCGGTATTTCAGCTACAGAAACACTTAATTTAATTTCCAAGTGTAAAATCTCATTCTGAAAATTTTTTATCGAATTTTACTGTTAAAATTTAGAGGTAAAACATCATTTATTTCTTGTCTTTCTAATATCGGTCTTAAATTCTGGTGGCTGTTGATTTTAATGAACGAAATTATTCTGCGCCGAAAAAGGATAAGAGAAACGATTTTTTCGAAAAAGTTTAAGTCTAAAGTCACGCCACATGGGATATTGCGGAAAACAGCATCTTAAAAATTTTTAGAAGTATTTCGTCTGGTGAAGGGGGGACTGGGAGAGAAACATAATGGCATTTGGATAAGAATAGAGATTAATGGAAACTGATAGCACCTGTGTTTTGATAAACAGAAAAAATCATATAAAATTACAGAGGCAAAAAAAAAAAAAAAAAAAATAATAATAATAATAATAATAATAATAATAATAATAATAATTAGTGCTTAATTTTGTTATTAATACTTATTCGTACCTTTAATGTAATTATTTATTTATTTAAAAAATAATTAATTTAATAAAATGTGATTAACTATCTCAATGAACAATTTGCAATATTAAAAATATAGATTTAGAATTGATAATTTTAATTAAATGCTATTATATTTCTTCTATATATGTCTGATTTGTATTTATGTAAAATGAATATTAAATGCAATATTTCAAAAGCATTGTTATTGTACAAAATTACTCCAAAGCATGTGCAAAAATCGCAAACTACTCTAAAGTATAACAGATAAATCGTTCTGCAATATGTTCGTAATCTAAGATTCTACAAACGACTAGACAATGTCTTGGATAAGAGCTTTATTCTATGCAGGAGTAAGATATTTCTCCATCTATACTTATCATGATCGATACAAGGTACTGCTTAATAATCATGCGCTTGTCATGTTGCCAGTAGAATAACATTAATTGAATTTTGGAGCAAGTAACTGAAGGATATAATTTGGAAATATTTTGAAATAAAATGAAACATTTAATGTAAAATTATACAGATGTAATGTCATTAAAATATGCTGTCAATATTATTTTTTATGGTAATATTTAGGGTAATATTTATATTAGCATTAGAATAACGTTAATAGAATTCTGAAACAAACTAAATTTATTAATTAACCTTAATCATACTTTCAAGTAAGAAAAAATATTTAATGTAAAATTAATTGTAGGGGGAAAAATCAGTATTAATAAGATAATATTAATACGTATTATTAATATTAAGGTCAATATTAATAAGATATTAATATTAAGTATTTGATACAGAAAGAAGTCTGCAAAATTGCAAAATTACATTTTTAAAAATATTTTTCAAATATAAATGTGAATAGAGAATTCGTAAATATCTTGTCATTATTTAATTTTAACAGTATTTTATATTATTAAAATCTGAGAACATCTATCTGTCTGTTTGTTACGTTGCCACTGAAACATGGTAAATTCCGGCCCTAATAGTCGCACAGACTTCGGACCGGTACCGTCTGACGGAGAATTTATTGCAGAGGTTCCTTATCTATAATCTAAATTATCACCCTAATTAGCAAAGTTATTAATTAAAACGTCAACCCATGTCAATAAAAATTTTACTACTACGATATTATTAGGTTTTTGGGTGTGAAGAATCGATTGCGAAAAGTGTAAAATTATCATCACTTGGGAGGGCAAAGGTTTTGAAATAGCCTTGCAAATTGGTATTATTAGGTTTTTGTGTGTGAGGAGTCGATTGCGAATACCTTCGAACGTGTAAAGTTATCAGCGGGAAGAAAGGGGAAGCACAGGTGCAAAAAGGTAGAACTATAGTTAGAGCGTTGAAAATTGGTATTATTAGGTTTTGGAAGGCGAAGAATCAATTGCAGATACTTTCGAAAGTGCAAAATTATTTAAGGGGAATAGGGGGAAGGGGGAGATTTTTAAAATAAAGATAGCCTTGAAAATTGGTATTCTTGAGATTTGGGTGGTGACGAATCGATTGCAAATATTTTCAAAAGTTTAAAAATATTTAGAGCCGGAGGAAACAAAAATTTTAAAATGCGGACAGAGTTTTGAAAATTTGCATATTAGGTTTTGGGGTTTGAGAAATATCGATTGCGAATATTTTTAAAAGTGTAAAATTATTTGGTGGAGTAAGTGTCGTGCGCAGCGCCCGCGAGTATGCGCTGTTGCAGACAGTGGGGACCTGGACCAATGATTTCACCTATGAGAAATAATTATATACAATATGTATACATTAATGCATTTTGACTTACAAACTTATGATGATTCGTTAAGAGGGTCAAATTTAAACCGTCCTGTGTTGCCGATGGCAGTGTGGTCCCCGACTGAAAAGTTTTCCCCCCGATCAAAAAAGTTCTTTTTTTTTTTTTTTTTTTTTTTTTTTTTAATAAATTTTCATTTTCTCTACTAATGAAAAATAGTGATTTATCTAAAAATATTGGCACGCTAGCGGGCAAAGCTCACTAGTAATTCAGTGTGATGTTTTTAATATTTTCAATGTTACAAGACATTATCATTATATTTATTTATTTATTTATTTATTTATTTATTTATTTTTTAAGTTTTAAATCTATTTTTTTTGGTACCATTTTTTAAATAAATAACTACATATGATGGTTTAAGAAGGGAAACTAAGTACGTAATACAAGTGGAGTTTTATATTCATCATGCAAAATGACACAGATTTCATCACATGGGAACAGTGTTGCCAGATTCCGCTACTTTTTTATTCAACAGTCACCTATAATTTTGAGAAGTGATATTTAATCTACATAATCGACGATTAATCGTCCATTATGTATATCAAACATCACTTCGCTTGGTGACTATTAAATAAAAATGTCGTGCAATCTGGCAACACTGCATGGGAAAGCAGGCTATCAAAATAATAGATACATTTCCTCTTCGAAAAATTTCAGAGTCACACAAAAAAGAAAAAGAAAAAAGAAAGAAAAAAAGACAGAAAGACCCAAAGAGATCTTTCAGGTTGAATGATAATTAATATGAGTCTCTTTTACATACTCTCCTCGGGCACTAGTGCATATTTTGCATTATCTGTTTTGCATTCTACTAAATTACTGAGTTGTCTCTAAGGAATATTGTTACACATCTCTCGCAAAGCGATTTTCAGTTTTTGCCCGGTTATCTTTTGGTTATCTCGAACTGGGAATTTCTTAATCTTACGATTATTCAAGAATCTAATGTATCCTATTTTAAGTAGCTCAACAATCACATCATTATTTAATGTTTAAGATTCATTAAATCTAAATTATACACAAATTTTTCATTTGAACTTTCAGAAAGTATAACAAATATAATGAAATAGTGTTCTTTCCTACTGAACGTAATTGATGGAAGAGTTCTTCTACATTTTACTATATCGACGAACACTGTTCAGGAAGGAAAATTAAATTTTCATACCTATAGTTTTTTTAGTTCTATTTAACTCTTTTTTTTTTTTTTTTTTTTTTTTTTTTTTTTGTATAATATCACGTTTTGAAGCACCCTGAGTACGAAAGTCCAATTTTCAGCCGTTGACCTGTGCATATATCTGTTATCAGCATAACTTAAAAGCAAATAACTGCAGGAAATTCAAATTTGGTATTTTGAATTTCGTATTAGTTTGCCACTTGAAATATTTTATCAAGATTGGCAAGTTTGAAGGCATAATAATAACAGCCTTGAATTTATATACATATATATATATATATATATGAAGGCAATGTAATAGAACGGGAAGTTGAGGGGGGGGGGTAGCCCTCCTGTCAAAGAATATGTCAAATGAAACTGTTCCTAAACCTATTTTAGATTACTTTAAAAGTAGATTGAGCTTTATTATCTTACCTTATTGATTTTACAATTTAACCTGCAATCTATATTTATAGTATTGAAATATAGGGTAAGAGAAAATCGTGTGAATGAAACACACCAGATTATTTCCATCGTATTATCATAGCCTCCTAAACTAGATGCCTGTCGCGTGGCTCAGAAACTTGGGAACAGTTGAAGCGGTAGACCGCACCACCTGGTACAAATTGCGCAATTTTTTTATTCAACTATCACCAATAATTTTAAGAAGTGATATGTGATATATACAATCGACGTTTCTTCGATTCTATTCACCTTCTATGTGTACCATATCCTACTTTTCAAAATTTATGGTGGCTGTTGAATAAAAAAGTCGTGCAATCTGTACCAGGTGGCGCTGTCTACCGCTTCAACTGTTGCCAAGTTTCCGAGCAACGCGACAGCCATCTAGTTTAGGAGGCTATGGTATTATTCAGTCCTCCATACCAAGGATAAGAGTCTATTTTCTTTATATCAATACATTATTGTAGCTATGACTTTAGTTGTACATTATTGTTATTAGGACGTTAGCGTTATCTTCCGGAAAAATAAAAATTGGGTTTTTATTATTAAAATAGTAAAAAAAAAAAAAAAAAAAAAAAGTTGAATATGTGTCACAATTTTTGTAGTTACTGCAAACGTTAATATTGTATTCTTACAATATCTTTTACCTTTTACAAAATACGAACAAGGGCGCAAATTTTCCAAAGAGAATAATTTTTGACGCAATAAAACTTTTTGATTATAACTTATTCTAGGTAAATGCATAGCGAATAAACTCTTATACCAAGTATTTAAAGTTTACCTCTGTTTTAAGTCAAGATGAATTGTTGAAACTTTTCAGTAACTTTACTTTAGAGGTGTATAAAACTTTTAAATCTCTGGAATAAACTGAAAAATCTCTCTCTCCAAACATTTTCAGGCCTCTTTTATCGCCAACATTTTTGACAGTTCTCTTTATAAAACTTTCTTTTACGTGAATAGAAAAGTCCCCGGAAAATTTTTCAAAGTTTTAGAAGCTATCAAAAATTCCTCACGGAAATGATTTAGGAACTTCAATTACATTTAATTTATACAAATATAATCTCTACGTGTACACAATATTATCAATTTTATAGAAATGTTTTTTAAATTTTCATTTTTATCTATTTCAGGCCTCGCAGTGCTTTTTACTTGCATTTTATCAGATTGTCACCACTATTACCAATGTATATATATTTTTTCTATTACCATTAATTTTACCATGTTTTTATTAACTTCTATTCTTGTTTGTTTGTTTGTTTGTCCGGTACAAATCTTGCAGTCGAATTTTAACTTACTTCCCTACTAGACATTTGAAACTTTCACAATAGCTCAGAACCCGGTGACAACACAATACTTCGAACTCCGATTTTCGAATTTTCGATTAGTTTTCTTATAATTAATTAAAATATGAAAATAATAACATCCTAATAACGTTAAATAGCCATTAAAATATTAGCTATAATTTAATTGTTGCCAAAAAGAATTTACGAGTTCATTTTCTTTCGACATAAAAATAATTTTATTTAATTAAACGTGAACGTTACAAAATTATAAAAAGTTAAATTATGCATCTCACAAAAATTGACGTCATTATCACTTAAGAATTTTTATGCACATTGATAAGAGCTCTATGATTCATCAGAAAATTTAAAACATGGTATATAAAAAGTTTTTTTTTTTTTTTTAATCTTATTTTTTTTTTTTTTTTTACCATTTGTTTTATTTTTGAATGTGTTATTGCTAAAACATTATGTAAAAGAGTATCGTTTTACAAAAGTGGTAACAATAACAATATAATAAAATGAGCGTAAAATTTTGATAACGCTACGACGCCTGCTGTTTCAAAAATGGAAAGAGAGTAATAATTATTACAGTTTATCTATTCATAGAACTCGAAAAAGAGACTATGGCTCTATATATAATAAAAATTTCCACTTGCAATTTGTTTAAATAATGGATTTCAGGAAAATAGAAAAACAAACTTATTAAAATTTTCTTTAATATGTAGGCTCTGTATAAAATGAATTAATTATAGTTTAATTATATTCCCCCTTTTCGGATAAAATTTGAATAGTTCGTTTTAATTTTAGTTACATAAAGTTAAAGCCTCTTCGTGGAAATGAAATGGTAGTTTTCACAAATAAGTAGAAAATATCTTCTTACTTTATTTTGAGTTAAAATAAACGTACAAGCTTGCAACAATCGAGTAATTGGTTTTGTTTTTTCTGTCATTTTATTGTCAATTTTGGCATTAGTTGCACTGAGACCTACTGCTTAAAGTAAACAACAATTGAATGAGCGAATAGTTACTAACCTTTTGCGGCGCAAGACAATTTGTAACATTTAAATTATACTGCCACCGGAATTCATGAACTAAATTAAACTAAAAGTAATTTTAAATTTTAAGGTTTAAAACACCGGCTTTTTCTGATATGTTATAAACGTGAATTTTTGCTAAAAAATTTCCGGGATAATTTTTGCAGCTGGATCTTAAATTTTGCGTCCTCGCAGCGAGGACAGCGAGCGTTAAGGGGTTAAGTAAAGTCATTTCGTAATATTGTAAATTAATCCTTTAAATATACTTACTGCACAGATTTGCCAAGTTCCTTAATTTATTCATACCTGCCAACTTACTAATTAATATTCTTTAAAATTGTTAATATCGCCTCTTTTTTCATATCCGTCTTTTTCATACCAGAGTTTATTTTATTTTTCTTATTACTTAATCGTAATTACATTTAAAGAAATTTTCTCTAAAAATAAAGTGATGTGAAAAAAAAAAAAAAAAAAAAAGTTCTAACTATTTTAAGGAATATTCAGACTTTGCCGGCCCCAACGATCTAAAGTGCTCTAAATTCTGTTGCCAAATTTAGAAAAATCTTTATGTTCAACTATCAACAATAAATTTTGGGAGTGAAAATCTAGTGGTGGATATTAAATAAAAATGTCCCTAAATTTGCAACACTGACCAGAGGAGTGAAATTTAACTGGACCAGCAAAGGGTTAATCAGTAAGTTGGCAGATATGTTTGTTCCAGAACCCTTTTAGCCCTGCCTATATTTCACACCACTCGGTTTTAGAATAATTTTCTATAATATATAACTACGATACATAAAATACGAAGAAACATTATTATAAAAAAAAAGTATTACGAGCAAAAGGCAAGGCTAAAAATGCATCTGAATAAATTCAGGAACTTGACAACGCCGACTTCAAACAAAAAGTTATTTTGGCTTAATCGAAAGTATACGTTGATTTTTTTATTTTATTTCTCTCTCACTTCTTTTTTTTTTTTTTTTTTTTTTTATAAGTAACCATTATTTTGAAATAAGATAGCCGACAAAGTTGCTTAATAAAATTGGTTGAGACCGTGGGTTATGTATACATATCGCATTTCATGCAAATCGTAATATAAATTCGTTTTTTATGTGAATTTGAATTTTCAAGAGGTTTTCATTTTGAACAAGATGACAGATCGATTTGATTAATACATACAGTTCAGATTTTATTATGAGCTATATACATACAGAGTTTCAAGGAAAGGAGGTTCAAGGTTCAAGGTTTCATAAATACGTTTTATTGTAAGAATTTGGGACTTTCAAATTTTGAAACAAAATCACGGTTTAAGTTGCCCAGCGATTTCATACAAGAAATTTTAAAGAAAAGTACATTGTCCCATTTTGGTAAGAATTAATTCAGCATTTCACAAGTTATCGTAGTGAGAAATTTTCCAACACATATATAGATAAAATAATTTATTGTAATAGATCGATTTCTAAAGAAATCAACCTAAGAAATCAATCAAAATTAAAGCTCAAATCATACTAAATGATAAATCTACCTTCCATTTCTTATTGGGCAATTTTATTGTTCCCGATAATCTGTATAATATTTCTCTAACGTGGAACAGTTACGATTAAATTTTATCGAAATGATACGATAGTGACGTAAAATGTTATCAAACTGGCCAGCCAAGATCGGATTGTTTAGAGCAAATATCCGAGATTTCGGTTGCAAAAATGTAATCTAATATACTTGATATGCACATTTTCTTAAATTTTTTTTTTAAATAATAACATGTTGTGTTGAAACATATGCTTCAAAGCTCATATTTGGAAGCATATTTGGAAGAATTTAAGGCCAGTTAAGCCTCACTCTTTTTTGTTGGCTGTTTGGAACGTCACCTATTGGTCAAAATTGAAATCTTTGTATTAAGATACAAATTTCTCAAAGCCAAAATTATATATTTCTTTAGATTTTTCATTCATTATAAATAGAATGAACGCTTTTTTTCCCCAGGTACATTTATTATCTATGGAATCTCTGTTATGTATGGTAATATGTTAAATTTAATTCCGTCAAACTTTAGGAAATATTTGATTATTATTAAAACAATCATTTAATGCTAAGAATTTTTATCTTCGAAGTGGAAAATAGCAGCAGTGAAATTACAACGTATATATCAAAGATTTAAATATATGTTATTGAATGAAACATTAATGATAATAAATAGAAAAAAAAAAAACTGAAATTTTCCAGGGATTTTATTTATAAGATTTTTCTGAAAATAATATTAAGTACCTAGGTACTACCACGCAGATGTTTTGCGCGGGAAAAACAAGTCATTATAATTCACGTTAAGAATACAATAAAAATATTGTTTTAAGTTTAACTTAAATATATTGTTCAAATTTTTTTCCAGAAATTAAAACAAACTACAAAATAAATCTGCGGAGAACTCCATGACTTCCATCAACCAATATCACACCTATTATGTACTATTTTTTTTTTTATTTTTTTTTAAAGATAATATGAGCAGAAGACATAAAATTGATCTAATAAATTAGACAATAACAATTTTGTTGCAAGAAAAATCTGATACACTTGTAAAGGCATACAAAACATAGTTTAAAAGAAATCGGTAGAGACTTTTATTTTTAAACCAATTTCCGAGATCTATAACTAACCTATTTAATCAGGATGACCGACATTTTTTCTGTAATAACCAAGTAGTACATGCAAAAGGATATCTAAAAAGGGGTTTATGTAGTAATTTTCAAGAAAATCATTGGAGCCATTTTTGAGATACCGAATTTCGGTTCCACTTCGCATACTCATCTGTTGACCGGACAACAACAACTACATACGAAAGGATATCTAAAAAAGCGTAAATGTGTCAAGTTTGAAAATATCTGTAGAGCCATTTTTAAAGAAACGTACTTGCGAAACTTCAAACTGTTCTACTTATACAAGACACCTACCAATTCTTTTGAACTAACCAACGAATACATACAAAAGGATAGCTGATAGGGTGTTTCTATGGTAACTTAGAAGAAAATCGTTAGAACTGTTTTTAAGATACAGACTTACAGTCCCATTTTCAGTTTTCCAATTTTCACCAAAAATTGGTAAATTTATTTGTATACCAGACCTGTCTCAATTCTGAAGTTTCAAAGTTCTGTCTTTATCAGTTTCGGAGATATTGTATTCAGAAAATTCCCCACGCACGTACACACTGACCAGTTTTCAAAAACCACTCTTTTGGACTCAGGAGACCTTTGGCCGTATTCACCATTAACTTCGACTCCTGGTTCAACGAAAAAACTTGAAAAGCGTCTAAAGGCAGGGTACAGCTTTCCAGCAAAATTTGGTACGCTTTTTCTGCCATCTAACGTCAAGGATTTCATAAAATCTTTGATTGGTTACATTTGTGTAAAAAATCTGAAAATATTTATACCACTAGATGGCAGAAACAACACGTCAAAATTTGCTGAAAATTGTGACCCCCGCCTTCATGCGCTTTTCAAATTTTTGTGTTCAACCGGGAGTTGAAGTTATTGGTGAATAACAGCCCTTAAAATTTGTAAATCAGGTGGAAACTCCGTATCGAAATTTTTGACCGAATGCAATACTCTCATTAACTACAACTGTCGAGTAATCGAAGTAAAGCGATACAAAACTATTCAAGATACAAAATCCGTTTTGTTATCGGTTTCACAATAATTCCTTATACTGTTTTGTAAAAAAAATATATAAATAAAAAATAAAATGAAGCAGCTTTGCAAATAATAAAACCACAAAGTAATGTTTTATGTTTATATTTAATTAAAAAAAAAAAAAAAAAAAAATGACTGCGTGCGTAAAATAAAATGATTTGTATTTTTCTTAACAGTCACATTCGATATATTTTAATTTAAAATTTTAATTAATTTGTAATTTCAAACTTATGATAACCATCCAAAAGAAAAATGTAATAATAGTCTCATTTATGCTGTCTTTTATTTTATTTTATAATAAATCAATTGCTTTTTTTTTTTTTCTTTTTTTAGGCAAAAAGTAGCAAGTAAATTAACGTCATCTATTGAGCAACTTTATTGAAAATAACCTGAAGGTGTCTCCTTTCATACAACTTTAATTAGTTTAAATCATAGTTTCCGACTTTTACAATTTAAAATAATGATAGTCACTACTATTTTGTCAGAGAAACTTCTTACATTAATTTTCAGAGATTTAAGATCTCAAAATTCAGTATCATAAAATTCTAATATACAGTCTTCTTGAAAATGAACTGCAAATAATAGGGTCTTAAAGTAAGACATAAAAACAACTGAAACGGCATTTAAGACACGTAAATGTCTTAAAATGTACCTTAGACATTATAGATATTTTAATTTAAGACAGAAATATGTCTAAATATCAATTCAGACACAAAAATGTCTGAAACACGTAAATACCCGAATTTTCCGACAGCAAGACGCGTTTGAATTTTCAGACACTTGAGAAATTCAGACACTTGCGTTACTTAGAAATTTTTTCTTATGGAATCTACTTTAAGAAATTATCCTACTTCTTTCCACATTCAATAAATATATTATTATGTTAAGCAGTAAAACTACTTAAATTATGGTAGCTTTATGGAATTAAATTTTTATGGAATAATACTCTAGGGATGGGAATGATATTTGCATGCTATTATCTTTAACACAATTCATAAACAACATATTTAGACAAAGCTTATTTTGTTCAAAAAAAAAAAAAATCTTTGTCTTTAAAGCTTTCTTATATTAAAAGAAAAAGTGTGAAGACAAGTAATTTGTAGAGAAGAAAACGAATTTATAAGTGAACAATCATGAATAATTTGGGCATATTTTTTTTCTTTCTGTTTTCTTAATATTATTCATTCAAAAACTTTTTTCTTTCACAAATTCACCTACATCTAAATGTAAAACTACAAATTTTCCTGTATTCATGATTACAGTTCGTTTTTATTTAAATATCACTTTAAGGAAAGAAATCGTTATCATCGAGGGATGAAACCTTCACATACTTGTTATGCATTATTAAAAAATTCTGGTCCTCTAAATATGAAATTTAAGATAATAATATTTATTAAGTTCAAGATACCATACTATCAATAGTTTTATGTTAAAAAATTAGAAATAAAACATAACACTGCGATTAGTTTCACGAATACTGTAGTATATTATATCATAAAAACACGTTTCGCTGTATTCGACGGTAGCGTGATTAGTAAATGCTTCGTTCCGACGATGCATGGCTCGAGGTTTCAGTTTCCTTAAACAGTGTGAGTTCGAATCCGAACGCCGGAAAATGGGACTTTTTTTTTCTTTCTTTCTTTTTTTTATAAATATTTCATTAATGCTCAAAACAATTCTAAAATATATTTTTAACAGAAAAACACAATAGCACGCCATATTTATTTATTTATATATTTATTAAAAAGGTCTTAAAAACGGTAGTATTTTTAAGCCTAACATGGCGGTGTTTTTAAGCCTAAAACATGGCGGCGTTTTAAGATACTTGCAATATCTTAATTTCTGATGCAAAAAGGTGTCGTAAAAAGTAAGACATTTTTTTTTTTTCGCTTAAAAAATGACCATCCATTTAAGACACTTTTTAAACGGAATTTAAGACATTTACATTTACAGTGTGGGGAAAATTTGGCAGCTATGGTCTAATAAGAAAAAAGAAAACTTCGTTTAATTTTAACCCTTTGACGACCCTAACACTCTAAAGCGCTCAAAACAGTGTTGTAAAAATTAGGGACTCTTTTATTCAGCTACCACCTGCAACTTTGAGACGTGATACTTGATATACATAATGGACGAATAACCTTCGAAGTGATTAGGCATACGTTAAAGTTAAAATTTAGTGATGGATATTGAATAGAAATGTCCCCAAATTTGCAACACTGACCAGAATACGAAATTAAATAAGACTGATAAAGAGTATTAGAAATAAGATCCTTGCAAATATTAAAAATTTACGTAAAAACGTTTGTAAAAAAGTCAAAATATTGATATTTTGAATTTTTAAGAACAACGTTAACGTATATTGTTCATTTATATATTTACACAATGAGTCCTCATGCCAATGTTACAGCAACCGTAAATTTTTAAATCAAGAAAAATTCAACATAATAATAAAAAAAAAAAAAAAAAACAGGAATACATTTAATATATTTATTATACATAAAATTTTTCTGCTAAATAAAAGCATAATTTTTCAGTAAAATAGAGAAATTTCCCCCATTGTGTCTTTTTCTTCTGTCAGGATAAGACAAATGGCAAAAATATTTTCAGGAATATTATTATTGCAACATATAAATATTTAAAAATTCTTTGAATAAACCGAATATCTTATTCTCCTGTGCATATGGATGTTTTTATCATCAATATTTTGTGCATTTGTATCCTTTAAAATATTGAAACTAGAAAGGAAATATTTTTCAGACGGGTCTCAAAATTTTAACAACAGTCAAAAATAATTTATTCTCTAGATTCAAAAATTTGAATTATACTCAATTCTCTTTAAACAATTGGAATGTCAAACTGGATTATTCAGCTGATCGATGAGCGTTTGGAAGTATAGTAAAATGGAATAAAACGAAAAAAAGACGATGAAAGAAATAGGGTTCTTGGTACTTTTTTTTTCTTATCTGGGAAAGGAAAAAATGATAAATCCAGTATATATATTTATTGAAAATTGTGTATGTAAAACCTATGGGACGTTTATTTGTTAAAAACCAGAATCGTTAAAAAGCCAGATTTGTTAAACTTGAAAGCAGAAAAAAAAAATAATAATAATATTTACCAAATGTAAGATAGGGTGGAGTGGGATAAGTGTAACCTCGGTTTATAATTCAACTAATAAGTTGAGTTTGAACCTAATACAGGGTGGTAGCAGGCTACATTTTCCTCCTGATTTTTCCACCATTATTTTGCATTCGGAATCTTTAATAGCAAGTTTACGTGTTCAGCTAAGTAAACAATTATGGTATGCATTTACTGGCGGAAGAATCAAGGGAAAAATGCGGGTCTGTAACTCCCTGTCATAGCAATCATATCAGTTTGTCTCAACCTTTCTTTTTTAAATTCAGCTTTAGAAATAAAATCAAATATGAAAGAATGATAGTTTTAGAATCTGAATAATTGCTTATATTTCTCTCTCCAACAGGGTCACTCTCTCAAAATTCGAAGTTTTGTCATCGCTGTATTTGTGAAGTAAACTTCACAATTTTCGGTAAGAAAACTAAAGTTTTGTTTGTACATTTAAATCTAACTTCAGATTTTTTCTGTTTCTTAAGTTCTTTAGTTTATGACTATTTACCTAATTAATTTTCTATGTCGAACATGTATAACTAGGATTTTTACACTTTTCCAATGAACCGCAACTACATCGCTTATATATATATATATATATATATATAAAGTTTTGTTTTTAGTTTCTAATGAAACCTAATAACTTGATCTTTTTTTTTCATGTTTTGTTAGGGTGTTAAAACGTTTAAGATAAGAAGTGTTAGTTGAGGGGGTACGGAAATATTCGGAATTCCGTAACGTTTCAGATATTTTTAAATATTTTCAGAATTCGGAAAGTCGTAGATTCATAAAGGATTTTATTATTTGGAAACCTGACTTACACATCTCTTAGTATACTGTATATTAAGAGAGCGAGCACTTTCAACATAGAAACACTTTGCCCCATTGGCCATTATTCTTTTGGTTTTATATTCTTACACTAGATTTCACGACATACTATAAACTAGAATTAAATATATGATTCATGCAAAACATTGTTTATTTCAGTTGCTTTCTGCCATTGTATGAGACAGTGGCGGGTCGTGAACCGAAAGTAGGTGAAGAGCTCAAAAATAATATTTAAGTATTTTTAATGCATAATTTTTATTAAGCATGGTCTTAACTAAAATTAACTAAAAATACTTATTTAAATGTAAATTTTTATTCTATAAATGAATACAGTGTCAAATACAGTGTGCCTCTTCACCTATTTTCAGTGCACGAGCCGCCACTGGTATAAGGTTTTGTTTAAAATCCACTTAAGAAAGTAAAATTTTGCAGATTAAAAAAATAGTTTCTTTTCACTTCCATGAATATACTTTAAATTAGTTTCTTTACTTTCCGAACATAATATGTAAGGAAAGTATATAGTAATCATAACAAAAATTCGACATTGAAATTTTGATGTATCTATATGTTTTAAAGTCCCCTGTGTTCATTTTTGCTATTTTTACGGTGTGTATGTGTGTGTTTGTGTGTGAGTTCGAGTGAGCATGATAGCGTCTATACGCTTTGTTCGAATGAACTGAAATTTAGTGCATATGTTATAGGTCACAGTAGCACGAACCCCATTGATATTGGTGACTCTAGAACCTATAGTTTTTGTACAGAGTACACAAAGAAAAAAACACAAAGAAAAATTCTTTATCATCATAGCCTATGTGCTCGAACTATTTAAAGTACAATAGTGTCTAAACACCTTATTCACACACACTGAAAATTTATATGCATATCACCGTCACGCGAACTGCATAGGTTTTGGTGAATCTAGCACTTATAGTTTTTTTTTACAGGGACATAACAAAAACCTATGGGCTGAAATTATTTAAAATGCGATAGCATCTAAACACCTTACCCGATTAAGCTCAAAAATACATGTTACAGGTCATAATCGCACGAATTGCATGGATTTTGGCGATTCTAGCATTTATAGATTATTACATGGACACACACACAAAAAAATTCTTTATCATTATATAGGCGCAAATTATTTAAAGTGCGATAGCGTGTAAACGCCATTTTAAAATGAAATACAAATTTATATAAATTTTTAGGTTACCGTCACGTAAACTGTATGAATTTTAGAGAATCTAGCACTTATAGTTTTTTTACAGGGACGCAACAAAAAACACCTTATCATTATGGGCTATTGGCTGAAATTATTTAAAGTTCAATAGCATCTAAATGCCTTATCTGATTGAGCTGAAAAATTATATGCATGTTATATGTCACTGTCGCATGAGCTGTATGGATTTTGGTGAATCTAGCGCTTCTAGATTTTTACAGGGACACAACGAAAAATTATTTATCATTATGACCTATGGACCCAAATTATTTGAAGTACAACATAGTTAAATTAAACAACATACTATGTAGAGAAAAATATTGAAACATTCTATTGTAATTTTCTCTTTTGATTATATATATATATATATATATAACGACTTTTCTTTCTTTACTTTATCTATACAACCGTTAATTACTTAACGTGCGGAAAGTCGAGCGGAGTCACCTCAGATTTTTTTCTTTTTCCAGCAAAACTTGCATTGTTTGGTTTGTTTTGATCTACAACTGGCCCCCTTCAGTTGTTATTAGTTTAAGGTTGCCACACGTACCTTAAGCAGAGGTCCGTTTTTTGCTTCCATCAGTGATAAAGATTGACCATAAAAATGTTGACGACCCAAGCGGCATAAATATAACTGACCTTACATATAGGCTACCAGCACTCAGATGGTTACACACCATGTTTGCTCCATTGTTGCCATAATTTATAGAGCTAGTAATGGACCTTCACTTACAATTTGCATGCATAAATATAAAAAAGAGGGCGATGATATTCCTTTTCCGTTAATTTGAAATTCCCTCGCATTTGGCCATTTTGTACTAAGTTAGTCGTAGTCTACAGCATGCGAGGATTTTAAATTTCTTAAATACATGAATCAAATGTATGAGTAAATTCCTAACAAATACAGAACTGTCGGTAACTGTACTATCCAGTGTTGACAATTACGGCATGCCATCGGGAGAAATTGCTCGGTCCGTAAATGCAACACTGTCAGTAAACCGATAATAGTTTTTTGATCGGAAATAAGCTTGTTGGACAAAACACTTCTTTCTAATGTCTTATTTGGTTGCCACTTAGCCGAAATTACCCCTGAATATACAGGCCATAATAAAGACTGAAAGTTCATATAGAGCAATTCTGATCCAATGAATACAGGTAGTCATTGTTGCCTAAAGACGTTTCTATATTCAGAAACAGTTGCAAATTTCCAATGTAAGTAAAATAGGTGTCATGAGTTGTGCTGTTTTTCTTCTTCTTTTCCCTATATTCGAACGATATGTCTGGTAATTTTCTAGATTCAGTCTGTGTTGTTATTTCAGGTTCAAACATGTGACATTTCTTAAGGCAATACATTTAGGTGAAAAATATTTCACTGTCCATCAGAAATTTTAATACACCTACTTAATATTGCAATATTTCAATGCACTTGCACGGATATAGAAATTTATAACTGTAATAACTGCTACCGAAATTTTTTCTCTTTCGCACATATCGTCAAAACAAAAACACACCTTTTCCGATAACCTATATCGGAACAGAAAGTATTGGCAAATTTATTCCTAAGCCTTTAATATATTTTATTTTGTTTCTACCCCATTAAATGGGGAAAAAATCATAATTTCAAATTCACGCTGATTTCATTTTGTTCCCTGTTATAACAAATTTTTCATCAAAATCAATCCCGAAAAGAAAGTAAAATTCACCACCATTTCAGATATTGATATTTCTAGGTGTATTTTATTATTGGAACTCAAATATCAGTCATACAAATGAAAAAGACAAGTTCAATAAACCTAACGAGCCCCATTTAGAAAAATGAAGCTGACTTTTTGTGTTCTGCTTGTTTTCAGTTTAGTAAGATATATAATACGACGTCATTTACAGGAATGTATATTTTTCAGTTCTTTTTTTATTTGATATTGATTACTTCGTTTTTATCGCATGATCGTTTCTATTAAATTAGATAAACATAAAAATGTATAAATTACATAGATATATATAAGAGTAAATGTTACAATCATTGAAATTTACCTACAGTTTTTGTGAAAGTGACCTACAACATATATACTAATTCTCCGCTTAATCGATGAAAGCGTTTGAACGTTATCGCGTTCTTTCACACACGTGCATACATATACACATACAAGCATACATATATCACTGTAAAAATATCAGAAATGATCTCAGTACACCTTAAATCGTATAGACACACCAAAATCTCATAGTTGAACATTTTCATGATTAAAAATTCCAGAAAGCATTTAAAAGAAATCCATCAGGAAAAAAATCATACATAAAATACATTTATAATGATAAAAATAAAGAAGATAATCTGGTGTGTCACTCACACGACTTTCTCTTACCCTGAAATATAATACTATAAATACAAGTTGGAGATTAAGAGGTAAGATAACGATGTTATGTAAACCTCTGTTAAACAATTCAAATTAGGCTTTGGGAGAGTTTTATACGATAATTAGTTGTGTGTGAGGGGGGATGACGCCCCCCTCAACCCCCCGTTTCATTAACGCACCTATATTTATATACAATTTAATTCGGTTATTAAAAAATAATTCTGTTTTAAAAAAATAATTTATTAAAATTATTGTTTAAAAAAATTATCTTTTATGATAATGCAGACGATTTCCATATTAGAGAAGTAGTATAACACCAAATATCCAAAAAAAAAGTCCATTTTATTCTCAATATTAAAAAAAAAAAAAAAAAAAAAAAAAAATATGATTTTGTTTCTAATTTTTTTTTCGTTAAAAGTAAAAAAAATCGATAACTTTGTTTTAAATTATCGCATATCGATAGTTCAACCATTCGTTTTAAAGGTATTGGCGAGCTCTTTTGAAAGATACCCATGAGGAAAATTTACTCCCCTCGAGGGGGGACTTCTCCCCCAGGGGGGAGGCGAGGCTCCTGCATACACAATTTTTTTCCCCTGTTGACTATCTCTATTACAAAAAATATATATTCGTTTCATTTGGTTTAGTGCAGTCTATAGATGTTAAACTCTACTTACCTGCAATTTACCCCATAGACGTAATGTATTTGAATACTTTTGAGTCTCCCTGTACACGAACCATTTGCTTGATCTTAAAGAAAAGTTTTAGCATCCTTTTATGATACACATTTAGAATACCAAGTTTGAACTTTCTGCCATAATTTGTTTTTGAGATATGCTGATAACAGACAGACACACACACAGACACACACAGAGACAGACACACAGACATACACACAGACCATTTGCTAAAAACATGATTTTCGTATTCAGGGGACCTAAGAGCATGTAAATATAACAAAAACTCGCGTTCGAAAATTTGACCCAAAAACAATACTTTCTTTACCTTATGGGTAAGAGAAAGTAAAAAGAAGAATTAAGAGAAAAAAAAAGTTAAATATCATTAAGTTTTCTGAAAATTGAATTACACTTTTTTAAATTTTCGATCAGGCAAAAGAAAAAAATTAATTTTAACTGTGTTAAAAAGGACACCACTGGCAATTAAAAGAATGAAATTTTATGAAAGTCTCTAATAGAGTTCCCAACTTTTATAATGCATTCTGAAACACTGTTATTATCAGTGTTGCCAAATTTAAGAAACTTTTTTATTCAATATGCACCATTAAATTTTAATTATAATGGTTACCTAATCACATCGAAGATTAATCGTCTATAATGTGTATAAAATATCACTTCTCCAAATTATTGGTGGTAATCAAATAAAATAGATCCCCGAATTTGGCAACACTGGTTATTACTACCGCCCCTTTTTCTCTCGAGTTTTCTGTAGAGTAATTTTCTCTAATATGTAATTACAATTATGTAAGAAGAAAATTATTCTTAAATAAAAGTAATATGAAAAGAAGGTCGAATAAATTATGAAAATTGGTGACTCTGCTTTAAAAGGAATCTATCAATCAGTAATCATATTAAAACTACATTTTAAAGAAATATATTGTATAATTATCAAATTTTCTGGAATTCTTATACCACTATTTTAAAATTTCCAGCAGCAAAAGTTAAAATAACTAGTATGTTGTGACCATCACAAAATTTTCTTCTACATTTCCCTATTCACGCAATATGAATTATATATTATAATCATACATTAAATTTTTTTCCCATAATGAATTCATACATTTTCATCTCAGAGAAGTATAACACTAAATGTTGAAAGAAAGTAAATTTTGGGCTCTACATACGGCATCTGAGGAAATTCATTGTTTCAGGATAAAAATGTAAAAGAAATCGATATCTTTGTTTCAGATTGCCACAGATCAGCTGTACAACCATTTGTATTAAAGATCTCAATGAGTTTTCTTGAAAAATACTCCCATTGAAAGTTTATATCCCACCTGTGTAAGGAAAGGGGGACGATGCTCCAACATATGCATTTTTTTTTCCTATTTCACTATTAATATATATATATATATATATTATTCACGATGATTGGAAAAAAATAATTCTTATTGTATACATTTACACGAAATTCTATCCTATACTTCCCTATTAAAAAAAAAGGAGGGCTGTGGGTAACAACGCTACCTGCTGAGCGATATAATCCAAATTGTGAACAGAACGAATTTAAGTCAAGGTACAAGTAAATATCAAGTTTGTTTTATTGGTTCTTGAGATGCAGCGTCTACAAAATTTTGGTAACACGCACAAAGGAACAGGCAAACAAACATTTTATAAAAATATTCAAATAATGTTTAGGAAATTTTTAAAAGTGTAAATATTTCGAAAAGCGGAAGCTGAAAATTATCACTAATCCAGTATTTTCTATGTATGTCGAAGAAAATAAAAAATATTGTCAAATATATTAACAATTGTCATTTAAAATAATGAAAAATTTGCGAAGACCTTTAAATGTTCTGCTCGAAAGAGTCGTGAAATGCATAACATAAATGTCACGCGAAAGCTTTTTTTATTGTTATTATTGCACGCACTCATTACCTATTTTTTCAACATTTTCTCAATTTCTGGAAAATCTCACAAAATTACTTAAGATTAACCTCAATTTGTAAAGAATGTGAAATATTAAAAGAAAAGGAGAGGGAAAATGCATGCGATGAAAACTCCGATTTTATTCTTTTATATTTCTAAGAAAAAAAATATTTTCACATTACTTTTTAACGCAATTAATGGAATATAAGCCAAAAGTGTTACTTTTTTAAAGAATTAAAAATATATATCTATCGTTATTTTTTTTTCTTCATACGATATTTTTAGAAACTAGATTAACTTATATACTGCGATAAATTTGTCAGAAATTTATAAAGAAAACGTTTCCTTTGATTGTAGTTAATATTTCTAATTTTGTAAGAATAATATATTCCTGTATATATAATTATTATTTCATCAAAACAATGCATAATAACCAGGAAACAAATCATGATAAAAATCATTAAGAATTTAATAAACAACCTAAGTAACAGAAGACTATATATTAAAAAGCCTGGAGTGACTCCACTCGACTTTCCAAACATTAAGTAATGAATGGTTGTGTAAATAAATTAAAGAAAGACAAGTAGTTAAATAAGCAAAAGGAAAAAAAATATAAAATAGGTGTTTGAGTATTTTCTCCCCATTGTTTAATTTTACGCTATTTCACTTCATAAAATTTTAGCTCATAGATCATAATGATATAGAATTTTTCGTTGCGTCCCTGTAAAAATCTATAAGGGTTAAATCCAACAAAATCTATACAAAAATAAATTCAAAAACTGGCGTACAGACAATAGCAAGAAATTAAAACTTCTTCACACACCATAAATTTAAAATCAGCACAACCGGTTTCGAAAGGACGTAGCCTTTCTTCATCAGGTGCAAATACGTGCAACTGCCTTGGAGGCAAAAGCAAGACTGAAAGCAGGACAAAATCCAGAGGGGGAGGAGCAAACAAACAACCAATAGGAAGCATCATGCAGGGCAGGACCAATCAGAGAGAAACACACGTACACACACCACAAAAAGAGGAGGGAGGAAAGGAGTAAACAATTATTATTATTTTTTTTTTTTTTTAATTTCAATAATATTAAACTAATAAGTAAATTTAATAAAATTTATCGATTAATTATTTCTAAATTAATTGCTCCCATTAAGGCTTCTTTAAAATACAGTAAAATATCTACCTCTCAAAAAGAATCTCTGCGCCATATTCTTGCTGATTGCATTTCTTCCAATAATTCCAATTATAAATCTAATCTTTTTAAATCTGAAAGTGTTGCTCTTAAGGAACTTAAATCTAATCAAAATCTTGTCATTACTAAAGCAGATAAAGGTGGCCAGATTGTTCTCATGGACAAAACTGATTGTGTTGATAAAGTTAATTCTCTTTTATCTGAAGGACCTTATACTGAAATTAAAAAAGACCAAACTAAATCTCTTCTAAGCTCTGTTCAAAAAGCTGTTAAGAATTCCACCGTTCTTCATGACAATACCAAATTCTCGGTTTCCCCTTCTTCAGTAATTTGTGCTCGTTTTTATGCTTTACCTAAAGTTCATAAAAATAATGTTCCCCTCAGACCTATTGTTTCGAATATTGGTACTGCTACTTATCCCCTCTCTAAATTTTTAGCTTCTATTTTTTCTCCTTTATGCAGCACTAATAGTCATACTATAAAAAATTCCTATGATTTTGTTATGAAGTTAAATAATTTGAATCCTGTAAATTGCTCTATGTTATCTCTTGATGTGAAGTCTTTATTTACTAACGTCCCCACTGAAGGTGCGCTGAATTGTTTAGAAAAAAGGTTACGCGAATTTCATTATTCTGACATTGAAATCAAAGAATTTGTCAATCTAACTAAACTCTGTGTTTCCCAAACTACTTTTGAATTTAATAAAAAATTTTACAAACAGTGTGATGGTTTAAGTATGGGTAATCCTTTATCTCCTATTCTTGCCGATATCTATATGCATTATTTTGAGGAAAAATTATTAAAGATGTTAAATTTAAAATGCTGGTTACGTTACGTAGATGACACTTTCATTCTTGTTGAAAATCCGTTTGATGTTTCTGCCATTCTTAATATTGCTAATGCTATTGATCCCCATATTCAGTTTACCTTCGAGTTAGAAAATTGAAATCAACTTCCCTTTCTTGATGTTTTAGTTACTAGGTGCGATTCTTCTTTTAAAACCTCTGTGTACAGGAAACCTTTCTCTGTTTCTAACCCTCCCCATGCTCTCTCTAATCATCCGGCTAAACAAAAAATTGGCACCTTTTACACTTACGTGTATCGTGCCCTTAAAATTTGTTCTGATACTTCTTCTCTTAAAGAAGAACTGAATTATTTTTTAAAGTCTGTTGCTATTAAAAGAGGTTTTAGACCCTCTATAACTGATAAAGCTCTCAAAAAGTTCAGTAGGCCAACTTATAATTCTACTCTGTCCATTGATGATAAAATTAAACCTGATAATCTTGTTGTCTTATCTTTTTATCCCCCCTTAAGTTTTAAATTAGCCAAAGTTTTGAAACGTTTCAATTTTCACGTTATTTTTAAGCCTGTCAATAAATTCCAATTCCCTTCAACCAAATCCCCTGTTCCTGAGCTTCAAAAATGGGGTGTCTATAATGTCCCTTGTAATAACTGTGATTTATCTTATATTGGTCAAACTAAAAGAAATCTTGAATGTCGTTTACGCGAACATTCTCGGTATGTTGTTAATCAAGAAATTTCTAAATCTTCTATTGCGAAGCACAGTTGGGAATTTGATCATAAATTTAATTTTAAGAGTGCCAAAATTATCTTTCATGCCAAACGCGTTTCCGAACTGGATTTTTTGGAAAATTTATCTATTTACCTTAATCGTGATAAAATTGTCAATGAAAAATCTGATTCCACTTTGCTGTCTACAGCCTGGAAAAATTTGTTTAATTCAATTAAATAATTTCCTTCATTATGTTTATAACATCATATTAGTTATAATAAAATAATTCTAATTAAAATAAAAATAATAATTAATCGATAAATTTTATTAAATTTACTTATTAGTTTAATATTATTGAAATTAAAAAAAAAAAAATAATAATAATAATAATAATAATAATAATAATAATTGTTTACTCCTTTCCTCCCTTCTCTTTTTGTGGTGTGTGTACGTGTGTTTCTCTCTGATTGGTCCTGCCCTGCATGATGCTTCCTATTGGTTGTTTGTTTGCTCCTCCCCCTCTGTATTTTGTCCTGCTTTCAGTCTTGCTTTTGCCTCCAAGGCAGTTGCACGTATTTGCACCTGAAGAAGAAAGGCTACGTCCTTTCGAAACCGGTTGTGCTGATTTTAAATTTATGGTGTGTGAAGAAGTTTTAATTTCTTGCTAAAATCTATACAAGTCGTGTGACGGTAATCTATAACATGTGTATAAATTTTCAGCTCAGTTGAATAACGGCGTTTAAACGCTATCACACTTTAAAATATTTGGGATCATAGACCATGATGATAAAGAATTTTTCTTTGTGTCCCAGTAAAAAACTATAAATTCTAGGTTCACCAAACTCTTTACACTTCATGCGACGGGGATTTATAACATGTGTATAAATTTTTAGCTTAGACGAATAAGACGTTTACACGCTATCACACTTAGAAATTTTTCGCCTCATAGGATTCATGGGAGGAATTTTTCTATGTGTCCCTGTAAAAAACTATAATGCTAGATTCACCGAAATCAATAGGGTTTGTGCTATGGTGACATACGACATACGTATCAAATTTTAGCTTATTTGAACAAAATGTTTCAACGCTGTCCGTGTTCATTCACACACACATATACACATAACATCGTAAAAACAGCAAAAATGAAGTCGGGGGACCTCAAAATGTATAGAAACACCAAAATCTCAAAGTCGGATTTTTTGACATGATTACAATACTTCCCTTATATATGTATGTTCGGAAAGTAAAAAAGCATAATATGACTAAAATAATGATGAAAATTTAAAAGAAATATGATATAATAACTATGAGAAAACGCAAAAGTGAGTTATGACATTGTCAGAGGAACTTATGGTTGTAAGGTTTATAAAAGTAAAATAATTTTTATGAAGGCTAACGCTTTTCACGAAAGTCACCAATAATAACCAATAATGTTACCGAATAAACAAAAATGATGTTCTGCACAAGAAAAATTTTAAATAGTAGAATAGTAGAAAGAAATTATTGAAATAGTAGAAAGTTTCATATACAAGATATGTACCTTACCTTTCAGGAACGTGCAGAAATCACATGTAAACGCTAAAATATATATTAAGAGTCTAGTTCAGATGTAGTTTATGATAAAAATAGTAGTAATTAGATTATAAATATACAATTTAATAACATTTTATAATATTATTTATAATATTTTATAATATTTTATTTATTTTTTAATTTTTATTTTATTTTTTAAGAAACAATACGTTCAAAAAATTTGAGAGTTTCAAGTTAATACATATGCAGCACATATTGTTTCAGTTACATCCCTAAGTTACATTATCACTTCAGTTACATTACAACCTTTTATTATCATAAAAGGTTTCTGCTTTCTGATATGTTTAGTCCAGGCAACGAAGGCCAAAATTTGACTAATAGAGGAAAAAAATCGTGTAGTTTTGAAATTTTACATACTCATAGCCGAGAGGGTCCTGAACAACATACTAAAAGTCCCCGCCCATGGGGGGTGAGCGGGGGGCAGGGGATGCATTTAAGGGGGCAATTTTCAGCTTTTATTAAATATCTTGAAAACTATCGCATTTAGAGAAAAAATGTCAATTACAAAATTAATCTACGTAAACTTTCCTATAAAAATGTATGCTACATTTTGTTTGTACGATCATTAGTTTAGAAGATATAGGGAGATGAAATAACACATTTTCTTGAAAAATTCTTTTTTGCAATAGTAAAATCAACTAAAGTGCGCAATTAAAAGGGTTCTGCTCAAATATTTTCTAATATACAAAATAAATATATACAAAATAAATTTCATACAATCTGTAACTCTAATAAATAATATTGCAAGATAAAAATTTGCAAGCCACAATGCTTTGTTATGGTAGAGTTGAGGATAGTTTCCCTAACCAGCTGATATTCTTGTAGCCTCGAACCCAAAGTGGGAATATGGTCCATAGCGACTGCAAAAATCCTCCGATTCACATTTAAATTAGCTTAGTATAGAAATAGCTATATGATTTTTTATGTCTTTATTTTTTATGGATTGTGTACAGGGACACGCCAAAGTTCTTATCATTACGGCATATGGAGAGAATTTCGTTTAAACGCATTTTAACATCATTACTTTGCAATGAACAAAATGGAATTAGCGTACACTGTTAAAAATTTCTGTAAATTTAATGTAAATATTTATCGAGAGTCTCTGTAAATTTCCAGTAATTCTTAATTAAAAGTGAATAATCGAGATTCTGAATCTTTATTCTGTATTTTTAAGTAATTTTATTATTTAATTTTTTAATTAAAATTAAAAATGACTGTTTCTACTTTAGAAAAAGCAGTCTAAGTTCGAAATATGTTCTCAACAATAATTAATTTAATTAATATTTTTTATTAAAATGAATGTATAAAATACGTTTTTTAACACCTCCGTTTACTTTTCTCTGTAATTTTACGTAAGACTTAAGATAATAGATTACACAGAGTTTTCTGTTGAAATTTTTAACAGTGTACATTAATGAGATGCTTAACGCGTTGACGCGTTAAGTCCACGCGAGAGAGTCCAATTAGAGTCCACGCGAATTTTTAAAGAAATCCCCGCCAGACCACGCGCTCTGCTTAGAAACGCGTTATGAAGGGCCGTGTTTCAATAAAATCTATTAAAATTCCTAATCCTGTAATAAATAAAAATTAAGCAAATTTTAAATAAAGTTTCAGTAATTACTTAAAACACTGTAATTTTTTTTAGTTTTATATCATATTTTACAATGTCAACCAATGGTGGTTGACGCGGCTTTATATCATATTTGACACTGTTGTTGACGCGGCATAAACGGAGAGTTCAGTGTTAGTCACCGGTGGCTGGCATGGCTCTCAACATTTTAAACTTATATTTTCTGAAAAACATATGTGCTCTTAGGCTTCCTAATTAATGAACCGGACCTTACAAAAGTGTTCTGACAATTTCACGTAATAATCTAAATTATGCCAAATTTCGAACAATTATTCATGAAAAACGTAGAATAAGCTTAATAGTTTTTACTGGTGTATACAATGTTTATAGTTCGTTTACGGAGACACACAAAAGAATTTCGTGACAGTAGAGTCCATGAACTAATTTTTATTTAAGCGCACTTTAATTGCTTTATGAATCATTGAACAAATTGGAATTAACGTACATTATAAAAATGTTTAAAAGCATGTTTACTCTAAATAAAGTATAAGTACAGACTAAATAATTTATTTACGGGACCACACAAAATAATTCCGATGGCGTACAGTAATCATCCAAATGATGTCAAATTAAATTGATATATTAATGAGTTATAATTAATTAAATATGTGTATTCTCTTTTAGTGTATATAATTAACGTGGCTTCTTTTCCTGGATACATAAAAGAATTTAGTACTGTTACGGTCTGTAGTCAGTATTTCTTATAAGTGCATAGTTACACCCAATTAAATATAATGAAATTTTGATAGAATTTTAAAAGCATGTTTTTCTGCAGAAAAGTGTGGGCATATAATTCGCAATTAATTTACAGGTTTACACATAAAAATTCCGATATGTTATGTAATCATTTTGTATGAAATTTGGTACAAGTATTTATGAATTACAGGGAACTAATACGATGCTATCAGTTATTAGGAATACATACATATACAGATAGTTATAGAAAGAGAGATACAGCGGGGGGTTGAGGGGGGTGTTATCCCCTCAGAAACTTTTTTTTTTTTTATGTAAGAAGTTAAATGAATCTATATATATATATATGTGTGTGTGTATATTATATAATAAGGAATAAATAAAAATGATCTGTGGAATAATGTGTGATGCAAATAAGACGTTGAGGCTCCTAATCTACAGATCCACTAGTTTTAGGTTCAGGGTAACTATAATTAAACTTCCGTTGTCAACAGCATTCTGCTGGTAAAACAGGCAAGTAATTTGCCGCTGAATTAGATGTGCAGAGGATTTGAAAGGCACGTTCAAGGAAATTAAAAAATAACAATAATTAGCTCAAAAATATCTTTCATATGTTGCTTCATACAAAAATATAATTTAAAGAAACAGTATAATCCACACGAGATCAAAAATGAATCAGTAAACCAGCAGTCTTTGCTCCTTACGCTGATTACAATATTGACACGAATCACTTTTTTCAAATAAACCTCGAAAGAAAATTTCGATAAACCCGGTCATATAGTTCACCAGAAACTTATAAATTTGGAGCTATCCGTTATTCGCAGACTGCAGGACTTGGGGACTTTTTAATTCAATAATTACCAATAATTTTGAGAAGTGACTTTTGAATACATAATAGACGATAAATCTCGGAAGTTATATTTGGTCGATAAGATGCAGTACCTTCTGGTCCCAAGTGCTTCTCGCTGAAAACACCTCGATTGTGTTCGAAATGATTAGGGAAACATTACAGTTAAAAATTAGTGGTGGATATTGAATAAAAAAGTTCTCAAATCTGGCAACACTGGTTATTCGGATTCGGGTCCCCAGTGCTCTTGACAGCATATTTCAAAAGCTCACCCCTCGCGTACAATCATTGTACATCCTTTCAATGGATATATGACGTGTCCAGATCGTTAGTTTACCAAAATATTCCATGTTCCGCACCCACCAAAATTTGGGGCCCCACAAACTCTTAACTGACTCGCAGAAATTTTCACATGCTATGATCATGGGTTATTCCTTTTTATATTAAAAGAAAAAGAAAGAACACGTAAACATTTTGTTTTTATTGGTATATTTAACAAATTTATAGCTATATTGATGTCAATTTTACCAGACACATGTGAGAGTTTAACCTTCAATAATTTCAATTTGTTCTTATTGCCACCAATGTGGCATATTTAATAATTTAAAACTATAATAACGTGAATTTTACCAAACGCATGTCAAGTTTAATTTTCGATAATTTTATACCACATTTACGCAAAAATAAATATATTACTTTTTGTGTCCCCCCCCCAAAAAAAAGAGCATGTTTACATAGATATCACCTTGATGTTAATTAATGTACAAATTTTTAATTATATATTTTAAATTAATTGAATTAATTTAATTTAAATGGTCGACTGGGACTCTTTCGAATATTTTCCATGTATTAATACGTTCCACGTCTTCCCGTATTCAAAAGTTAGCGAATAGATAGCTGGACATTTCTTCATAAACTCAGATCATAAAAGTGTAGATGTTTAAATTGTTTATGTAATAAATGGAGTCATTTCTTTTGTTATATTTTTAGTTTTTCATACATAGTGTCTCTTACTGAAAGCTTTTACATATTTTAGTTGCAAGTTACAGTTTATAGTAGGAGTTTAATTATAATCGACATGATAGTTCTGGAACTATTTCTTGTAGTAAACATTTTTACTTTCTTATTCTTTATTCTTATACTTATTCTTATACTCTCTTATTCTTTCTTCTTTCTTATATTCAGTAGAAGAGAGCATTGGATTTGTAAAACTTTTCGATCTCCTGTTTTCAATGTACTTATACATTTTGAGGCGTCCAGTACACAATTCAGCCATTTTTAGAAATCGTCCGTCTGCCTGCAAATATGTGTGTGATAAAACTTTTGTGGCAGTTCTAGCACAATATCTAATGCATAAAATTTTATAAAAAACTTATATGAAGTTCACCTTGCCGTAAATTATTGTCTATCAACTTTTGGTGAATATAGCTTAACAAGTAGCATTGCTATTACGTTTTTTTTTCAATTTTTAAACAGAGGCAGTATAGGACAAAATTTCTTTTAAATGTGTACAATACGATTTATTTTTAACCAATCATTGTGAAAATAATAATAATAATAATATTGAGGTAGAAAAAATTTTTATATGTAGAAGCGACGTTTACCATATGTGTAATCTTTCAATATAAATATTTTTAAAACTAGCTCATAAATACCTTTAAAACGAATTGTTGAGCCATAGGTCTGTGATAACTTAAAATAAAGTTACCTTTGTACATTTCATTTTTTAAAAAAATCTTTAAAAAAGCATTTCCTCGTAGATCGTCTATAGTGCACAAAAATGATTTGGTGTTATACTTCTCTGAGGTGAAAATCGTCTGCATTAATCATTTAAAATAATTTTAATATGTAATTTGCACTAAGAGAATTTGTGTAGGAAAACATATAAGGAAGTTTTTTGATGGACATATTAGTTCTTAATAGGAAAAACAATAAGTACTATTCATATTTCAACTATGAAAACCATTAATGTAAGAAAAAGATTCCTTCTTTGTTTTTCTTTTTCCCCCCCAATATTAAAAATAAATAAAGCGTACAACTTAACTAAATACTAATAAAGTTAAATTAGTTTTTTTTTTTTTTTTTTTTTTTTTTTTTAAACTTGCTTTGTTCCATTTATAAAAGAATCGTAAATTATTTTATGATTCATATTCATCCACGTTTAACAATACATTTTTGGTATGTTTACATTTTATTTACACTTAAAATAGCTGCCAATATTTTAATTTATTTCGTAGCATTGTTAGTACCCGCCTTTTTTCCTACCACTTTTTTAGAAGAATATTTTTTTCTTATTTAATCGTAATTACATATTGGATAAAACTACTGTATAAAGAAAGTTTTGTGGAGAAAAGGCGTTTACTAAGAATACTGCGGAAAAAAAAATTAAAAAATTGGCAGCTCTGCTTTCAACTACAAAAACACTGTAATTTTTTTCTCTTCAATAAAATTTTTTCTGCAACTCTAAATCTTGATTTTTCAAGATTTTATTTATATATTTATATATTTTTTTTAATTTATAGAAGTACAATTTTACCATTGTAATTTAGTTGAATATATGAATCCTTGATATTTTAAGGAGTCATAGAAAAGAATTTTTGGATTAAATGCAGTGACGCATTCAAGATTATATCCAGGATGAAAGTTACAGTCAAGAACGTCTTGAATTATCCATGTGTGAGCATATATTATGTTTTTCAGATAACATTACAGTTCGCTTATTTTAGTAATAAATTAAATGTCTGTGGTTGTTTATTTGTTTGTTTACCTGTGCTTTCCGTATTATTTCGTTTATGAAAAGAAAAATGTATATTTTTCAAACTAATTTTAATCTAAAATTAAAGCATCGATCTGAAATTTTCTCAATGAATTCAGACCAGGATGGGTTCGGACTTAATATATCTTTGAACTCTCTGCTTGAGCTCTGACTTTATTTATGTCTCTGTATATTTGAGACAAAGGGGCGTCGATTACATTCTGGGTCGAGTTGGACTGTTTCGTTTTTATTATTATTATATCATGAAGAAGGTAACTGATAAAACATTTCTTTCTTTTATATATGTTATTTCTTTCTGTGTTTTAGGTCACTTAAAGTTTTTTTTTTTTTTTTTTTTTTTTTTTTTTAACACCTTTTAACAAAATTGAAATATGCTTATGATTTTGACTTGTCTAAATACCTAGTCGAAACCTATATATCTTCTTCAAAGTTGTAACAGTATTTTGTTATTGAAAATTATGTGCATAGCACTAATGTTTTATGTACAGAAACACGCACACACACACACACACACACACACAAAAAAAAAAAAAAAATATGATTTATAAGGAGTATTTCTTTGAAACGCATTATAACTACGTTACGTTGTATTAAACTTAGTTAAATTAATATAGATTTTCCAGATGCACAAAAGCATGTTTTTGATAGAAAATTGCGCGATTACCATATAATTCGTTTACAGCGTTACACAAAAAGATTCGAATACATTATGGAGTTAAAGTAGAAATGGCTAAAAGTACATTATCGTAGTTTTATTTATTTTTAACACTTTTTAACGTTGCTGAAAAGTATAATAATTCTGTCTTTTTGTCTGTCTTAGTGTTCGTCTGAACATCAATGCTCCAACTTCCGTAAATAGTAATCGATTGCTTAAATGATCAATAGTTTTATTATTATTATTATTATTATTATTAATTTAATATTATATTGCTTGAACATGTAAAAAAAAACGAACTACATTAAAAATTATTGCATAGAAATATATGCAATATTTCAAAGAAGAATTCTAATAACAGAGTAATTGTAATTAAATTATTTCTGGACGTATTATTTTTGGAGATTTGCTTTGATCGGTACTGGCCGACACAAGCCTGATTTTACTATTTTTTTGTTCGGACCATACATTGGAAAAAAAAAAGTCACATGAATAACTTTTAGTGGTCATACCGTCCCGTTCTAGATAATCGAAGCTTGTACCGGCTAGATTTTAAGCGTTTCAAAACCTTCTGAAAAAAATTTGATAATTTTTAGAAAATATCTGTCAGCCTGCCTGTCTAGAGTCTATGTATGTACGTGCCTGTGTGTGTGAATTTTAAAAATTCTGAACCCACTGCATTTTGCGAAATATTGCACGGAATTTCTGCAAAACTTTAGATTTGTTAGAAATTGATATAAATTGGTGCTAATTAGATTTTAGTAGCTATCATTCAGCACATAGCTTTTTTCTTTAAAATTTGAGCCATAAAGATTTCAAAGTTTTCTTCCTGAATACTAAAATGCAAAATTTATTTTAAGGCGTCGTAACGGAGGTAAAATACCTTCAAGGTTAAACGATGAAACGTCTAGTTGGATAGTGTTTATAATTTATGTGAACCGCATGATTTTTTTTTTAAACTGATATACACTATACACTATCTACCAATACGTATTTGGACACTTTCGAATTCTGTGTTCTGTCAAATATCTAAGAAAATGTTTTAGGTATTATTTTGAAACTTTGAGAGTGTAATTAATATGATACACGTCATATATTTCAGCAAAAGTTTTGTCCTAAAGAGTAAGTTGAGATCAGTAAAAAATTAAACAAATTCAAAATATTTTGGATCACCCTGTAAAAAGTATTGCTTGAAATGCGTTTTGGTTGTAGCATGTGATTACGAGGATTCTTTTAATTATCTCTATAAATTTTTATGAGTCTACCACATATAATCATGGAAGTATAACGGTTTCTTTAAAAATAATTCAATAATAATAATAATAATAATAACCACTTTTTTAATTGTAATACGTAGGCTATTAGACCCGCGAAGTCGTTTTTAGGAAAGTTTGTGTACTACATTAGACTTATAGTATACTGCAATTAGAATGCAATAATGTTAAATATCTTAAGAAATATGAACATTTTTACTAAGTAATTTTTTACACAAACTTTAAAAAAATTTTCATTTCCATAATTTAATAACCAAAATTATTGAGCTACGAAAACCCCAAACAAACATCCTATAAATTCAAAAAGCTATGAGAGATAGAATGAAAAGTATTTCAGTCCCTCTCAAAAAAAGGTAAGATGATAGAAGGTTTTATCAATATTTATTTACAATCAGCAAACACTGTAGTACTCTTTAACTACATTTCTTGCGACCATGGAAGCCTCTGCGCAAGTGCGGATTCAACGAGTCCACTAGTAAAATAGGGGAGACAAGCTTTTCGTTGAGAGAAAATAAGCGATAAGGCAATACCGAATGACTGGATGTTTCCTAAATTCAAACCTGTTGGTCAACTTGGAAACCCTCCAAGATTTTCGACTCGTCCTCACTGTTAGGCGTAGGAAACGTGGTTACACTATACATAGTTTGATAGAATCAAAATAAAATTTGAGTAAAACCTCTTATAGATTAGCTTATATTTTGAGAGAATTGAAATTATGTTCATTCTATCTCTCGTAACCTTTTGAATTTACACGATATTTATTTGAGGTTTTCATATAAGTAACTCAATAATTTTGGCAATTAAATTATGCGATTAAATTATGCAAATAAAAATTTCTAAACGCTTGCGCATGCGTAGTTAAAAATTATTTAATAAAAATGCTCATATTTCATAAGATATTTAACATTTTTGCATTCTGATTACAAAAATGACTAATGTATTATGCCAAGTCTCCTAAAAAAGTTATACAGTGGTTATAATACCCTACGTGTTATAATTAAAAAAGTGGCAATTATTTTTCAATTTTTTAAATTTTTCTGTGAGAAACTGAAGCTTTAAATTTGATGGTGATGATAATAAAATGCAAGGGTGAAGTCGATTTCCTTTTCAATATACATGGGTGGAATGTCTTCAATGGATGTCTTTTTAAGGTATTCTAGCCCGTATTAAAGCAAGTTATGGAAAACTCTGAATTACTACGTTGATAAGCAAGACTAGAATTTGAACCCTGTACCTTCCGTCAGCCAACATCAATACCTATAAGCTACTGGTGAGATTACTTTAAATTGTAAAAACTTGAATTTATCTTCTAAAACATTTATTCTTAGAACAAAGTCGATTATGAAATATATCTGGATATAAATGGTATTTTTATTGAATAACTGTACGTATACCCTGATATTGATAATTATTGTTTAGTTTTTTTACATTATAAAGATATGTATATATCTGTACTTGCATAAATGTTCATAGATACAGTATTAAATAACTGTAATCATATTGATATCAAATGCAATATCTATGAATATCAATGATAATATATTCTATTTGAATTTCATAACTATAAAAGCTTTATCTGATTGAACAGATTCGTGTGTTTAAGATGAGCATGCTTATGCATAATAACGAGTAAAATTAGATTACTGAAATTCAACAGCGTAAGGTGATTTAAATCAACGTGTATTTGATTGCACGTATTTCAGGGGAATACTACAGAGAATAATTCAAAGTACAGTTTAGAATGTGTATCGCAAGAGTTTCTATTTCTAAATATTTATTCTTTACGTAGAATACAGTGTTTGAAAAACACAAAAAAAATAATTTACAAAATATAGAACTAAAATATAAACATTTCACTAAAGAGTGTTTGTCGCATGTCTACATTACATCATGCAAATGGTCGAAAATTTTTGAAATATTCAAGCTTTCAGTTTATTAGGAAAATTTTAAAAGAATTTAAAACTTTCATTTAATAAAGGCCAGCAGCACATTTCTCATAAATTGTGTTAATGTAATATTTTGGATATTTACAATTCATTCTTTTTTTCTTGATAAATTAAACTCTAAGATGGAAAGGTAACATAGTATCGCCATCTTTTGGCAATTTTATAAATAATTTGTATTAATACGATATTGCAGGTTAGCAACAATGAACAAAATCGGTTTTCGAAGCTTGCTGTGGAAATTACCTTGAATTTGTGAATATGTTGCAGGTACGTAATGAAATAAAACGCCTTTATAAAATTCTCGACTGGTTCGTTATGTGTACGAGAGCCGCCTCTGCTAAAGCCTTAACTGCGAGTTGCGGATAACTTAATCGTTTAAGTATTTGTCTGCGTAATAAGATATATCTGGAGATAGACATCAGTGTTTCATACACAGTTTTCAAATGTGTTATCTAAATCTTTTTCTGTGCGAAAATAAAATTTTGAATGAAATGTCTCTTAAAGTTTTCAGAGAGGTTTATAAATATTTGGAGTAATTTAAATTTCACCCCCTCCCTAATCCTTACCTGCTTACCTCCCTCAGGATTTACAGTCGAATATTTGGCCAGGTATTCATCAAAAGATGTGGTACTCATTTTTATTTTAGAAAGTTTTCTATAAAGGAACAAGACCATCTGCGATTTAGAATGACCAATTTAGGGTCATAATTGCAGTCGATAAGCTGAAAACGTGGAAATTTAGAAAAAAAAAAAATGTGAAAAAGGAAAAGAAATAAAAGAAATAAACTTTGACCATTCTGTATTTTTTCGACAAACAAAAGTGTTCCATAAATGTGTATTTCACGAGTTTAAGTAAAATGAAAAATTTTGACATTGCGATAAACTTAAAAATAACCGCTGATTTTGTTAGAAGTAAAAGAAATATTGAGAAATGTTGGGATAAATATGAAACTTTAGTAACAGTGGAAATTTCATTTCTAAGCAAAACCGGTTATTTATGAGTTTAAATTAATTTTAATGCGTTGAATGTAATTTATAGTACTAAAAGACATATCTACAGATAAAAATTCTCGCGAACTAATCTTCCTACTTTTTTTTACTTTAGCACCTACTGCAAGAGAGGTTTTTATGCATGTCTAGCAACAGAGTTTACTGAATACTCGATATACTGAAACAGCTGTAGTTGGTGTTAAGGATATATTTCATTAAGTGCTTTCTGAGTTCAAAGTTAATAAATTTTATTTACTTTTTATGTTTTTTTTTTTTTTTTTTTTTTTTTTTTTTAAATAGTATTATTTATTTTTTATTTCGATTTTTTTTTTCTATTATTATTAATTTCTGTGTGAATATTATTTTTCCTTATATGTTGTTTTAGGATTTTAATCTTCATTATATCTAACTATTATTCGTATTTGCTATGTCGTTTCAAACAAGACATTTAAATATCATCATTGTTACATCGTGTCATCTACAACTTACATTCATGAAAACGAAGTGTAAATGATTATCCGTAATAAGTTCTTAAAATGTACATTTGAACCAAACCGTATTTACCTGATACTTTCAAGAAAAAAAGAAAGAAAGAAGAATTATTTCAAAGAGAATGTAAAGTATTTAAGAATTTTTAAGTTTCGTACTTTTTCTTTTCTTCCAATGTAACAGTAACGAGGGTGTGGCGATGGGTTGATCTGTTGTACAACGTTAGCTTCTCGACTTCGTGCGCAGGTAGACAAAACGTAAGAAGCCATCGGAGAATCAAAATTGTGATGACACGTCTCCGAACACATTTAAGGATTACACCGAGATGTCGCAACCCACAAACAAACGGATTTTGTGGAGATAAATAGTAGAACTCAGTTGTTTTTGTTCATATCATTAAATAAAGAACACAAATTTATATCAGTTTATTCATTTGGCAGGGAGCTGACTTCTGGGAGTTGATATCTGTGTTCAGAAGGTACATGGTGATTAAACATGGATGTTTGTTCAAATTCACAAATGCGAATTTAAAAAAAAAATGTGCTTTGTTATGGATTAAATTTATGTGGTATGGATCGCTCTAGACAAAAGACATTGCAACTCTAAGTCTCAAAGCTATGATGAAATAAGTGCCCATGTTAAAATCGACTGGGCAGCTCTAGTGCCATGTTAATCAACCCAGCCCAACCCAACCTAATCCATATTTATTTATTTTATTTATTCTTTCTTCCTTCCTTTTTTTTTTTTTTTTTTTTTAATTTGATTATTATTATTTTTTTTTTTAATTCTTTCACTAAAAACTCAATTTTTCTAAACAAGAAAAAACTTTTTTCCCCTTTAACTTCTCCTTGTTTAATTTTGCAACTTCTTTCTACAAGTCTATATTGAAGTTTAAGTTCAATGGACAACATGTTCAGAGGTTATTATGCGAATATTTTACTGCTTAAAGTCCCAATTTTGAATCACACAGTAAAATGACACAAATTCCCATTATTGCACGAGAAATCGAAATTATAAATCAGAATACACAGGATTCAAAAGAAGGAAATAGCATAAATCAATGGGGGAATTTTTCATTCCCCGTTATAGGAATAAAGTTAAATAAAATTGCTTTCGAAATTGCACATTAAATTCTAGAATGATGAAAAAAATAATTATTTTCTAATAATTTATTTTTATTGTTGTAGTACTTCCTTGTATGTTCTACTTAAGTAATAATACTTATTTAAATTTAATTATGATATTAAAATATTAAACAACTAACTTTACATTTCGCTTCACAAATTTATGGTATTTATATAATTTGCATGATTTATATAAATTACGTTATCTATATAATTTGTACATTTTTACAGAAATGTTATAAGGTAATTTCGGGACAGATGCCCCACTTAAGGAAAGGGAGCTATAAAATAAATTGGGTATTAACAATGACAACGAAAATTTGTCTGAAATGCATAATATATATTGTTTATTAATACTAGGTAGTTTGTTTGTACCGTATTGTAAATTTTCCAAAGAAAAAAGTAAAATTGCCGCACTACTATACTTAACCATCTTTCCCGAAGTTGCGGGTGAGATGCCCCACTTACGTGGAAGAGATGCCTTACCTCTAATAAACATAATAAAAGGTTTTAACAATGGTCAATAGTTTATAACAATTTTTCAGTAGTTTATAACATATGAAACGTAAGCTATTTAAAAAAAATACAACCTTAGCATTAATTTATAAAATATAAAAATATTTAGCTACCATAGACAAGATGTAAAAATTAGAATAAAACACATAAACTATTGAAAAATATTTCAAATATATATATTTTTTTCTTTAATGTATGGGAAAATTTCATATTTACAGCTTAGAAAGTATAATAAAAAAATATTACGAAATATGTCGAATTTATTCAGATAATACTTTTCTTTTTCTCTTCTCTAACTTTCGCTTTTCCGCAAACATTGCACAGATCCGTACATTGTGCATGATTAATACAATCATTTATGGCACTTTATGCAATTTATCCAACCTATTGCTTATTTTGTAAAATAATAATTCTCCTCATATTCGAGGCAATTGTATCACTTTCGTCCTTTTCAACAGGCATGCCCGTCACCAGCTGTTTTGACGCTTTGCTAAATGTAACAGTGGATTTTAGCTTTTTTTCTTGGATGTGCTCTTGGGATGTAATGACCTTAGCTGAAGAAAGATTGTATTCGGTCTAAAAATCCGATGTTGAGTTTTCACCTGAATTACACGTTTTAAGGCCTCCTGAGTCTAAAAAATAGTTTTTGGCAAATTGGTCAGTGTGTGTGTATGTATGTGTGTAGAGAATCTTCTGACTATCATATCTCTGAAACTAATAAAGATAGAACTACGGACCTTCAGAATTGAAACTGGTGTACAAAAGAATTTTCCAAATTTTGATTAAAATTGGAAAACTGGAAGTGGGACCGTAAATACGTATTTCAAAAACAGCTCTACCGATTTTCTTAAAATTTGCTATATAGACATTCTATTGGATTTCCTTTCGAATGATATAGTTGGTTAGTTCAGGAAAATTGATAGACGCCCTGTATAAACAGCTCAATTTCAGGCCTCGCAAGTGCGTTCCTTTAAAAATGGCTGTACGGATTTTTTTAAACTTGCCATATTGACTTCTTTTTAAATATCCTTTTGTATGTAATTATTTTTTTCCAGCAAATAATTGAGTATGCCAAGTTTTAGTAAAAGTTGTGTCACAAAAACAGCTCTAACGATTTTCTTGAAAATTGTTACATATATCCTTTTTAGACATCCTTTCTCATGTATTACGTGGTTATAACAGGAAAATTAACAGTCATCATGATTAGGTTGGTCAGTTTTAGATCTTGGAAACTGGTGTATCAAAAAGTAATTCTATCTTTTTTTTCTCTTTAACTCGCTATGTAAACTCTGTTTTACATGTACTTATATAAATATATATATATCAGCTTTCTCTTATAGGAAATTTATTAAGTATCTAATTCGTTAGGTCAATTTTGTGTCTTCTGATCACATTATTTCTAAAAATGCATATAATACGTGTAATAGCGGGTAATGGAAGTCGTGTGGTTGTTTCACATCAGACTTTTATTATTATTATTTGTTTTATTTTATTTTAAATTGTTATTTCAAAATTTATCACTGTTTTCCCTGTAATCTTAAATCAGAAAATCTAATGCCATTTTATACATACATATATGTACAGTCGATAACAAAAGTGTCCGAACACTAGCAAAAATTCCTATATAAAAAAAGTAGAGTTACTATTGTTTTGTTCAACAAATCCTTGTCGAATCATGTTCTTAGTCAGTCTAAGAACATGATTCAACAAGGATTTATTTAACAAAACAGTATTAACTCTACTTTTTTTACATAGGAATTTTTGCTAGTGTTCGGACACTTTTGTTACCGACTGTAGGTGTCCTTTATACAAAAACTGTTAACTTTCATTCAAATTTTGTTTAACCATTATGGAGGTATTGTGCGTGTAAGATTATATGTCATCAAAATATTCTTACTGATATTTTTTATAAAAATTAATAAGATAAAATAAAAAATGTATAATTATTCTAAAGATATGTTTAGATGATATTTTCCCCATTCACAGGTATCTGACCCTTTAAGTGATAATAATTATTAAAATTTAATCGTGATGCTAAACTATTAAACAGAAACTTAATTTTACATTTCACTTCATGTGTATATGAGTAATAATTAAAGAATTTGTACATTTAATAAATATCTGTAGTATTCAAACTTAAATACATTCAAGACTGGTTAATTCCGGAATTAACTAGTTTTATCCCATTGTCCTATTAAAAGGACAGCTGAAAAATAGCATGTGGAAATCAGTATTTGTTCAGTGCGAATATTTTTTCAGCTGGAATAAGGGTATGTATAAGCATCTGCGTAAGTTATGTGTCCCAACCCCTCCTCTTTAGTCAAGAAACATTTTTTATTTCTCGCATTAGTAAGCGTGGTTTGTATTTTCTTATTGCGGTTGCAAAATTACAGAACTGTAAATAATGTAAATAAGAAAGTATTATTTGGATAAAGTAAAACTTTACATTTTGAAAAATTGCTTTTCACTGTTGAAAAAAAAAAAAAAAAAAAAAAAACAATAATGAAACACGTAAGTGCAAATTTCCTCTTCTTTTTCCCAGTGTCCTATATGAGGATGAGTCAAATTTTATATAATATATATAATACTAGGGGTCGCTCCGCTCACTAACCCCCAAGGAAGGCTTTGCGTCCCCAGGACTCGCTTCACTTATTAACCCCTATGGCGCTTTGCCAATCTATTCGCTTCTTTACCTTTCACTGGATAGGGAAATTGATACTGCATAAAAAAAAAAAAATGTCAAATTGAAATACATAATATTTAATACCATTTTTCAGTTCCCAATTATACTATAGGTATCGGGAACTTAGGTAATCATGAAAATTTTCGACCTCGGTTTTTTGACTTTTTTACACGTTTTCAGGTGTCAGGAATCCGCAAATGACAAAATTTGTATGGTGTCTGTTAGTGTAAGTCCGTTAGTCCGTTTGTTTGTTAGTCTGTGTACACGATATCTCAAGAACAAATTGTCGCAGAGAGGTCAGATCAGTTTTAAAATATTACTTTCGACACTGGCAAGAACCCTATTCATTTGCAGCATTCGAATTTAAAAACTTCGTAAGTTATTAGAAATTTACGATTTTCTTAACATGGGAGAATAGGACAAAAATTCACTTAAACGTGCATTAAATGGAAACTTTTTACTGTAAAAATGTCAGACCAGTTTTAAAATATCAGTTTTGATGCCGGAAGGAACATCAGTAACTATAAATATGCTACTTTGAAAATTTCGCAAGTTATTGGAAATTTACGAATTTCTTAACATGGCAGTACAGGGCAAAATTTCACATAAACGTCAATTTTCAGAGATATTTTCATCGTAAAGATGTCAGACAACTTTTGAAATATTATTTAGGACACTGGTATGAATATTAATGACTATGAATTTTCCAATTTAAAAAATTCGTAATTTATTTGAAATTTACGATTTACTTGACATGTCAGAATAAGGCAAAATTGAGCATTAACTTCCATTTTGAGGATCGTATATACATTAGACAACTTCAAAATTACATTTATGATATTTGTTTGAACATGATTGAATACAAATACTCTAATAGGAAAATTTCGTAAATTATTCGTAATTTACGATTTTATCAACGTAGCGAAATTGTAATTTTTTCATATAAATATGAATTGGAAATAGTAGCATGAAAACTAAACAACGGAATTGACCCTGATAAAATAAATTAATAGATTAGAATAAGATAAATATATCGAAGTGAACGGTGGATAGCCTACTAGGCGGGGATTTCATTCTGTCACTGTATCAAGCTTTAGTCAAATTCAACATTTACATTTTTTTTTTTTTTACTTTTAACATGATTATAATATGTCTCGCACTAGAAATTTATGAGAACATAAATATGATGGGGAACTGAGCAGAGTCCACCTATGCCAACTAGTTTTATGAAATAATGTGCTAAAAATCAGTACTATTTTTTCAGAAAAGAAAGAAATTCGTAATATCTAGACTATTTTGTGTTACAGATATAGTATACGAACCCCTTGGCGACAATAAGTTTTTGTCACTATTTGGCGATTGATGTTGGTAGAATTGTTTGTTAATAAATAAATAAATAAGTAAATAAAAATAATTTTCTTTTTCATTAAAAAAAATGTATGTCCAACCATCGTAAAACTGGCGACAACGTTTTATCCGTAGATTGAGACTGATAGTCCTCCACACTTAAAAATAAATAAATAAATAAATAAAAATAAAGAACATTTTAATTAAATTATACTAACCTTTTCAAAAAATTAGAATCTATTTTTATAATGCCTGTACTTTTTACTGTTGAGTTATTTTAGTTAATTTATGACAGTATATAATCGGTACTTTTCCATTTTGCCGGCGAGGCAATAAAGTTGCCAAGAATGATATAACCGACGCCAGTCATTAAGCACCTAAGAAAGAATAATTGTTTCAAAACACTTCGGGAACAACTATACGTAGTATCTCCTCACAACTGGATTTGGCGATATATTTTTGGCGATTATGGCTAAATTATAAGCTAAATCATACATCACAAATTTAAAATAAACAACATGCAGGCTGCTATATTATATTGCAAAGAATCCAGAACGACATCGTTATCGTTCAGAATGGCACCAAAGAAAAATCGCCAAATCCAGTTGTGGGGAGATACTATAGTTATACCACACTTCGAATAATAATACGAAAAAAATTAATGGGACATGACCGTTTACTTATTTTATTTTATTTATTTTATATTTTTAAGAATTAAATTTTCTGAAGTTTTGCTTAAAGCTAGCTTTTAAAAGTGTTGTCCCATAAAAAATATAACATTTACTTTATCAAATCCTTAATAACGTATATAAATAAACTTAAAAGAAAAAAAAAAAAAAAATCTATGTCATAAATTTATTTTTAATCCATGAGATTTGCGCCAGCGAAATGAAAAGTACCTTCTCTCCTATTTACTTCATACATTAACGAAGAATAAAATCTGCTCGATTCATTAAAAGAATTTTAGGTGACGAATTTTTTTCTTGCTATAATTAGAAATATGAAATGTATCATGGAAATGTTTAATTCTGTAATGTTAAAAAATTACCAATGCTAAATAAGAACATTTTTTCATTTATAATTCAGTTTGAATTTAAATCTAAATATTTTTGTATGCCAAAATATATTCGAAGTATTTTAAAATATGTTTTTAAATGAAAAAGACAAAGGAGATTCTTTGGAAAAAGATGCACTTAGAAATATTTTTCTTAATAGCTGCATTGACATTGATTTTATTATTTTTTACACCATGGATCACATTTTAATTTTCCCGTGGAAAATGATGTCATGACAAAAGAACAACGTCATAAGAGAAACTTTTTCTACGGTGGCAAATAGAGTACCTTCGTAAACTCGACGTTTTCAGTTAATAACTTCGTTAATTAAGATGATACAGATTTCTAATTACCTGAAATGTCTTCCTTGAAGCATACGGAAAACATTGATACCTCTCATGATGCAGAGCACTTTGCCCTCCGCGAGGAGATGCTGTCGTAAACAAAAAAAAAAAAAAAAAAATTGACGTCAGCGACAGTTATTTTTTTTATATATATATATAGAGAGAGAGAGAGAAATTGTTTAGGTTTAACCTGTTAGCGCCCCGTGCCCTCATTTGAGGACAGCTAATAAAATGACACATATATATTTTGTGGTTTCTTGGAATGGTTTCTGCTTTTTAGTGACAGTTTCTAGCGTCACTGTAAATGATCCCTGAAAGTTTTATGTGCCTACTATTAATTATTATTTCATATTTTAGAAAGTCATTTTATGATTCGTTGCACATATATTGGCTTTTTGCTCAGGTATACTTAAATCAAGTTGAATAATAATATATATTATAATACTTTATTTTCGAGACCTTTGTTGACATATAATAGGAAATTAATCTGTTAGCTCAAAATTTTTCTATCTCGAAGTTTTCTCGCTGAAACACTAAACATCAATAAATGAGGATAGGGTTTGAATTTAAAACTATCAGAAGAACTGTTTAAATTAATATATTTTACTATCAATTGTCTATATTAATTTAGAAGTGAAATAATCAGTTAATAATATTTTACAAAATTAATTCGGGCATTAACTAGTTAAATAACTTCAGAAAATATTATTCTTATCAAATTTGAACGAAATAAATAAATAAAACGGATTAAATTTAATGTACAATGAGATTGTAACATAGCTGCCAACATTTCTATTTTTTTCTAATCTGACTTATCACCTGCACTTTTAAGAAGGAATTTGTCACATACATTTTTTAAGCATAAATATAATTAAATACACTGAAAGCATTTCTAAAAGAACTTTCCAATATGAAGTCTCCGTTGAAAATAACGGTGACTCGGTACCTAATGTTAAAGCTATTTTGCTTTAAAAAGCATCCCGAAGCTAAAACAAGAGTGCGGAATGCCACCAAATTCGGTATGCACATAACTCATGAGATGCGCTCAATGAATGTAAAAGTATTGTGTACTGGAACAGGAATGGCCAACCCGCGGGAAAAGATTGACGATATTTAAAGTTTGACAACTTTGGTTAATAGATCAAAAATTAATAAATACATTCTGACTTTGTGAATTAAAAATAACTTTCAGCAATTATGGTAGCTAAAGAACTGTTGTAATGAAATATTATTAAATCCATTATTCATTCCTTTTATTACAGTTTTAATTTACAGTCATAATTTTTCACAATTCTATTGTTAATTTATGAATGAAAATAATTTAAATTAATGTATTTTGCTCCGAATTTTCACCCTGCCCTTCTCCGAAAAAAATATATACATGCACGAATCATATACTCACAAACGTACATGCCCATAGGCATATATACAGTCGTAAAATAGTAATAATAATAATTTCCTTCCTCGACTAATTTCACTGTAAATTATCGTAGAAACCAGCAGCTGATGCCTAACGATTGGTAATAACATCTAGTTATTAATTAAATTGCTAAATTTTGTTTAGGGTGTCATCTACATATTAAAACTTGCATGAACTTTTTTTTTCCTCGAATAGTAAGACCTATTTTCTGACTACATATTCAAATTTCGGAAGTCAGGGCGGTTCAGAAAAAGGTATAGTTTATATTCCTTATATCAAGTTTTCATAGAGTTACAAGAAAAAATTCTCCAGGGGTAAATCTCTATATTTAAAAAATATATATATTAATTAAAATATCACAGAGAAAAGTATTATATCTATTCAGATAATAATAGGAAAAGAAGTATAACAATTTAAAGCATAAACTAAAGTAATGATAATTAGGAAATGGTGTGTACATATAAACTTACTTGAATAACTATTTTAAATCATGCACAAGCAAAGTAATATATGACACAAATGATAACAAGTGACAGCCCCCTTAGAGCAATAAAAATTGAAATATCACTATAATTCGAAAAATGGTAGGAATAAACTGTAAATTTAGAAACTCATGTTTTTGATGATGCCCATTCTATTCGTGCAAAAATTAATGTAGGTCATAACACATAATTTTTGAAATAGGAAATTACTAATAATTTTCATAATTCAAAAAATGTATTTTAATCAAAAATATGCATGGAATATATTTGTGTTGCTTTATTCTAACGTAAAAAAAAAAAAAAAAAAAAAAAAAAAAAATTAAATTTCAGTTTATTATTTTTTGGGGAAGACATGAATCAATGTTTATTACATTCATTTAACATTAGCATATCCATATTTTGATAAATTATGGGAAATTTTGTGAGAAACATATAAACTATACCACTTTCTGGGGTGATTTGATCCAAATAATCGAAAAAGCATGTCGAAATTAAGGGTTGCCGTTATAAAAATAATGAAGTTGATGCCAGTTTTAATATGTAGACACCCCTTTAAGCAAAATCTAATCAAGCCGTTCTAATCTAAGCCTTAGTACTAATCGATCGTCACCAGCCACATGTTTCTACACTAATTTACGGCGAAATTACTCGGGAAAGAAGGGGGGGGGGAGGCTTTTTTATGACTGTATATACAGTCAGTAACAAAAATGTCCGAACACTAGTAAAAATTCCTATGTAAAAAAAGTACACTTCATACGGTTTTGTTAAATAAATCCTTGTCGAATCTTGTTCTTAGTCAGTGTAAGAACATGATTCGATAAGGATTTATTTAACAAAACCGTATAAAGTGTACTTTTTTTACATAGGATATTTTCCTAGTGTTCGGACACTTTTGTTGCCGACTGTACGGTGCGTCCTGAATGAATAAAATAGATTTCCAATGCAGCCCACCAAGTGTTTTGGGTTGGACAGGCCTGTACTAGAGAACATTCTGTATAATAAAAAAATGGAAAATATCACAGATTAAATAATTCAGAGGAAATAAATATTCCAGAATGAAGAATTTGATATTTATAAATTAATTGTTTATCTCGTATGGATCATTTCATATGAAACGATTTTCTATTTTATTATTATTTAAAGTGCCATTTGGAAGACATTTTTCGGAATAAAAATATGTTTTTAATCTTTCGGTAGTATCTCATGAGTCTTTTTACGTACCAAATATGGTGTTAATTTGCAAAGTCTTTTCAACTACAATACGCTACATAGAAGGAAAGTTTTATTTAACCACCCTGCATATAACAATATAATAAAGCCGTTTATTTAAAAAAAAATTACAAATATAATAAAATCATCCAATTTTAAGTACTTATAGACAATTCGTAACCTTTTTGGACTGTCTACTAAATTGTTTCCTGCAGATGAAATTTGAACAGAAAATTGATTACAAAGCATGTTTCACAAAACAGAATGTAAATCATGTATTTCTAGTAAAACGATCCCATTTTGAAACTTTATAAATTTCCTGCATCCTCTCCCATTAATTATATCATTCAGGCAATAATTTCAATCTTTTCTGCTTCTCATCTTAATTATTAAACTATTCAACCTAGAATAAAACGGTTTCTTTCTTAAAATGAAAACTATGTTAACTGTTTGCAGCTTCATGAAAAGCAATAAATTAGGTTGAAATAAATCATTATTCGAAGGATTAGAAAATCCCATTAAACAATGCTAAACGTAGAAGAAATTCCAATTCATTATAAAACTCTTTATTTAGCATTATTGTTCATAAAATTCCAATCGCGAATGGTATTCAACAGAATCTGTTGAACAAAAATAAATAAATAAAAAAGACGCGAAATTAAAACTGATTCAAAGTTGCACTGAATTTTTTATTTTTAAAGCGTTGAAAATTGATCTATAAATAACCATTACTTTACAATCCAGATTAAAACTTCTTTTAATTAATGATTTAGAGAAGATATTCACTTCCTTTGAAATGAGAATGCGGTAATGAAGATATTGTAAAGAAAAAGAAAGAAAGAAAAAGAAAAAAAAAAGAAAAAAAAAGCAATTTAAATCAATAGCATTGTAACAAAAAAATAAAATAAAATAAAATAAAATAAATGATTGAAAAGTTCATTTTTTCAAAAAGATTAATAATTAAAAACTAGTTAAAAGGTATTTGCGTGTTAACTTGTGCATTTTCTTATATGATTTACGCCTAGAATGTAGAATGACATAAATTCAGGGATGGGAATTTTATATCACTATTTATAAAGAAAAATTTTCTTTTCAATGATCTTAGATTGATCAAAACGAAGATTTGATTTTATAGTGATATAAACTCTACAACAAATTGTCATCCCTGAATAAATAAAAAAAAAAAAAAAAAAAGCAATCCCTTCTTCTTTTATTTTCACTTTCATTGAAAGTTTTGAAATTATTTTCGAGTACAAAAACTTTTTTTTTTTCTTTTAACGTTATGAGCTGTCATAATATATCTCTTAATTATATTCTCTAAATAGCATAAAACAATTTTGCTCTCCAAGTAATAGGCATAAGTTAAGTCAAACAAATTTTGAAATTATTTCTGCCAACATTTTAATTTAATTTATTACATTTTTCCCCCACCTTTATTATGCACCACTTTATTTATAGAAATAATTTCTCGAATATATAACTTCAATAAAATAAGAAAAAAAAAACTCTTAAAAAATAAGCGGTATAAAATAATGGATGGACTAAACATATTCCGGAATAAATTAAAAAGTTGGCAACTATGAATTATGCATCAAATTGTAGATTATAGCTCATTTTTAATGTTTGTGTCTTTACTGTATATTCTACTTAAACAATAATACCTATTTAAATGCTATAAAGTTTTCCGAAAAGCATAAGATATTTTAGTAAATTAAACGATTGAATTTTGCGTATAAATGAAGGAATTTGCACATTAGAGTAATTTGTAATTTTTACAAATATTTTACAATCTGTTTTTCAATATAATACTGGAACTATCGTTAATATATTTTAGGGGACGATGAAACCATCCATTTGAGAAAGTAAAATAAATTCCAGATACATTATTATCATCTTATCTAATCTCAAGTTCTAATAAGCAATTCGTAGCTTTTTGTCCATCCGATAAATTGTTCTCTACACTTAAAATTTGAATATAAAATCGATTAAAAACGTGTTTTATCAATATGAATACAAATTGCGTGTTTTTAGGTAATTGATTCAATTCAAAAAAGTATTTCTTTTCTAGATCATTCCTTTTTTATTTCATCATAGTGAATCAGATTGAAATAGATCATCATTCAAAAGATTAGAAAATTCCATTAAACATTATCAAATGTAACATAATTTTCAATTAATAACAGGAGACTTGGCGTTGGAATATTAAAACCCGAATAAACTACTACGTCAGAAACGTCAAATATTTTTCTTTGGCGTTTCTGACATAGTAGTTTATTCGGGTTTTAGAATTTTCAATTCTTTACAAAGTTTTTTTGTTAAATTCGATCGCATATCGTATTTAACTGAATATCTAGAACAAAAATAAATAAATAAATAAAATAATTTAAGTGGAAAACAAATTCAAAACTATTTCTAAGATTATAATATATATATTTTTTTTATTTTAAAAGCATTTAAATTTATTTTGTAAATAACCCCCTCTTTCAATTCAGTTAAAAGCGTTTCTTAATTCATACTTTAGAAAGAGAATTTTACAACAATGAAAATTAGAATGCAGTTAGTAAAGGCTTTTAAAAAAAATGAAACATTTGAAATCAACAGTATTGTAGCCAGGATTTTTTTTTTTTATTATTTAATTATATATATCTGTATATGATAGATATCTTAAAAAACTTTAACCTTAATATCTTAGCATTTAATAGATACATGTCAATACCAACACAACAAAAATAAAACTGATAATAACACATTGCTAAAACTATCCCAAAAAGGTTGCGATACATGTTAAGATCCAATAAAAGACAAAAACAATTTAAATTACCTACGCACACTTGAACAAAAAAAAAAAAAAAAAAAAAAAAAAAAGGACCATTACACATAATGGCGGAGAAAATATTTAATGGACTTCAGAGTAATAATTGGAATAAAAAATGGATTAATCATTGAAATAAACCATGCTTAAAAGTAGAAGTATTAACTCATCAGGGGGTAAGTACTTCATGAAGCTGTGAAAGCTGCAACGATTTCGTAAAACAATATAGCTAACAATAGCAAATTTATATTGTTCAGGCCTCAATCGAGCAGCAAAACCATTTTGAATGAGAAATCAAATAAAATATTAAATCAAATCATCGGAGTAACCACATGTAAAACTCTCAATCCTACATGGATAAAAGGAAGTTGCCATCATATTAATGAAATTAAAAATAAATTCTTTGCAAACTTCGATTAATCGATAAAGAATTAACAACTGAGCATTTTCATTAAGGAAAAAATTCACAGTGTAATTGTTGATTACGTTAGTTAAATTTTAATTTTTAATTTTAGTTAAATTAATGAACTTTAAAACCTTCATATATATATATATATATATATATATAAAGAGATATTAATTAATTAGAGCTAGTTTAAGGATATTTGCATGTTAAGTCGTGTTTTATACTCTAAGAACATAATATATGTCAGAAAACCAAAAAAACATCAGTTAAAAGGTGCAAGCTTTTCTTCTTTATTTTCCCATTCCTGGAAACTTTTGTGTTATTTTCGAGTACAACGTAATCTTATCTAAAGTTAAAAGCTGGTGCACCTCTTAATTAAACTCTGCAGTAGCTCAAAACGATAATGTGACTTTCGCTTTCCCAGTTATTGAAATAAAGTTAAATAATATTTTATTTGGAATTACGCATCAAATCCTGTTTCCTCTATATAAATGTATTTTTTCTGTATATTTTACTTAAAAAAAAAATGTTTTTTTTTTTTTTTTTTTTTTAAAGTTATAAAATTAACTTTTTTTTTTTTTTTTTTTTTTTTTGTAATAAGAGAAAAATAAAATTACATAGTACTACAGGAATTTATGAGTAATACTTTAATAATTTGTATTTTTAAATACAAATATTATTAATATGTTTTTCAAAATTAAATAATTTCTTTGCAAAGAAAGTAATGGAAGTAATTTTAGTACATAAATAGTTGCATCATTCATTGAGAGGGGGGGGGGGGGATCCAATTATGCACCGAAAAATTTGTTTTACTGAAAAATCCAAATTTATTTTTTTGACTAATTTTGTAGGTTTATTTTGTCATTTTAACCAACCAAAACACTTGCTTCGATTGACCCAAAGAATGTGGTTGAAAAAAAGGGTCATTGTCACGTGATGGTCCGATAAGCTTCGTCATAGATATCTGTGTAAACAGCCAATTATACAGCGTTGTGCTCTTTTCGATTCAGAAAGAAAAAACAAATTTTTGAGGTGATAGCAATAAAAAATAATAAAATAAAAATTGGTTAATTCAACAAAACTTTTGTTGTTTTATCAAAACTCTTTATTTATACGTAATAAAATCAGCCAATTTCAAGTTCTGATAAATAAATCGTAACTTTTGGTCCGTGTGTTAAATTGTTCTCTACAATTTTATAGAAAAATTGAATAGAAAATCCATAATAAAACGTGTTTCGTAAATAAGAATGCAAATTATGTAATTCTAGTAAAACAATCCAATTTTAAAATTGCATTTCGTTTATGCATCCTTTCCCATTAATTTCACCATTAAGACAATAACTGCTCGATTTTCTGTTTCTCACCTTAATCATTAAACTATTCAACCTAGAATAAAACAGTTTCTTTCTTAAAATGAAAATTATGTTAACTATTTGAAACTTTACGAAAAACTATAAATAGGATTGAAATAAATTATTATTCGTAAGATTAGAAAATGCCATTAAGCAATATTAATTGTAAAAGAATTTTCAATTCATTGTAAAGTTCTCTTTTTTAACGTTGTTATTCATAAAACTCGATCGGCACTAGTGTTTAACAGAATCTCTGGAATAAAATTTAATTTAAATGCAAAAGGAAATTGAAACTATTTGTAAGATTAGAAAGAATTTTTCATTTTAAAAGCGTTGGAATTTAGGTATAGATAATCAACATCTTACAATTCAAACTGGTTTGTTAAAAGTATTTTCTAATTAATACTTTAAATATAAAAACTTATGATAATGAAAATAAGATTACAGGTTGTAAAGATGTTCAAAAATGAAGCATTTGGAACCAAAAGTATTGTAACCAGGAATTTAAATCTTCCAGTCCCCCCCCCTTTTTTTCAGAATAGATTAATTAATTAAAGTTAGTTAATGGATATTTGCATGTTAATTTACGTGTCGTATTCAAATAACGTAATTTATGCCTGAAAAGCGGAATAACATAAATTCAAACGGGCATGCTTTTCTTCTTTAATTTTTCCATTTTTGAAATCTTTTTTAGTTATTTTCGAATGTAATAGGATCTTGTCTTAAAATTAAAAATTGGCTTGACATCTGTTATTAAATTTTGTAAATATAATAAAACCATAGAGCAACTTTCGCTTTTCCAGTTATAAAAAAAAAATAAAAATAAAAATAAAAATATTTAAAAACATGCATTAAATTTTGAACAATTTTCTATTAAAATTTTTTTGTTATTGAAATATTTTTCTGTGTATTCTACTTAAATAATACTTATTTATAAGTTATAAAAGTATCCAAAATTTATTGTCAATATTGAGATATTTAACATCAACTGAAGTGTGCGTATCAAAACAGTAATTTATGAGTATGTAAGTAGCTTTATCAAATCATAATTTTAAAAATATTTTACTATTTTATTTGTTTATTTATTTGTTTATATTTTTTTAAATAAATAGTTTTATTAAACACTGAGAAAATATTGTGTAACTGACATCTAGAATCTAAATTGTGGCTCTAGAAAAATAGTTCCATACCATCCTTATAAATTCTAGTCCCTTTGAAAGCGAGTTCTAGAAACCCTAATTAGAATTCTAGAGCATTTGCCTATATTCTCGAGTGCAAAGTTATTTAAAAATCTCTGCAAATAAATGCGAATACAAGAGGTGAGTTTGAGCAACTATAATCTTGGTATATTACCCTATTCTAGAAAATCAAGTGAGAATTTCTCGCCTTACAAAAGATTCAGAATATTGTTTCGCCATCTAGAAATGTGTGGACTAGAAATTTTCGATCATTTTCTATTCAGTTTATTGGCGTGTCTTATGCGCATAGCTCGGAAATCTATCTATCTAGTTGAGGGATTTAGAAAATGACATTTCTTATTCATTCTAGATGAAGGTGGTGTATATATTTCTTTCCTCAGTGAACGGCTACAATATATTATTCATATAAAATATAAAAATAATTCCAGATAATAAAGCCATCGAATCTCAAGCTCTAATAAAGAATTCGTAATTTTTCTGTCTATCTGATAAATTGTTTTCTAGCCTTGAGATTTGAATAGAAAATCGATTATAAAACATGTTTCATAAATTAGAATAAAATTATGTATTTACAGTTAAACAAACCAATTTCAAAATTGCCTTTCAAATTGCCTTTCCTTTCTGCATTCTTGCCCATTAACTTCGCCATTAAAGACGATACTGACGATCTGTCTGCTTTTCACTTTAACTGTTAAATAATTCAGCTTAGAATAAAACAGTTCCTTTATTAAAATGAAAACTGCGTTAACTATTGGTAAATTCACGAAAAGCAGTAAATCAGACTGAAATAAATCGTTTTTTGAAAGATTAGAAAATTCCATTTAACATTATCAAATGTACCAGAATTTTCAATTCATTATGAAGTTCATTATTTAATGTCATTGTGAATATAATCCAATTATCAATGATATTTAATAAATTTCTAAAGAAAATCCGTACAATAGATTGCTTTTGTATAGTCCTCGGGTAGTAATTGACTTCAGTACATTCGTTAAAAACAACAACCCCACAAATGTATATTTTGTTTTAGCTATGCTGTAAGTATTCTCTCAAAAATATACTTAAGCTGTATTTAAAAAAAAGAAAAAAAGATTTAAAAAGGATTATTTTTATGTAGTCTAAACTTTGCTAACACACTTTATAATGGACTAAAAAATAGTGTCACAACACTGAAAAGTTACGTTTAACAATTTTCCCTGATATCTCTTAATGAATCAGAACAGCTTTGTAAGGGGCGCTGTAAACTAATTAGTTACGCTAACCATACCTTATTGTTTAGTAAATGTAATTTTGTATATCTTTAAAATATATATCAATTTCTTTATGCTGCATACAATATGACGGACATTACAAAAAGCTTTAAAAATGTACCTCCTATTTACCATAATACATCTGAAATCTTTTGTGAATCGCTGCACTCAAACCAGTTACACTTTTTATAACGATTTTAATAGAGAACATTCCGTAAAGAACTTGAATAACATAAATAAATTTCAAAACATTCTATAATTTTCAATCGAAGTTACAGCACGGGCATAGAGAGAGGCTATCAGAAAGATAGACAAAAATAGTAATATAAGTCATAATATCTCTTAAACGTTTTTAAAAGGTGTTCTAGTAAAGGTACGCATTACACAAATGAAGGTGTAATTACTTCAATTTCTAATTATAACCTTTAAGGCATCAGAATATTTTGTTGTGGCCCTGTAAACCTTAATGATAATCATTCGGTATTGTATGAAAAACATTTTTTAAGCATGTGAATAGCAAAAGTTAATCTTATTATGATTTGTTCAGTACGGAGATATTATTTAAATACGATTTATAAAAATGCCTCTCGCAATACATTTGCGTTCTCAAATCAGACAATCTACTCATACCTTTTTCAAAAGGAATTGTGCCGGAGTGAACTTGGATAACATATAGAAGTTGGAAGAAATTCTGAAAATATTTATGAACGTCCAAGCACGTAAAAACAGACAGGCAAACGATATCAGAAACATTTTCTATCTTTATTGAAAAATGTTCAAAAATAAGTTCTGTATTATTAAAATTATTCGAAATCTCATATGATCACATAGAAATAGATTCCTCATCACTAAAAAAATAATGATTCAAAATTTAAGCATATATATAAATTAAAACAGGATTTTTTTTTTTTTTTTTTTTTACAGTAATTATATTGTATTTCTATAAAGAGTCAATAAAGGGATATTTTAACGAGTGTTATCCAACAGCCCCCCCCCTTTAAAAAAAAAAAAAACATCCAACTGCGCTCGGACTTGCAAACGCCTCATATACCTGAAACCCCCGTTATGAATTTGGATCCTTCCTCTTAAAGTACTGAAATAGAAAACGAAAGATTTTTTTTCCTACTGTATTTTTATGAGTACTTGTATATTATCTGCATGCCAGTGAATAAACGCCAAAGATAGCAAATTTCATATTTACATAAATATAAATGATACGATAAATTTATGATTAATTATTGATATATATATATATACATATATATATAATTTATAATATGTGTATTAAATTATTATTAAATAAGATTAACTGTACTTACTGATAAAATGCAAGTACCTCAATTTCATGTAATTTGAGTTTCATGTACATCAAGGTAGGGTCATTCAGTGATTTTCTTTTTCTTCTTCCTTTTTTTTTTTTTTTTTTTTTTTTTTTCTTTTCGTGTACGCGTGGATAATGATTGCTGAGAAAGAGAATTTTGTGTGTTTCGAGATTCATGTGCAGCAAGACGAAAGCACCCAGTGTTTTTTTTACTTTTTATTTATTTATTTTTCTTTACTTATTTATTTATTTATTTATTTTATTTAATTTAATTTTATTTATTTTTTTATCATGTGCACAAAGCGTATATCTATGCGTGATAGTGATAGCTGCGGAACTGAGTTTTGTGTGTTTTAAGATTCATGAACAGAGATTTAATGGTACCCAGTGATACTTTTTCCCACCCATGTGCTCGAAGCATATATACAGGCGTGATAATGATACCTGCAATACGGATTTTCCTGCATTTTTTAGATTCATGATCAACAAAATAGTCGCACCTAGTGTTTTTTTTTTTTTTTTTTTTAAGTGCGTTAAGCATAAATATATGCCTGATAGTAACTACTGCGGAACCGCGTTTTGTGGGTTTTAAAACACATGTACAGCAGTGATTTTTTTTTCTTTTAATTATGTACGCGAAGCGTACATACATGCATGAATCACAGGACATTATTAATCACAGGAATAATATAAAGATGAGGAATATTTTTTTTTTCGAACTGCATATATCAATGATACATTAAAGTACCACCCCCATTAAAACCTCATTAATTATTATGTTGATGTGATATCCATAGTTTTTATTGTTTATATCGTTAGAAATTCGTCTTAGTTGATTGAAAATGTATATTTGAAATCCATTTCTTTTTTTTTTTTTTTTTTTTTTTTGGGGGGGGGGGGGGGCGGGACGGACGGACTCAAAGGGTTAATTTTGTACTTTATCCCTCAAAATCTGTTGTTTCCAATCTGTTATAAACGGGAATAAAGTATGATTAAACAATTTCCGTTATTGCGAGATGTAATTGTAATCACATTTCAGGTATCCTAAAATAAAAATAATAATTTAATTTTGTATATTTATACGTGCATAAGACAAAGCCCTATTGTTCTTAAAAAAAAAAAAAAAATCATGTGTCACACATATTATGAAACACTTTCCCAAATTTTAATGAAAAATAGCATTATGTAAGAAGTTACTGTAGATGTAGAAGATAGATTTCGATTTTGCTTGCATGACAAATTCTTCAGTAAGTTTTGAAACACTTTTTCGTATTTGTATGTAAAGAAACAGCCAATATAGATTAGACTACCGATGGGTTTCCACGGTTTTATCCCATTCAATTCTGAGCTGTGCAGTCAGTTCTTGCCTTCTTGTCAACAAACGACCTTTTATTTTTTGCCTTTTGAAATATCTAAAATGGGTTGTTTTTACCTTTTTACGATAATTTAAAAAAAATTACTCGTAGGAGGGGGGGGGGAGGGAATTTCTGTTAAAATGAAACTAATTTTTATAACGATATTAAATATATCGAAAATTTCAAGATCCTAACAAAATATTATTATTATTATTATTTGTTTATATATAAATATATATACAGTGTGATTCACAACTACTGCACTATATTGTAAATTCTACTTTTTTTTTTTTTTTTTTTCTTAAGGTGAAATTCCTTTTTTTTTTTCCTTTATTAAAAGGCAAAGCCTGTTAATTTAAGCTATACACATTTCATAACGGGAATTTTCCTTTAAATATACAAGAAACTCTCTTTTTACTGAAAAAATAACTCTAATTTTAGTGTAATTTCCCGTCATTTTTGCTTCTATGTAATTTGAAGGAAATTTTTTTACAATGTGCAACGAACTTACTGAAAAGCAGGAAACAGAAATTGTTTTTAGAATCATATAACATTGCTGGATAGTAAATACCGTCTGCATGTAGTTGAATAGAAGGCATTTTATCGGATTCCATCTGTACAACTATCCAGCTGAGAACCGCTTGGATTGTCATGGTGGTCCAGTTCGGCGGCCTGCTAAATGATTGCATCTATTATGCTCTAACTTCCCTAGTTCTTAACTGTGCTCTAACTTAACTAGTTCCATTGAATTCATTAGTGTACTTGACCCCTATTTAATTAGTTGAAGAACTATCCACTCTTTATCTCTGTACCTACCGGAAAAATCTGAGATAGGCGGGAGCCTTTGACAATAATTTAGGAATTCAGTGCAGTACCAATGCGAAAACTGTGGTCAAACTTTTCGAAAATTTTCTGTAGCATATACTTTTTTGGAAGTAAAACACCCGTCCACTTGTTGTTGTTGTTGTCGTTACTCTAATATTCTGCAATATTTTGTCTTGTCTTCTTTGCTTTTTTTGACCCCATCTGTTGTAAAATGCATTTCCAACACTGCACTGCTCTGTACATACAGTTGGCAAAAAAAGTATTAGAACAGTAGGAAACTTAAAGTTTTCAAGGTAATAAAATGAAACATTTGCCTCGTAGTATTTATATTATGTTACATTTTTACATAATTACTACATGGAGTAAGAAACAAATATTTAGAAGCAATAGGATTTAAAAAATTAAAAGAAAAGAAAATTTGCATCGCAAAAAAAGTATTATAACATCGGACTTCAATGTTGAATCATACATAAAATAAAATAACTAAAAATTCAAACATGATACTAATACTTGGTATGTAGTCCCTTAGCTGAAATTACTGCATTTAGACGTCTTGGCATAGATTCCACCAAATCTTTGGTGATGTTTGATGACATGTTGGTCCAGGCATCTTGCAAAGCTTGCTTTACATGTTATTGAGTATTTTCTTACTTTTTCATCCAATAGATGCCACAAATGTTCTATAGGATTCAGGTCTGGGGACTGTGGGGAGTTACCAATCTTCAGGGAGCATTATATAATAGCCATTCTTTGGTTTTGTTGGCAGTATGTTTGGGGTCTTGATCTTGTTGAAAAATGAATGTCTTCTCTAACCCTAATTTCATTGCACTATCTTTCAAGTTATCTCTTAACACATCAATATATGACAAAGATGTCATTTTATCATCAATAAACTGGAGATTTCCAACTCCATTGTAAGCCATACAGCCCCAGACCATGACATTCCCTCCTCCATGCTTTATAGTTTTCTGTACATTTTGAGCCTGGAAAGCAGCTCCCTTTCTTCGACAAACTGAGCACGTGTTTAGGTTTGAAAATTTCAAATTTACTCTCGTCGGAGAAAATTACATTTTTCCAGAAGTCTAAAGATTTATTTTTATAATTTTTGGCAAACTCTAAGCGTTTTTTTTCTTCTGTTGATTTCTGAAATAAAGGGTTTTTTCCTTGGCCGTCTTCCTTTTATACCAGCATTATGCAATACATTTCTAACTGTTTGAGGTGTTACAACCTTTCCTGATATTGATTCAATATTTGCGGCCAACATCCTTGCACTTCCTGTTGGAGATTGTAGGGCATCTTTAACCACTTGTCGTCTTTCTCTGACAGTCAGCTTGCTTGGTCTCCCTGATCTTGGCCTATTATCCACAGCACCAGTTTCTTTTTTCTTTTTCAGAATGTTGTGAATTGCGCAAAGTGAAACATTCAACTTACTGGAAATTTCTCGAAATGTTTTGCTACTATGGTGCAGGTGAACGATTTGTTCTCTCTTCGCAAGTGAAATCTCTTTTCTTTTGAGTGCCATGGCAGGAAAAGTCCACGTAAACTGAATTTCCACAAATTAGCAGTGAAAGAGACAAACGCACTTGACATTGATACGGGTGAATGTAACCTTGAAAGTTTAATAACGTCACCAGCACTGTAATTTGCATGTTTCTGCTTCTGTTCTAATACATTTTTTGCGATGCAAATTTTGTTATTTTTATTTTAAAAATCTTGTAATTATTTTTAAATTTTATTTTTTATTTAGTTATAATTTTCTAAGAAAATGTTCTCATTTTCAAACTGATTACGCGATTTACTTGAATTTATTACTTGAAAACTACAAATTTCTCATTGTTCTAATACTTTTTTTGCCAACTGTACATATTATGTATGTACAATGTTTCCGAATTATCCTGTCCTATTTTGTCACCTTGTATCTTGGTTTTACATGCTTGTATGCGAAACAAAATTCTAATGCACATAAAATTTGTTGAAAAAACTAAATTTATATTTATCCTACAATATTGTTCTAAATAATATTCGGGATTAGGATTTAACAAAGAAAAATTTAATATAATTCAGATATTTAAATTAGTAATTTTAAAGAACTTTTCAAAATATTCTCTTTTATCAAATGTGACGTTCTATACTTATTAGGTCGTTCGGAATTATCGGTGATAGAAGAGTTTGCCTCAAAGTGTAACTCAAAGACTTGAAAATATTACACACACATTCAAATGAAGTTATTTGCTATTTATAATTTGTCTCAATACCTTTCTGAAAGAAAGAGAACAGATTTTATATTCTTTTAATGTATTTATTTCAAAGCTTGCTCATACTTTTTATTTCTTTTCTTTTTTCTTTTTTTTTTTTTTTTTTTTTTTGTACAAATTATTAAATACTAGCAGGCTTTGCCCGCTTCGCTGGCCACTAAATTTAAAGGAAACTCGTTTCTATATAGCTTTATAAAAATAAAATAAATTACTGAAATTGTTCAAAAGCTCGCTCCAGGTCCCTGCTGCATTCAGCAGCGATTTGGTCATCCACTGCAACTCGGGCGCTTGTCCCTATTACCTGCGACAATAGTTTACCAATGAGCTTCCATTTAGGTGCTTATTATATAACAGTTTCGAAATAGATAGTATCGCAAAAATTGGAGTTTCCCTTTTATATTTGAATCCCAGTTACATGTGAACAACACTATACATGTTGTTCACATGTAACTCGGACTGGACTCAAACGTAACTGGGTTTAGACAACATAATATTTGCTTTTACGTTATTTCATGTGTTTTTTTTTTTTTTTTTTTTTTTTGTTTATCCAATCAACCATTAATTAATTTCACGTTCATTAAGATAAAACCATTATCTTTAAAATAATTTCACGCGAAATATTACAATATGCTGTGACCGGCTACGTCTGTCGCATGAGACAATTAATTTTTTGTGTTTATATATAATTCATGGGTTGTAAACTTGATAGTACAGCCTTAATATAGTTCTCTTTGGCGGCTTTTGAATTTTTGTCGCCATTTTAGACTTAATCCATTGTAACAATAAGACTTAATCCCTTGTAACAATATGCTATGAGCGCTATTTCTGCCGTATTTTAGACAACTAATCTTTTTATGGTTATATATATTTCCCATTAAACATATTTTTATTTATTTATTTAAATATTAATTTGAATTTTTCAAATATTTCTGTTCGACAGCGTGAGAGTGCAGTAACACACAGAGGTTCATTTGTTTTTATGATAAATTAGCATAGTGATTATTATATAAAAAAAAAAAAATAAATAGGTAAACATTATCGTGTTACACAACTTTATTATGTCGCTCCATTGGCGGCTTTTGAATTTTTGTCGACATATTAGCGATGGATTTTTTTTTTTTTTTTGTATGAAAAGAGGAAGACTATTTTGCTAATAATTTTATCAGACTCTTTTTTGTTTATACATAAGAATCCTCTATATTCTGCTTATATTTTTAATGCTTTTTAGGTTTAAAATAGTGCTTGTTGAAATAAATTTCCTATCTTTAAAACTGCATTTGTTCTGTAAATTTTGTATAAAAATAAATCATTTATGTTTTTGTATATTTGATGCGCTACTTAGATTAAAATGGCTGTTGCTATATTTAACTTCTTGTCGAAAAACATTCGGTGTACTTCAACACAAAAATTTAAAAAATCGCCCAGCAGGATCTGTTAATGAAGCTGATAAAATAAAGTATGGTTCATAGAGTTTAAATAATCTATTTAAAAAAAATTTTAAACCCAAATTATTAATCTATCGTATCACATACATAGATATAGTAATAATATATAGATTGATCATTGGGGACAAAAAAGTGATTCCTTTTCTCTCCGGAAAATACGGCGATTTTACCAAAATATGGCAGTCTTTCCCCGAGTGAATACACACGGGAATATGCACGAATGTTTTAGGAAATAAAATTCATGAATAATTTATTTAAAGGTGAATGAAAAGCCCCAGATATAGTTTAAAATTCATTGTTCTTCTTTTTTTTTTTTTTTTTTCCTTCAGTACCACTTAATGGCTGATTCCAAAGCTTTTTTTTCGGCATCAAAAATCTTTGCACGATAATATGGGGATGACAGATCTATATATATTATTATATCTATGATCACATAAATCATTTCGAAAATAGAATAAAACTTAATTTGAAAAAAATAATAACTTTTGTTTATTAACCAAAATAATTGATGAAATTTGAAATGCAAGTTGGTCTTGTGGGGTACAGGCTGTATATTATATTTTTGTGTTCGTGAGAGAAAATTTAAAAGAATTTGAAAACTGCAATTTTTAATCCCTTTTAAAAATTATGTGACTTAATGTGAAGCAGATTTTTCATTTTTTTTCTCCTAACGGTTTCCATACAATCTTCTGCTGTTGCCACCTAAAATTCATACTTTAGTTAATTTTAAAAAATCTAATTGTCCGATTGATAAGCTGTTTAAAGCATCGGATTTACAAAAAATTTCCCTTTCATTTGCTATCTTATTTGTAACGATGCGACGACTGATATTTCTAATTTGTTTTCTAATCTTTCTGATTTATTTTCCTCATTTTAAATAAATGTAAGTTTTTTTTTTAAATTATTATTATTTTGTCGAAAAAAAAAATTGGCAACAATTGAATTATGGATAAAATGTTAAAATTTAAATGGCTTTTTTTTATCAGAATTAGAATGTTATGATTTTCACATTTTAATTAATTAATAAAAAACTAATCAAAAATTCGAAAATCTGACTTCGATTGTGCACAATGACCCTTCGGGATGCACCTTTGTGTTAAATTTCGAGATCAGTGAAATATACATACAAATATTGCTCACTTAATAGTATAAGATTTCTCTGTGTTTAAAGTTATTCTGACAATGTTTTATATACTATTTTTATATAAGCAATCTGTTAAATTTATTTGTTCGAGGTACATGTGGAAGAAAATTAAATTCATAATTATAATTAAGGTACTGATTTATTTATTTATTTCATCTTTTAATTTTACCAAAAACAAAATTTATTTATTCTAGGACACATTTGTTACTTTTTTTTAACCCTTTAATTTTTTTTTAAATTAAACCCAACTAAAAGAAAAGAGATGCAGAAAAATCTGCACATAATCTGAAGGCATTTGGAACAAAAATCATAAAATCTGCATAATAACTGCTGTTTAAAAAAAAAAAAAAAAAAATTGCAGTTTCGAAGAAAGAATTTTTTTTTTTTTTTTTTTTTTTTTTTACCCCTTAAACTTTTTATTGTTTCAAATACCTTCAGATTATCTGCAGTTTTGTGCATTATTATTATTATTATTATTATTATTATTATTTTTTTTTTTTTTAAGTTTTTCTCTGAAGATTTTTTTTAGCTAAAAATGTATACTTATACGCATGTATTTTGTATCCCAATTTGTCTTGATTTAAAAAATTAGAGGCATAAATCCACAATGTACACTAAAATGTACATACATCGACAAAAAATCTGAACATTATCGAAATTAGACGTTTTGTCGATTATCTAGAGAATTATTTGATACACTCTATTGGAACTTCAGGATGCAAATAATATGATTTATATGCACTATAAATAAACATTAACAATGCCTAGCTCATATCTGCCTTTAAAAGACCTGCTCTGTCTTTTGCTATTCTCAGATTACAAGATTTTTCGTTTTTTTTTTTTTTTTTTTTTTTTTTTTTTATAATACTGTTCGTCAATTTTTGTTCTCCGTTGCCTGGATTGATACTAAAAATATCAATTGCTCCGACTTGCCTTAAGATCTCTAGGAGTGAGTCCCAGGCCGTCGCCATTGCACAGCACTAGAGCAACGTAAAATCCAACCAACCAACCAACAAGCCGACTTGCCTTAAAGCTATTTAAAACGTTCAATATTTGCTATACCATTCTTATACAGGCAAGGCTATTATTACAAAGGCTATATACCATTTCTATATAGCCTTTGCACTTTTTTTTTTTCTTTTGATACGTGAAATATATTTGACCTGAATACTTTTTATTTCACACTATACTTGATTTTACTGTTACCCCCTTTAAATGCCCCGAAGCCCACCCCCAGAGGCGGAGACTTTTAGTATATTGTACAGTACATTCACCTTATGACTGCACCTATTTTCAAAACTACACAATTTTATTACCTGTTCCTAAATTTATGGTCTCTGGATATGTTGTCTGGAACGATATCTATATTGTTTGATACTCCAAACACCACTTGCTGCTACTTGTGTCAACGTTACTTAAATTATACTAAATTTTCTGCGTTACCCTTGCATAGTCCTTCGTACTTTGGACCGCGGTAACCCGATCGGTAGAGCGTCGAGCTTGTAATTGCTAGATTGTTGGTTCGATACTGGAGAGGTTCAAATATCGTCATATATACTAATAGTGGCTAGGTGAAGTAAAATCCGTCGTGGTCCAATGTCCTCCCTGTTTCCAACCCCATCCTCTCGGGTCCACCGAAGCGGGGAAGCTATCCCCATATAGTTGCCAGCATAGCACCAAAATTTTAATATATATTTTTTTATTTTACTTTATCAGTAAAAAACGTTACAGTTCACTGATTAAATAAAATAAATTTTTTTATTAATTTTTTCCGGTAGCCAAAAGGTGTTAAGTTGGCAACTATACATTCCCACCACGGAGGATCAAAATTGTGATGGTCGGTCTCCGGACCATCTTTAGGAATGCTTCGCAGGCCATTGCCAATTTTCCATTGTGCAGTACTAGTGCGACGTTGAACCGAACAACCAACCAACGTTCGTATTTTTTTTTCTCTTTTGTAAAAGTAAAAAACTTTTTTCCTGGGCGCGGATTTTGTGTGATGCTCAGGACAAAAACGCCTAACATTGTATCGATTTTCAAAACTGTACGATTTTCTTTTTCTATTCAACAAATTTTGACCTTCATTGCGTGGAAATCTTATGGAGAATACGCATAATTTTCGGATTTTCAAATAAGTGCAATATTTATTACTGGTTAGATTGAATTTTACTAAATTTCTTCCAGCAGATGGTATTTTTGCAAAATCTATTCAAAAAAGTTGGAAAATGATGTTTTTATAAAACCATAAAATCTCTTTGTATCCATACTAAATATTTACGAGATTATGAAGCTCTTCTTTTCTTTTCTTTCCTTTTTTTTTTTTTTTTTTTTTTTTCCTAACACATTAAATAAAATTACATTTTGTTGAATTTTAAACATTTTTCTTTAAGTCGAAATTTCACAGATTTTATTCTCTTCATTGTGCCAGTAAAAAGTTAATAAAATTAATTTTTGCATCTTTCTGTCCATATATTTCTTTTTAATGTCAGATACTAAAGGAAAAATTTCGTTTTATTATTCTGTTTACATTTCTTTTTGATAGATGGCATTGCATATCTAACATTTTATAAAAATGTTACGCTTCCAATTCTCCATCTAACACGGAAGTATTTCTAATTCATTATGCTAATAATTTTGATAATTTATTGTCTTATATGAATAATAACAGAAATTTCTTTTTTTTTTTTCTCTTGCTAAGAAAATTTCAGCACGGAAGGATTATTTTTCATTGTGCACCTAATTATAGTAACTCATAAAAATCTAATAAATATTAATGTCAAAAAACTGCACTTCTATTACATAATTCTGTTGACACAAAAAAAAGAGTGATTTAATGTTGATGCCTTATATAATTCTCCGTTGATGGGAATATTTCTGTTTTTTGGAAAATACTCAAAAAGCAATGTTCTTGTTATCTGTTTTATTTCTGTCTTTCATGAATAAACAGGCGTAGTTTGCTCTCTGTAATATAACTATTGATTAAAGTGTTTTGCCTTTCATTTATATATAGAGAGGAAAGTGGGTGAATATAGAATATCATTTCTATTTAAACTCACCATGAAAAACTGAATAATTTTGGATGCTCATGGGTTCAAATATTGCAAACTTCCAAACGCTGTTAATGTGTTTTGATGGTTTTATGTTACAAAAAATTGAGTTTACATGCAAAAATTTTAGTTAAGAAAAAAAGAAGTCTTGTTTTGGGATAATATGGATCAAGCGAGTAATATGGAATAGATATAAAGGAAAATATTGAATACTCATTTCAATAAAAAATAATATGAAATAGGGTAGTAGTTTTACAGAAATTTATGAATAATTGCAATATAAACATTTCATTTTGAAATTATTATTGAAAATAAACAGTAATAAAAAAAAATTTTTACAAAATTTGCAAATAATATGGAATCGTTAGTATTCCATATTAACCTTTGGTATTTCATATTGTCCATATTATCCTATTTCTACCACAATTTTCAAATAGCAATTTTTTTCCTAAAATAAGCCTATAATTTTAAAAAGCAACTTTATTATTCAAGAATACTGATGGAAGGGTTCTTACGAAAAAGCTTCTCCATGCAAACCCTTGATATAAGCTCTACCTCGATAATAATAAATAGTATTATCGGGTTGCCGCATAGAATTAATAATGCGGCCGGTGCCCCACTATAGCAGATCAAGCCATAAAGTAAGGAACTGTTGAATTAGAGGTCTGCACGGGCCGAAATTTTAGGCCCGGCCCGGTATGAATTTGAAAAAGTCGTCCCGGGCGTTTATTTTTTACTAGTGTATGGCCCGGTCCGACCCTATAAAAAACAATAATGTCAGGCCCAATCCGACCCCGCCAGATTCAAAATATGTAAAATAACAAAAAAAAAAAAAAAAAAAAAAAAAAAATGAATGCCTTTTCAATGAAAAAGATTTTAAGTATGTGTTTTGCAGAGGTTTTATATAGCCAAGCAATAGAATGTTCTTTAACAAAACTGATAAACTTTTACAAGATATTTATATATAAACAGAAATTCCATATTTCAGACAAGGCACAATGACAGACAGAAAGCCAAATCGAAAATATTAGCATTCATCAAACAATATAGGAAGGTATTTAAAATGGTTAATACTACTAAAAATGCACTTTCAATCATTTCCTCTTAAATACCATAATGTATCCGAATCTTTCATGTGATCCGGTAAAGAAAACTTTAATGCTAATCCAACCATATTCAACAGAAAAGATGCTTTTGCACATTTTAAAAATGATGCTACTTTCATATAGTGCACTGGAGAAAAGAAAAAGGAGCCTTAAAGAAAAAGTTACAGCAGAAGGATTTTTATAACCTTCATACCACCTAAACTTTACAGACCATAGGAAACAAAGCCTTATACACAGTAACGTATCTAATTTCTTTTCTTTGTACATGTTCGCAAACTGCTAGTGACATGCATACTATTTTGAATAGGAAGCCATCTAATATTTCTTTAAATAAAATATATTAATTTCGAGACATGCTAAAAATATTTGCGGATAATCAGATCGCGAACAGACACGCTGATAGACAATTAAATTGAAATTACAGACATTTTATAACAAAATAAAATTTTATGTGACAAACCAGCCTGTAAAATTATGTAAAATAAATGGCTGCAGAAATATTTTATCATTTTCTTTTTTCGTTGATTAACAAGGAAACTAGAAAAGGATTCGGGCTGACACGGCCCGAATTCAGGCCAGGCCCGAGTATACAAAAAAACTGAGCCCGAGCCCGACCCGCTACAAAAGCAAATTGAAAAATTCGGCCCGACCCGTGCAGATCTCTATGTTGAATAAATTCGATGATATTCTTAAGCAGCTAAAAGTGCCTAACCAACATATCCCGATGACGTTCGACTGGTGAAAGGTCGATAGAAACGAAAGTTTTAGAACAAAATGCTTTTCCTTCAATTTTAAATACTTTTTTTTTTTTTTTTTTTTTTAAATCATTAATTCAAATTCTTAGAAAAGAATAGAGAACATTCCTAATGTAAAAGACAATATTTCTCTCAAGTTTAAAGAATATAGATTTAGCGATTGTATTTTCTTTAATTCTTTATTCAAAGAGTTGAAAAGAACATTTTATCAGGAAATTAATAAGAATAAAAAAATTAAAATGCAATCGTTTTTTGTGTGTATGTGTGCGTATGTGTTTCACAGTATTGGTTACATAATATTGCATAAATTGATATATTTTAATTTCATTCTTTTCCTATTAAGTGATAAGAGTACCCTCGTTTACTGTAAAACAATCCCACACAACCTCGTGTAAAATATATAGTTGTAGTAATAAAAATGTGGCATCAGATATACAAGGATTACTTTGTTTTATTGGAAAATCCAAATTAATAACAGATGGTATAGTGTTCATTAAAAAATCTTCATTAAAAATAAACTGCTGTTTCAAAATCAGCGTTTTGCATTACATAGAGATGTCTCTAATGAGACGCTCTGAACTTACAATATAAACAGACGCAACTCAAATAAATTGGAACTAGAGTAAATAATAACGAACTAGTATGTCAATCCTTCAAAATTAGCTTTACTCCCAATTAAAACTGTCCTGCTGATTATTCGAACTTTGTCATGCGCAAGATGATTCGAAATATTTTTCGTTAGTTAAGGCTCTGTAATATTATTATATAAGGCATTAAATTAAGAATGTATTACTGTCGCATAAAACAATTTTCATTCACTAATAGATAAAAGATTTAGATCATTTTTTCTTAATTCGAGGTAACAATTTTTTTTTCTTTTATCTTCAAAATATTAAATATTGTATTTATTTAATGGTAAATATTAATTTATTGTATTTCTGATTATGGTGCAACAATATGAAGAAGATAATATATAATTGGTGCATCCGTTCAGAATGTTGAGAATGATTAAAGAAACCATATATATATATTGTTGCGTACTTGGGGGTTCGTGAGTTGCCCGAGAATGAAAGGCCAAACGTACAAAAATTCAGTAATTTATTCACAGAAAATTCCAGAAAAATGCAGGTCTATAAACCAAGTATCAGCTTCAATTCAAACAGTAAACACAGCTTAAACAACAGCTGTCAACAGCAAATCCACAGTACAAACTGTATAGTAATAACGCATAAAGCAAGTCTCTCTCAAAAAGGCTTAAGAGCAATGCAAGCACTAGCGAAGCTGGCTGAGATCTGAACTGAACCGACCGCCTTGGCGAGGAAGCGCTCCTTATATGCTGTTCCATGGAACCCAGATTTTTCGAGAAAACTCTAGAAAGTGGTCAACCAATCAATTTACAGCTTCCATATTTGGTATATCCCATATAAGGATTTTCTCGCCAAGGTCGCCAAAAAAATCGCCAAGGTGGGGAAAAGTCGCCAAATTTGGCGCCAAATCCATTACCTGCATTACTGGGGCTTTTTAATGCGTTTTTAAGGGAAAATAAGGCCATTTCAACGCTAAAACGACTAGAAATGCACAATATTAGCACTTTATCAACTTACTAAGCCTCTTTGAAAGAATTTATACAAAAATAAACACAATTATTTACAATTTCGTAACAATATATATATGATTTTGTCGTATACCATTTATAAATAAAAATAAAAAATCAAGTTCTTATATCGGTGCAACGAAAAGAAAAATTGAAACAAGAATAAATGAGCATAAAAACTGAGAAAATCAATACAGCTCTAGCCAGCACTTTTAATAACAAGAATATAGTGATAAATTTTGATGGACCTAAAAAAACTCACAAATTACAACAATTGCAAATATGCAATGTACCGGGAATCCATTGAAATCGCTACTAATTTAGAGGTGTGCAATGACAGCGGTGCAATGGCACCGTGTCGTGCACAGTGTGGCGCCACCTTATGGTGAAGACTACCCAAAAACATCATTCCAAGAACTCCGGAACAGATGGTATAGTGTAAGCCGCCGAGGAGAGCTGGGCGTCCAGCCGAAAATGTTATGGCCAAACATGACGCAAAGGTTTCTTCAATTAATTAATGCCTTTTTTTTTTCTAGGTATCAGGCTAAAAACCAACGCGTCTCTAGTTTATTCATGTGTGTGTATATATGTCTGTGTGTGTATGTGCGCGCGTGTGTGGGTATGAGTGAGAATTTATTTATGCATATAACAAGTGTTATTTGAATTCAAAATGGGAGATTTCTGTAAAAATAAAGTAATGTAAGGTGAAATTTAGAGACAGCAGAATTATTTAAAACACTGAAAGATATCCTTATGAAAGTTGTCGACATTTTTGCAGGTAGAATGTAATTCGTAAGATTATAACCAGGTTCTAGTCGACGAATTCATTTCCTCTTATATTAAACACGTAAACCACGTGATTTGTTTTAGCTAACGGAAAGAATCCTTTTTATAAGTGTCGTAAAGACTGTTTTAATGAGTAGTTTGTGGAGGCTGATCCAGGATTTTACATACCATAGTGAAGGGTGAAATAAAAAGAGACTCTAAACCGCATCCCTTCTTTTAAAATATTTTTAAAAAAAAATTAACTTTGATATTTTTAGTTTTATGTGACTACAACTCGTGATTTGAGACTTCTGGTATTTTTTGCCTGTTGTATATAAAACATCTGCTATACTTATAAAAAATAAAAAATAAAATAAAATAAAATAAAAATAACTTTGATAATTATAGCAAATGTTTTATATACAACAGGCAAAAAGTACCAAGGAGTCTCAAATCAAGAGTTGTTGTCACATAAAACTAAAAATAAGCAGTGAATACCTCTTTAAAAATTATTTCTTAAAGAAATTTGTAAAATATAAAGAAAAAGCACAATCTATTTATATAATATAGAAAGTTATTTGTGTCTGAAGTATTTGATATTTTTATTATATTCATTGAAACTAATTTATTAAAATTCATGTAAAACGTTCAAAAAATGTGTTGTTATAATCGGAATAATATGCATAAACAAACTGATAAATACTATATTTCCAACTCATAGTTATTCAAGAAATTCTGCAACGGTGCGCGAAAGAATTTATTTTTCTAAACGTGTTAAGCTATATAGAATTAATTTGCAAGCTTTTAAAATCTCTGCTTGTCATAGAAGTTCTGTTTTCAAACAATTTTTCCTCGATTTTAAATCAATAATGTTATTTTAAGGAAGTTTGTTTGGTTTCCCATACACTTTAACTACATTTCTTGCGACCATGGAAGCCTCTGCGCAAGTGCGAATTCAACGAGTCCACTTGTAAAATAGGGGAGACAAGCTTTTCGTTAAGAGAAAATAAGCGATAAGGGAATACCGAATGACTGGATGCTTACTAAATTCAAACCTGTTGGTCAACTTGGAAACCCTCCAAGATTTTCGACTCGTCCTCACTGCTAGGCGTAGGAAACGTGGTTACACTATAGCTTTATGTTATGTATAAAATAAGTAAAAAATGATAAATATAATTTTCTCCGTTTGAGAATGATTGAGAACAGCTATACAATCATTTTTTGTATGCAATTGTAGTGTAGTGGTAGCGCGTTCATCTGCCACGAAAAGGGACCCCGAGTTCAATAGGGAATATGATATTTTTTCCAGCATCAAACAGTTCCACTCAAATCCGGCTCGATATCTCTCAAAAATAAATTGTCTCAATTGTCTCAAATCTAAGCCGCTCATAGCAGCTCACTGATTTGAGAGAATTTCTCTCAACGTGAGACGTTGCCTTTCAACATGTCGATTGAGTGAAAAATGGCTCAATTTGAGAGAATTTCCCTTTCTATTTTTATAGAGTATACGGTCCATGATAAATTTCTTTCAACTTTAAGCCTGAACCAAATTGGTTTCTTTGTATTGCGTCCATATCGCTTATTTCATACTTCTTCGGTGTTTTTTTTTTCTAGATTTATTGAACTGTTTTTGTTTTCCTCTTGAATTCTCATGATGTTTTTGCGCGCTTCTTTCCTCATATCTTCACGTTCTTTCATTATATAGTTCATATAGTCATCGTCCAAAGTTTCTTTAATTCTCAGAACATCCTTATCTTTCATTTTAACTCCAACTAATAGCTCAAATGAAGTGAATTTCGAACTTCTTGAGGTAGAACTGTTAATAACTCTTTGTACATATTTGTATTTATATTCCATTTGCTACATATTTGTACCATTTTTAACTGCCATCCTTGGAAAATTTTGACAAGACTGGAATCAAGATGTATTTCTCAACAAGAAGTATTCTCTCAAGAATCAAGAAGTATTCTCTCAACCTATCCGTTTCCTCTAAGAAGTCCGGTCGTTATCTTGATATATTCAACACCTTGTTCTGCACACTATTGTTCAAAATCTTTAGATGTGAATGACAGATATTATTATTGAAGAATTAACAAATGCCACTCGTTGCAATGTTAACTTGTCTATCAATTCCTTAGCTGATGTAGACTTTACAGGATAAAACCATGTGAATTTGATGAAGGCATCCATTACTGTTAAGATATATTTGTAATTTTTGTTTGTTGATGGCAATGGTCCAACGTGATCGATATGATAAGTGCTTAAAGGCAAATTTTCTTTTGGTATAGGATTCAAAAAACATTAGGCTTTACCACATTTTCTATTCTGCAAAATAGAGTCAATGAAATTTGCTATAATTATTTCGACTTGCTTCCTCAGTTTTGGGATGCAAAACTCTTGTTCCGCTAATTCTTCTGTTTTGGAAACAGCAAAGTGACATCTGTTGTGTATCTTCCTAATGACCTCATTTTGCATTTCTTCAGGTACTACGAGTAATTCTCTTCCATTTCCCATTTGTAAAACACGTTGTTTTTACGGAAGTAATCATTTTCTTCTCCATTTCCAATTAAGGTTTTGTTTTTATATGATCATCCTCTTCTTGTAAGTATTCGATTTCGGTTGTTACTTCATCCAGGGATCTAGTGACAATCAAAACTGTGTTTCGATTCAGTGCATCCACATTTTTCATTCGATCTGTTGGTCTGTGTTCCAATTCATAATCCAAGTCTTCTTAAAACAAAGCCCATCTTGCAACTCTTGGTGCTAATTCTTTTTTGTTCAACGTTTTTGTAAATGCGGCATAATCTGTAACGATCTTAAATTTTGAACCTAACAGATAATTCTTAAATTTTTCCAAAGCTTCGTTTATTGCGAGTACCTCCAATTCAAAACTGCAATACTTTTCTTGTGTTGTCTTCTTACTCATGTACTGCATAGAATGCAATTTTACATCATCTCCCTTCTGTATCAATACACCACCAAAACTATGACTACTAGTGTTAGTATGCAATTCGAACGAGGATCCTTGTTTGAATAAATGCAATACTGGTTCCTGAGACATGTCTTTTGTCTTTTAATTTATTAAATGCTGCTTCTTGTTCTGGACCAAACTTGAATGTATAACCTTTTCATAATAGGTCACTCAGTGGTTTGGCTATCTGAGCGTATTGTGGAATGAAATTGCTAAAACATTCACTTAATGCTAAATACGATTGTACTTGTTTAGCAGATATGGGTTGAGGAAATCTTCGAACGGTTAATGTTTTATTAGATGAAGGTCGTATTGTTCCATCTTCAACGATATATACCAAAAACTCAACCTTTCTTTTCAAAAACTGGCACTTCTTAAAATTGATATCTAAACCATATTCAGAGGTAACAGTTAGCACCTTTTTTAGTTTTTCAATTCCTTCCTCTTCGTGTTCAGATGGAATGATTATGTTATCCATGTAAATAACCACTGTATTGTCATGAAGCAATTCTCTGAACACTCTGTTTATGTATCGTTGAAACTGACTTGGTGATGTGCTCAATCCGAACGGACATCTTAGAAACTCATATTCTCCATTATGTGTAACAAATACAGTATATTTCCTGCTCTTCTCATCTATTTCGATGTGAAAAAATCCGTTCTTAGAATGTAGAGTTGTAAAAACTTTTGACCTCTCTAAATGATCCTATACATCAATTAATGGTAAGGTAAAGCAATCCTTAACAGTCTTCCGATTTATCTTTTGATAATCTAATCACAGCCGGTACGAGTTGTCTTTCTTCTTACATAATACAACTGGTGCAGCATAATCAGTATAACTAGGTCTAATTGTTCCATCATGTAACCATTGCTGAATTTGATCTTAAATTATTTTCCGTTCTTTTAAAGGAAATCTTCGTGGACGTTCTTTCACAGGTAGTATATCATCATTCGAAATTATGCTCATCTTCAATTCCCTAGTTTTTGTTTTTCGCGGCATGTAATCTTTGATCAGTTTCTTTATCACCTGATTTTGTCAAATGATTCAAATCCACTTCCTCTGAATTTACAGCTTCCGCTAGATTAATCAAAAAGCTAATTTCTAGGAAGTTTTTTCTCTATTTCTCAAGGAAAGATAGATTTTCATTTAAATCTTGCTTATTTTGTTAAAACTATTCACGTATGCCATAATTTATTTACAGTTGTTTACAGATTGGCATTTATGCTTGACTTGATTTCATTACATGGACATTATTGCGTCAACAAACCACTTATTTGAAATATAGTTGTATTTTTATAATTCTGGATCCCAGTTTACAGATTGGCATTTGTGCTTGACTTAATTTCATTTCATGGACATTATTGCGTCAACAAACCACTTATTTGAAATATAGTTGTATTTTTATAATTCTGTATTCCAGTTTACAGATTGGCATTTGTGCTTGACTTGATTTCATTACATGGACCACGGAGATAAAGACAGGAGAAGAAGGTAACGCTGAAATTTTGTGATGTTGTTTTATAATGTTTACAGATGGCGCCAGCGTACAATATTTCCTTCTCTCCAGCTTCCGCAATGTTATTAAATGGGGAAATGTCTCATTTTAATTATTTTTTTAAAAATAATATCAAGCTGAAAAAAGTTCGACTGAAAGCAGGTTTCATTAAATAGAGTTGTGGAGAACGAGACTTCTCCATACTCATTTAACTTTAACTTGGATCTGTAAATGAAATACGTAATTTATGAAGAAATGACAGAGTCCAAATATATAACATAAATGAGCTTTAATTGAGCTTAAATAAGAAGGGGAACGCTGGACTTTATGTTTAGTATCTTTGTAACTTAAGATGGGCAGCCATGCTAACTACTTTAACTTTAAATCCTTAACCACCATAATTTTAACTACCACATTCAACTTCAATCACCCTCGCGGCTCAGTAACCTTTCAATAGCAGGAGGATTCCCTGACACCGCTATCTACTCGACTCACTAACTTATTCCACTTCCAACTAACTCTAGCCGCTAACCTCCCTACCATTAACCTCGAAAACAATCTTCCTTCCCTTTTATCTATCTCACTTTCCAAACTTATTAGCATATGACAAGTTACGATTTTAGTTTAGGATGAGAACTAACTCTATTGGTCGACTTGGATCCTAAAACAGCACATTCACGTTTTACCCGAAAAGTGCGAGTTTTAATTGTAGCACTTTGCTATACCTGACAGTTCCTCCCCCAAAAAAAAATTTCGCGGAAAAAATCCCCAACGGGTTTTTACCCGTGCAAATTTTAAATTATTGCAATACTGTGCAAAGAAAGGTTAGCTGCAGTGACTTACTGTTTAAAATTCAACTATATAATATTTTAGAAAAAAGAAAAAAAAAAAGAGGGGGGAAACTTAAATTTAACTAGACTGCCCAAAAATAATTATTGCTTGTAAAATATAATAAGGAAAAAAAGTTTAAGAGTACAGGGCCAAAAAGTGGACACTTAGCTTTTTAAAGAATGTTTCGTATTATGCTCAAACTAAGTCGCTTTACTCCAGAAACCGTTTGTACTCAATTTAGTTAACTAGAAGTCCAGCGTAATTACAGCGGGGAAATACAGGTACTTCTTTCCTTTAAAAAAAATGGAAAGGAAAAGTTTAATTTAAAAATTTTCAGTACAGGAGGATCGCCTTAAACAAAAAAAAAAAAAAAAAAAAAAAAAATGCGATCAGTAATTATTCAAATTGAAATTGTGAAAAATGATAGTAGAGAAAAAAAAAGTCTTTATTTCAGGTGTTCATCAAAGAAAATCAGTTTTTATCAGATTTTATCTTGAAAGGCTCAATCCACTGCTGGCACACTTCCAAGAACACTTTACTTCAGAAAAGAGAAACGCTGCTGGCAGACTTCCAAAAACTTTTTTCGACTTCATGTGAAAAGTAACAATCTTTAAGAAATCAGCCTGGATTCAGATTTAACCTCTGTACTTCTGGTTTAGAGTCAGGATCAGCAACTGGACCTCAGATTTTCTAGAATTAAAACCTTTTTTGAACGTATAAATCAAAAATAGAAGGTACACTACCCTTTTATATAGGTAAATGACATAATTTATACATAAGCAATATTTCAACTAGGTATTTGCGTACGGAAAAAACAAAATGTTAGTGGATTAATAAGTTTAGTCGTTAAACGCGAATTTACATGCAAAATAGCTTTTAAAAAAAATTCTCTTTTTACCCCATACTAATAGATATACATACATAAAAACTTTTAGTAAAAAATTCAAAAGTTTACAACAAGAAAATTCATTTGATACACTTTATACAACATTTAGAAAACATATTTAAGGATACAAAATTTTCACAACTGCAGTTGATCGCTGAGAAATAAAAAAGATTTACGTACATACATTTTACATTACATTTACAAAACTATAGAGAAAAATGGTTATACACTTATAAAAGTTTATTTGATACAATTTACGACATTTAGAAAAATATATATAATGAATAGATATATATACAAAGTTATTCAAAAAGGTGTTCAAGACTCCGTTGTTGGCTAAAAAATAGAAAAGTAGTAGCGTATATACATATTGATCATGTAAAAACTTAGAGAGAAAATTTATATACAAAGGTAAGAAAATTTATCTTACGAATCGCTGCAGGTGATGGCTAAAACAGAAGGCATTTAAATACATATATATAGATCATTCAAAAAACTAAAGAGGGGGGGAAAGTTTATACAAAAGTTCAACAAGGTTTTTTTTTACCAAAAAACTGCTGGTGTTGGCTAGGAATTAAAAAAACATTAACGTACATACATGCATATATTATATACAGAAAAAAATTTATGACATGTAAACAGTACATGAAATTTCGAGAGATGAAAGTGCATGCTATACGTTTAAATTTTGCATTTTTAAATTTTAAAAAGTTCATGCAGCAAGTTTAAATTTAGATTTGTGATATTTTAAAAAGTTCATCTCTTTGAGATAATGATTGAAAATCCAGAAGAATGTTCTACATGTCGAAAATTTTAGTACAGTACTGATAAACCAATACTTGAGAAAAACTAAAATACTGAACGATACGACCTGACAAATTGAGTCCTTGATATCAGCAAAAGAGATGCGGTTCAGACTGGTCAGTAGAGTTGTTGTGGCAATTTCCGTGCTGGAGGCTTGTAGAACGGAGTCCGGCATCGGAGATGCATTTTTCTGGGATGGACTCGAGCCCGGTTCCTTGTCACTGTCCCCAGTTCCAGGAGGGGGTTGCTTTCGCTCCCTTTTGTCTAATGTAGGGCTGGTAGATGGTGTTGAAACCTCACAAGAGGTCAATTGCCTTTTTGAAATTACCTTCTTTAAACTAACATCTTTTTCGTTCACTTTAAGCGGCATGTCATTTTGACAATTTAAGTGCAATTTCTCATTGAAAATATTTGACTGTGTCGGCTGTATAGATGCACAGCTGACATCTAAAGGCGAGTTACCCAGATTAACCGCATCATTTATTGATTTTATATTTTCGCTTAGTTTAACAGTTTCCGCAGCCACAGTAATTTTAATAGGATTTTCTTTTACAATTCCTGTCGCAACACGAGATAATTTTTCGGATTTAGTATCCGTAGCAAAATTCTGAACAATAGATTTAGTTTCATATGTATCGCTGTTTGAAAATGAAGTTTGTTCGTTTGCAGTCACTTGCGTTTGGCTTTTGCCACTAGAAATAAAGTTTTCCTCACCAGTTTTAGGGTGTCTTAATGTACTCGAGCTTACTTCTGGCGACTTAATAACTTCTTGCGGTTTTTCCGCTGGGTTTAATATTGTTTCCCACTGACGTTCGTGAGGGGGGAGGGAACGGTCATGTTCCAATCGTAATTTATCATACCGAGTGGCGAAAAGATCGATAACTTTGCATTTTAAATCGTCATACGTTGGATTTGGCCCAAGTGAATGGCAGGCGATTAATCTATGCCACTGTCTCGGTTCTCCTTCTAGGGAATAGGCTAGCCAAGAGTATTGTTTGGATCGATCGATGTTATAAACGTTAAAAAAATATTCAAGCTGCTCAAAAAATTGCAGCACGCTAGTGGTGCCATCAAAAAAGACTTGCTCGGGGGGGGGGGATTCGAGCAAAGTTGGGCGCCAATGTGGAGAACGAGACTTCTCCATACTCATTTAACTTTAACTTGGATCTGTAAATGAAATACGTAATTTATGAAGAAATGACAGAGTCCAAATATATAACATAAATGAGCTTTAATTGAGCTTAAATAAGAAGGGGAACGCTGGACTTTATGTTTAGTATCTTTGTAACTTAAGATGGGCAGCCATGCAAACTACTTTAACTTTAAATCCTTAACCACCATAATTTTAACTACCACATTCAACTTCAATCACCCTCGCGGCTCAGTAACCTTTCAATAGCAGGAGGATTCCCTGACACCGCTATCTACTCGACTCACTAACTTATTCCACTTCCAACTAACTCTAGCCGCTAACCTCCCTACCATTAACCTCGAAAACAATCTTCCTTCCCTTTTATCTATCTCACTTTCCAAACTTATTAGCATATGACAAGTTACGATTTTAGTTTAGGATGAGAACTAACTCTATTGGTCGACTTGGATCCTAAAACAGCACATTCACGTTTTACCCGCAAAGTGCGAGTTTTAATTGTAGCACTTTGCTATACCTGACAGAGTATTCTAACCAACATGTTTTTTTTTTTTTTTTAAGAGCCATTTTATACTAATTTTACTTTGAAAGAGAGCTTTTAAAAAATGACGATCGTTATGAACTGAAGCTAGCTAAAACAGACAATTGGGAAGAAGGAGAATGGATGAAATTTTGTAAAGAAAAAAAAAAAGCTTACTTTAGGTGCAGAAAACACGAACTCGGACATTATTTCTCTCCTGGGGCTTTTTTTTTTTCTTTTCTTATCACTATCATAGCCTGTTTTACAACTAGGAACGAAGCATTTATTTGAAACATCTGAATTATGCAGTTTTAAGAACTTACAACAAAATTAAATTGCTTAAAATAAAAAATTTAAAGTGCACTTCAGCAAAATTCTATTGAAAACAACACTATATCCGCGCCCAGGTAGGAAGTAATGACAAGTGGCGCCCTCAATATTTACCAAAAATTTACATCACAGTTTCGTAGCTTTCTCCCATTGGACCTTCAACTCCTATTAATATTACTCCGTGACATGGACATTATTGCGTCAACAAACCACTTATTTGAAATATAGTTGTATTTTTATAATTCTGGATTCCAGATCATTTTTTGTCTCCGTTTTGAAATTCGTTTGCGACTTTAATATAGCCTATCCAAAGATTTTCACGTTTACCTAAAACTTTTAATCTTCTTTCATCTATGGATAAGTTTAATTTGTTAATTACGTGAATTCCTGGCACAATATCATCTTGTATAACATAAACATTGGCAGAAACCACAATCCCGTCAATACACAATTCCGTTCGTCTTAAAGATTGCACGACTTCGTTGGCGATACCCGATAATTTTAAGTCAACACACAATAATTCTGGAGAACCAACATATATATAGGTTTCATAATCCACGAGATTCAATTCGCTTCTTTTGTCAATCAAACACTATTGCCGTTAATTTGATTTATTTTTCCATTTTGTTGTAATTTGGCGTAATACTATTGAAATTTACTTCCCGTTTAGAACGTGAATCGGACGTTAAATTTTCGTTTTGATGTAAATTTTGGCGGAAACCTTGGCAACCGTTATTCCGGTTTGGGCACTGAGAAGCTACATGGTCATGAGAATCACACACATAACACCTGATCTTTGATTTGTCTTTAGTTTCCCTAATCAGGGTCCGAATTCTTTGCTCTCAGTTTATTATTGTTTTGGGAATGATAAAAGCACTTTACGTTGTTTGATTCTTTGACATATGGTCTTTTGTTTGAATTTTCTGAATTGTTTGATTTTCGATTCGGGTAAAAATATATTTGAGGATGCCCCTTTGGCGAAATTGTTTGGCGCATTTCTGTTAATAACCTATAACACTATATACATATAACCTATACATATACACTATATATACATATAACCTATACATATAAATAGGCTAACCTTAATATATTTACCGCGATCAAAACTACCGCGAGAATCAAGGAGCACCCTCAAATATAGACTAACCTTCGATTCGTGACTTTTTTAAAACTACGACTCGCGGCTTCATAATCATCTAGTTTTTTTGCTACTTCATCAGCATTTTTTTATGTTCGGAAGCTCGTCGATGAAATACTCTTGTATATCATAGGGTAAATTTTGTTTTATACGATCAATTATAATGAATTCTTTTACATTTTCAAAATTATTCACATCCATACCTTGAATCCATTCATCAAAATAATTGCGAAGTTCAAAGGCGAAATCTCACATTTTCAAAATTATTCACATCCATACCTTGAATTCATTCGTCAAAATAATTGCGTAGTTCAAAGGCGAAATCTCGCCAATTAGCAGAAAATTGTTTCCTATACGAAAAAAACTTCTGTCGAAATTCTTCTGCAGTTAATTTAAAACGTTTTAAGAGTAAGCTTTTTACATGGTTATAATGATCTGCTAAAGGATCAGATTATCTCGATATTATATTTACGGGGTACATGACACTTTGGTCCCGCCGTTTTGGTCCCGCAACTTTGGTCCCGCCGAATTGGTCCCGCCGAATTGGTCCCGCCACTTTGGTCCCGTGGAAATTTTGGTCCCGCCGTTTTGGTCCTGCCGTTTTGGTCCCGATATCAGGAATAATCAAAGTATTACAGAAAAAAAAGCGAAATTCTTCTTCATATTTCGAATTTTTGTCATTTGACTTGAAAACATGGAGGTAGGAAAATTATTATTATTATTATTATTATTATTTTGCAACAGAAAGTTGTAGTAACAAATAAAATTGAAAAAATGTCTAAAATTTTGAGATTTAGATTTTTTCTTTGTACGATAGAGGAAAAAGGACAGCAAATACTCGTATATGAGGGAACTTCGGGCAAAAGAGAACTTAGACGAATATTTTCAAATTGGAGAGTTGATTATCTACAACCTTTGTTGAAAATTATGTAACTATAGGACACATGGAACAGAAAATTTATTATTTCGGATCGAATTTTGAATGATAAAGGTATTAGTTATCAGTGCAGATCTAAGCATTGTCAATTTATCTAAGTCTGCAAAATTTTAGTTTAAATAAAATATACGAGGTTTTTAATATAAAACACTGTAATGCGGTTCTTAATTATCACATTCATATTTAGAGTGCTCGAATACAAAATTTGTAGTAAATCAATGCTTTATGGAAGCATCTCCTAAATGTTAGAGTTTAATAATAAAAGAAGATGCGAGGAACCTAAATAATGAGCTCAGGAATAATTTGTACAGATCTGCTAAACTTAAGTCATTTTCTTCTCTGTCAATCCGGATATATTTGTCAAACACAGGAAATAGTTACATATCACATAGAATTGGAAAAGCATTTTTATTCCATTATAACCCCTTACAATATTGTTTAAGAAAATGTCCATTAAAAGCCCCTCCCACCCCCCTTTTTTTTTCAAATGCGCTGAAACAAAACAGTGAAATGTCTTTTTATTGTCTATGGGAGAAACAGGTGCGAACCGAATCTCAATGTGCTGTAGAGATTTCAATGCGGGCATTGCTTTTAGCCATAGAGACATATCAGACAGATTTATTTTTTATTTTTTTTTTAACATAATATTAAACTAAAAAGATAAAAAGTTGTACATCAACATTTTCTGAACATTAATGCTTGCAATGCGCACAGTTAATTAAATATTGGACTACTTACATTTTTTCATTTTTAAAATAAAACCATTGTAATTGAAAGAAAAGTAATTTATACACACATATACACGGTTAACGTAATTAAGTATCACGGACAAACAAATATGCCTTTTATTATTATTATTATCAATATAACAAAGATTTTGAAATAAATTCCTCTTAGATTAATGATAAAAATTAAATCACAATCAAATCGAATGAAACGTATCTCTCTCTCTCTCTCAGACACACACACACACATATATATATATATTTATGAATAAATTCATATATAAATTCAAGAACTTCATAAATGATCCCAAGCTTATGCTCATGAAGAAGAGTCTATGATGGGAGCAGGTCAATAATTAATTCTTTGAAAAAAATAGCATTCTGCCACTAAAAGCAAATTATATTTAATATCGTAAGGTTTTCTTTCTTTCTTTTTCCCTTTTTTTAAACAAAATTTTTCTGTATTTTATTATTTTTAAAATAATTCAAACTTTATCTACTGTTGTTATTGTTAACAATAATTTTAAAATCACAAAATGTTGTCACTGATAGTAAATTAAAATTACAATTACAATTGAAGTAAACTAAATCGAAATCAAATGAAAAAATTATCAATTAAAAAAAAGTGCAATTGCCTAAAATAAATAAATAAAATGTTCGTAAAAAAAATTAGTACAAAATTCTCCGAATCTGAATAGCTAGGCAGCAATCGTAATATTGAAAATTTATATATTTATATAAGATGTTCCTTAATTAAAGATATTCTAAGAGCACTTCAATTTTCCCGTATCAATAAATATGTTATCATATTAGAAAACTGATACATATTTAAAAAATTGCAAAAAATTGGTGGGACCAAAATGTCTCGGGACCAAAATGGCCAGGGACCAAAATTTCCTCGGGACCAAAACGGCAGGACCAAAACGGCGGGACTAAAACGGCGGGACCAAAGTGTCCTGCTTCGATATTTACGAATTCTAATGGTAGAAAGCTTAGCAAATGCATTACCCAATTCTTTTTTAGGGATGTCTAATCGATTAATTTCTTTGGAACAACTATAGTATTTCCCCACAGCTGAATTTGGCGCTTTATTTTTGGCGATTTATTTTTGGCGATTATGGCTAAATCATAAATCTAAAAATCATAAATCATATATCATAAATGATAAAATCATAAGCTAAATTATAAATCATAAAATCATAAATCCAAAATAAATAGCATGCAGGCTGCCATATTATATCGCAAACAGTCGAGAACGACATCGTTATCGTTCAAATCGGCACCAAAGAAAAATCGCCAAATTCAGCTGTGGGGAAATACTATAGTTGTACCATTTGTTTTTCAAATAAAGTTAAATAAACATTTATATCTCCTGATCCATCAAACCGCGACATGATAATTTGTGGATTTTGTTTTATTTTCACATTATTAGACTCTGGCGGATATTCTCTATCGTTCTCTGATCTAGTAATAATTTCTAACCGTCTCAACTCGAATTCCTTTTCTTGTCTTTGTTTTTCTAACTCAAATTCTCTTTGTTTTTCTTTCCTTCTTACTCAGTTTCCCTTTGTATCTCTTTTTCTGCGATTTCCATTCCCTCTCTGCGTTCTCTTTCAAAGAACTCAAGGTGAGATTTGGCGAAATCTTCGTCAAAATCCTCTGATTCCTTAATTAACTTTACCACTCTAGATACCTTTATATTTGGTTGGACGGTAACATCTAATTCTTCGCACAGTAACAATAAATCAAATTTCTTCGCTTTCATTAAACAGGACATTTTTGCTTGACAATGAAATAAACTAAACTTTAATTAAGATAAAGCAAAATCTCTGTTCACAGTTTAGTAATTAGATGCTCTTGTCTTCAGTTTGATATACCAACTTAAAATAAATTTAATCTTCAATCCCGATGAGAGCCCCCATTTGTGAAAAGCAGAATTTCAATAGTAATAATTCATTAAACACGCACGACTAATAACTAATATCGAAGTTTTTATTCGGAACAATACCAGATAAACGCATTTGGCTAATTATAGCACAATACTACTCTTAATAAAATATGACAACTGACAGCAGATTTGCTGCTACTTACATTAAAATCTATAGAACACTCAATTTTTTAACTATTTACATCTCACGCTTTCTTACTACGGCATGTGCTTGATATTGTTTTAAAAAAAATGTCATAGTCACGTTATTATAAAATTCAGGAGTTTGTGCTTGAGTTAGCGTCCATCCACTCCCACATATATAAATCTGTGGTGCCATTATCTCCTTTTAGTGAAAGAACAGAAACTCCTCAACTCGTGGAATTAACTTAAAAAAATTTATTATTGTTCTAATTACTTTCTTTCCTTGTATCCATCAGTTATGCATCATATTTGTAGTTGTAAATATATCTTTCAGTAAATAGTTTAGTTCTTATTAGGGATGTACCGGATCATCAAAATCTGTGATCCGCGGATACGGATATAAATACGGATATCAGTTTTTCTGTATCCGCGGATTCGGATACGGATCTTTTGCATCAAGATCCGTGGATACGGACCTTTGAAAAATGGATAATAATTAAGAACCAAAATAACAAATTTTGCTTACATTACTCGATTATCGTAGGTAATGGAAGTAATATATACAGTGAAATATTTCGATATCGATTTTCCGCCTGATTTACAAGTTTTAAGGTTAAAAAAAGTTGTTTTTAGAGAGATTATTCATTGTGTATGTATGTATATGTGTGTGTGTGTGGGGGGGGGGGGTGTATCCGCTGAATCTTCTGATGACGACTGAAAATTCTTCTGAATCTAAGGATACGATGAAACTTTATATTTAAAGACTTCATATTTTAATTTTCGGTAAAAATTTAAAAAAGAAACGGATATGGCACAGTGAAAACTGAATAAAGACTAATTCGTATCTAAAAAACGGCTCTAATTTACAGTGCGCGACAAAGGGAAAAAAAGCCGCACTGCAGAAAGATTTTATTTGTAGTAACATCCCGCAACGTGGCCGCCTACAGCCAAATTTTCAGATTAAACAGCCAAAAATTCTATATATTGCTGAAAAAGCATCTTACTAGTAATTCACTAACATTTGATTATTTTGCCATCTCACGCGTTAAAACACATTTTGCTTTTCATTCTAAAATTAATACTTTTTGTGATACCGTTAATTGCTTTATCCTTGCCATTTTTGAAATATTTTTTCAAAATTACACCTTTCCTGACAACTGTTTTTTGTTTTGAATACTTGGCTCAATCCTAAATATTACTTGGAGAACTTCGTAGTAAAATCTGTTCAAAAATTTGCTTTTTAAATCATAAAACTGGCGGTTCCAGAAAGAGAAAAGAAAAATATTCAAGAACGTTTCTTTCCTCACAGTATATGCGGGTAAGAGAAAGTGAAAAATCTGCAACCAAAAATTTCATTTAAGCACATTTTCCAAGGAAATAATAACATTTTATTTAATAAAACTCATCTATTCTATGTGAATTTCGTAAAAAAGATATGTGAAAAGCATAAATTCCGTGAATATAAAAGCGAGGCTGCACTGTATTTCTTTTATTTATGCATTAAAGATATAGTTGATAATGAGTTACAATAGTTTCCATCTGATTTTTTGAAAATTTCTACAAAAGATCCGTATTAGATCCGTTGAAGGTAAAAAATGGATCCGGATCCGGATACTTTTTTTTCGCTGATACGGATCTGGATACGAATACGGATCTTTTTTTTCTCGTGGATATCCGCGGATACGGATACGGATACGGAGCTCCGACACATGTCTAGTTCTTATATTGCGTGTAAATAAAATTATTTTTATAAATCTCTTTCATGATTAAACTTCTACCATAGAATAATTCTTAATGCTTCAGAAAACCAGTCTATTCTTAATGAGTATCTTAACCCCTTAACGCGCGCTGTCCTCGCTGCGAGGACACAAAATTTAAGATCCAGTTGCAAAACTTCATCCCGGAAATTTTTTAGCAAAAATTTACGTTTATAACATATCAGAAAAGGCCGGTTTTTTAAACCATAAAATTTAAAATTTCTTTTAGTTTAATTTACTTCATGAATTCCGGTGGCAGTATAATTTAAATGATCCGAATTGTCTTGCGCCGCAAAGGGATAAAGGAAAGAAAAAGACCGATAACAGCCAAATTCAATGGACAGAAGAGGCAATTACAGCTTTTGAAAATAGCAAACGGCAACTATGTAACCCAGAAACGCTACAGCACTTATGGTAGAGAACTGTTAGTTGCATATTATTCTGTGAAATATTTTAAACGTTTCTTGGAAGGAAGAAACTTCACAATTTTTACCGACCACAAGCCACTCACTTGTGCTTTCCAGCAGAAACTAGATAAAGCAACACCTCGACAACAAAAACATATAAAATATATTGGTCAATTTATTGTTGATATTCAGCACATATCTGGAAAAAATAACATTATTGCTGATACACTGTCTAGAATAGACGAGTTGCATATTCAACAAGTACTTGATTACATAGCTAAGGCACAGTAAACTGACAAGGAGTTAATAGAATTTTTTTCTTCTCAGAACTCCTCTCTAAAATTAGAAAATGTTCCTGTATTTGGTTCCGATTGTGACATATATTGTGACTGCTCAACAAGCAAAAAGCGACCTTACATTCAAAAAGTATTTAGGACAAATGTTTTTAACATTATTTACAATCTAGCCCATCCTGGAATAAAGGCTACAACCAAGTTATTGAAATCCAAATTTGTATGACCATCGATAAATAAAGACACAAGAATTTGGACTTATCTTAAGTGTCTGAAATCTAAAGTTACACGTCATGTACAGATTCCTTTTCAGCAATATCACAATATCAGTCAATGTTTCGCAGAAATTAATTTAGATATTATTCATCTGAAAGATTTCGCTATTGCTTAACAATAATAGATCCATACAGTCCTTGGCCAGAAGCAATTCCAATGCCGGATATTTGTGCCGAAACGGTTGCAGAAAACTTACTAAAAGGCTGGATTTCACGCTTTGGAACACCATTAAGCATTACTACTTATCAAGGCACACAGTTCGATGCACAACTATTCCAAGAACTGTCAAAAATAATAGAGTTTAAGCAAAATAGGGCAGCTTCACATCACCCACAGGCAAACGGGTGTATAAAACGTTGGGATCGTACTCTTAAATCGAGCATAATGTGTCATGAAAACGAAACATGGGCACGATGACTCCCAATCATATTGCATGGATTACGAATCACTTGGAGAGCTGATTTTCAATCTACACCAGCAGAACTTCTTTACGGTAAAAACATTCGTTTACCATGTGACTTCTTTGAAGATACCAAGTTTCAACCCCAGTCGGAATTCGTCCAAAAGCTCAAGAAAACTATTGCAGATGTGAAGCTGATTCTTTTGTCATGTCATTGCAAGCAGAAACCCTTTATCTTCAAAGACCTTCAAAATTGTTCCCATGTGTGCGTCCGCACCGACGGTGTTCCTGGGAGCCTTCAGCCCCCATATCATAGGCCATATCAGTTATTTAGCGGTCCAATAAGATAATTACACTTCTTATTAAGAACAAAAAGATTAATATTTCCATTGACCAACTGAAACCGTGTTTTACTGACAATTCTTCTGAAACTGACATTGCACCTTGTATTGAGAAACGTCAAGCTGACAAACCTGCAAAAATGGTAGAAAAACAAATCAGGTTCGCACCATTACCCTTTGTTCCCCCGACCAGATTGACAAGACGAGGACGTGAAATTCGTTTACCAGCAGTTATCAGTGAGACATAGTATCTCACTTGGAGGGGGGGGGAGTATAGTTGTGGTGTCATATTATCTCCTTTCAGTAAAAGAACAGAAACTCTTCAACTCGTGGAATTCACTTTAAAAAATTAATTATTGTTCTAATTACTTTCTTTCCTTGTATCCGTCAGTTGTGCATCATATCTGCCCCTGCAGTTATAAATATATTGTTCTGTAAATAGTTTATTTCTTATATTGCGTATAAATAAAATTATTTCTATAAATCGCTTTCATGATGATCGACGTACCAAACATATAGCAATCACCTATAAATCTCAAAGTTTGTTATTGTACCTGTCCGGATCTTCAGTCTGGATAATTAGATTTTATCAAAAATTGGTACACTTACTAATCAGGATAAAAATCTAGTTAACGCTGAATTTTTTAGTTCAGTCGGATAATTGGTTCAAAAGATATAAAATAAAAAAGCCCCATTTTAACTTTAAGATTATTAAAAAAAAAAAAAAAATAAACAAATAAGTAAATATGCTTCTTTTTATGTCAAAAAAAAAAAAGAAAAACCAAGCAAACTTTTTTTTTTTTAACAATCAAAATAAAATTGAGGAAAATCATGCTAACGAAAGGGAGCAGCTATAAGAGGAGAAATTTGAAACATGACACCGAAGTAGCTCGGACGATTCTCTCCAAGATCTTTGCTTACGCAATTGCGATAACAATTTAACTCATTGCCAAAATGCCAACAAATATTTAAAGCCGCCAACGGGCTCCTATATTAAAGCTATACCAAAGAAATATTAAGAAATAAAAATAGTAACCGATGCTAGGGAATAAAACACACTTACAGCATGCGGCCTTTATATGGAAGAATAGATTAAAATTAAGTCCTGACGTACTAAATTATATTCTGTTTTGTGAAGAATTTTATATATATTACTTAGAAAACAAAAATAGGCTTACAGTTTGTTTTTTTTTTTTTTTCCTTTTTGCCCTGAAGTAGACGAGATATTTTTATTTTAAATGATTTTAGGTAAAAAATTTTAAATAAGGAGATAATTTAATCCGTAAAAATAAATAAATAAACCCTTCCGACTCAGTCTGGAAAATAAGTTGATTTCTCTTTACTTTATTGAAAACATTGTCTCAGATAATACTTTAAAGTATATAACACTGTTTAAGTTTGTTGGCTAAAACAGATACAACAGAACTCCTTGAGTCAATAATTTCTTCTTCTTTTTTTTTTTTTTCCTGGAACTCACAGTGAGATATTGGGAAGATTCAAAATGTCAAATTCGCATTTGTGACAGCTCAAAGTTTTCATAAATAATAATAATAATAAAAATAAAAACTTTAAAAAGTATTCCTTTGTGTTTCTGTTTCCTTTTCGCTGATAGTCTTTTTTTTTTCACTATTTTTATCTGATTTATTATATATATATATATGTTTTATTTCCGTTTTTCTTTGACAGAAGTCTTGATTTTTTTTTTTTTTTTTTTTTTCCTTTATATCCTTTTTTATAATTTCCCCCATTTCTTCTTTCTTTTTTTCCTTTATTGTTATCTGACAGCTCTTAGAACAAGAAAAAACTTATAGCTGTCAGATAATAATAAAAGAGAGAGAAAAAAAGGTTTGCTAAACTTTTCATAAAATCTAACAAAAGTGCTACTTATCTTTTAATTCTTCTAAACCTTCTTTAATCAAGACATTTTTGTAGAAATGAATAATTCAAGCACTAGTGTTGATTCAGTGTTACGTAGTTTAAAAGTTAAGAAAATAAATATACGTAAATACAGACATAATGCAAATACATGCATAATATAAATAACCACATAATTAGTTTCAATAATTCTGTGGCGAAAATATTTAAAAATAATAGTAATAATAATAATAATATTTTTAGACATTAATTGTTAAAATAAAACCAAATTTTTATTTACTTCTTAAATCATATTTTGTGTGTATTTTCAGATTGATAAATAGTAAGATGGCCGAACTTACGCATGAAAATCGTAAAGAACAAAGAACCAATGTTTGGTTTTATTTGACAAAATATGCTTGAAATGACTCAAAGTCTGGTCTCCAAAAGAAATTATTTTGCTCCACGATAACGCCAGACTGCACACAACAGTATCGATGAAGCAACGTTTGGTCAAAAAGGGGTAAGACATGCACTGTTTAAAAAATGCAACTTTGCTGCTAGAAGTTCTCTGTAATTACAGAATAAACATTTTGTCGACGTAATTTTTCCGTAAATTACGACTTCTTTCTCAAATTACAGATAATTTCTGGCAGCAAAGTTGCATTTTTTTTAACAGTGTGCAAAACTCTCCGTATTCCCCTGATTTAACTCCTTGTAAATTTTTCTTGTTTGGTAAGATAAAAAGGGTGTTAAACTGATAAGATATTTAAAAATCAGGAAGAAATTAAGGCGGGTAATGAGATCGAATTATCTACCGTTAATAAGAAGTAAATTAGTTTTTGGTTTTCTAATCTAGTGAAGAGGTCGAAAATCTGTGTAAAAGCTGTTGCTAATTATTTTGAAAGGAAGTCTTTAGGGTTTAAGATAAATGTCAATCTGTAAACATATATTATTTATTTTTGCGTTATTGACTTTTTGCGACTACATTTTAGACATATTTTGTATATTACAGAAACTAAACCGTGCTTTTATTTATTTTATTTATTTTTTTCCTTTAAAAGCTATCACAGGTTTAAAAAGAAAAGAAGTAGTTTAATATATGAATAATCATGAGATTTTAAATTTATATATTTTTCGTAAATAATAACTAAATTTGTAGCATCCAGCTATATGAGAATATTAGAAATGATTTTAGAGATTTACAAAATTCCATTGAGAAACTTCCAAGTTTTTCCAATGCTTGACAATTGGATTTTGATGTGTGAAAATTAGTTTTAGATCTTTAAAGCCAGCAAGAAATGGAAAACTGATTAAATGTTATGCTATTAAATTTTGCAAATGAATTTTCAATCTTTATTATTGATATTTTTCAGGAAACGAAGCATTCATTCTTTAAATATGTTGATTAAATATTGATTTATTACGCAGTCCGTAATATATTATTAAGAACAACGAGAAACGTAGAAATTACCTAAATAGTAGGTTTTATTTTTATAAAATTAATTTTCTTATTCTTCTGCATTGTTAATAAATAAATAAATAAATAAATCTGTTAAAAAGCAAAAATCTTTTGTAACTTTCTTACAGAAAATATCTGCATTCTAAAAGTACAAAACATTAACCGTAAAATTACACCTTTATCTGACAAAAGACACGTTTATTTATTATTATTTTTTTTTTCCAGATAACCAGATAAAATCTGTATGCATGGTTACAGATCTTTTCTGATGAGTGCATGCTTTTTCTATTTTGCATACGAAAAACTTGATATCAAAGCAAGATTGGAAAATAGTAAGTAGCAACATGAAGTTCGGTTCCGTTGCTGTGAGGTAATTCTATTATGCTATATAGACCATGCTTCGATCCTGGCTGGTCAAACTAAAGAATTTTATGGAATCAGCTGTATAGTTTTTGGTGTCTATTCCATTTGTAGTTCGTGTACAGGTACACAACAAAGTGTTCTTATAATTACGGACTATGAACAGAATTTGTATGTATCGCGATAACGGCCGCAAAAATCACGCTATTGACTTACAATTTCGTACACATTTTTATGTCTCTCATGGAATTAGCTGTATAGTTTCGGGTGTGTATTCCCTTTGTAGTTCGTGTACAGGTACACAACAAAGTGTTCTTATAATTACGGACTATGAACAGAATTTGTATGTATCGCGATAACGGCCGCAAAAATCACGCTATTGACTTGCAATTTCGTACACATTTTTATGTCTCTCATGGAATTAGCTGTATAGTTTCGGGTGTGTATTCCCTTTGTAGTTCGTGTACAGGGGTACAAAAAAAATCTTATCATTACAGTCTGTCGACAGAATTTGTATGTACCGCAATAACGGCCACAAAAATCCTCGTACTAACATGTAAATTGGTATACATGTTCAGGTTCTGTATAGAAATTGCTGTATAAATTTTTATGTCTATATTCTTTATGGACTGCGTGCAGGAACACGCCAAAGTTTTTATGAAAAACGTAGAATAAGTTGAATAATTTTTACATATGTATACAATGTTTATGGTTCGTTTACAAAGACACACAAAAGAATTTCATGACATTATTGCCTGTAGACAAATTTTTATTTAAGCGCATTTTAACGCTATGCTGCTTTCAACATAATGGAATTAACATACATTATAAAGATGTATAACAAGCAATTATATTTAAAATATATTTATGTGTGTGTACCCTCCCCATGTTTAGATACTGGAGCTACATTCTTAAAATATTTAAGTTTGTGGTTAAACACAAAAAAATATTTCAAATTATTCAGTGAAATGATCACCACTCTTTTAAACTTTTTCGGCTAATTTTGAATATCCCTGTACATTATTTCTAAAATTACATACACACCAAGCAGTATTTAAATTTAGCACAGAAAAATAAATTCATGGCACAATTTATGCACTTCGAACCACTTCCGAACATCGCACTGATATATCAGAAAACTTTTGTGGACCTTTTAAAGAAAGGATAAATATTATTTTACGCATATGCAAAATATCTGTCATTTTACTTTTGTTTAATTCCGTCTAAAGTTGTTTATCTCAACCTACCTAAAATTTTACCCGAATTGAATATTTTTTTAATATCCCTGTATAAGAACCATTTGAGTGGTTTCAATGAAAAATTACAAGTAGTCTCCTTAAGGCTGTACATCAGTCAGATCTCCCTTTCTCCCTTCCCATGTTATCCAATGGGATTTTGTCGCGTCGTTTTATAAAAATATCTCATTCAAAAATGAACTTTTTCGAATTCAGTTTTTTGAATATTTCTCTTTGAACAGGTCGTCTTTTATCTTAGTGAGCAATTTTTCGAAAAAATAAATTTAAATATTTTACTTTGAGATCCACACTTAGAGTCTATAATTTACTTATTGAAATAAAATATTTAAATTATTTTTTTCGAAAAATTGCTCACTAAGCTAAAAGGCGACCTGTTCAAAGAGTAATATTCAAAAAACAGAATTTGAAAAACTTCCTTTTTTGAATGAGATATTTTTATAAAACGAAGCAACGAAAACCCCATTGGATAACATGGGAAGGGAGAAAGGGAGCTATCTGACTGATGTACAGCCTTAAGATACAGATTTAGAATACTGAGTTTGGACTTCCTGCTAATATTTATTCTTGAGTATACTGATAACAGACTAAAACACGTATAGACAGGCACACAGACCAACCGATAAAAACTTGATTTTTGATCCCGCGTCCTCAAAACGTGTAAATATACAAAAAACAAAATTCGAAAATTTGATCTAAAAACAATACTTTGTCTACCATATATTCAGGGCTGCAAAATTGGCCGAAAACACATGCTAGTATTAGTTTAAAATATTCCTCTACCTGTTAAACAGTTGGTTTATGAAGAAGAAAATTTGTTTAATTTATTGTGGCATGAATTCTTCACCAATTTTCCATCCCTGTATATAGTAACACAGAGTAAAAAAGAACATATGTTAAAAGAACAGGTTGAATAGAGATATCATACATATGGAGTAACTTACGGATTCATTTAAGTTTCTTTATTGTCACTAGTAACACTATTAGCTTTTCTATTAAAGTGTTTGTTGGGACTTGCCTATGTTGTTGATCTATAATTTATAATTAGAACTATCAAGTTTTAATTATTTCTAACAAATAACCAAGGGATATCTGGATAAACTTTATTCTGCATTTATATTTATTTTTATCTACACAATGTTGCAAATTTAAGGTATTAATGTCGACTTGGTTGATTTCAGGAAACCGTAGATTACAGTTACTCACATTTACCCCTTTCTCCTGTAACGACCTTCGTGAGGTGAAGAATCATTGAACAAAATTTAAAATTCCGGATGGTAACTATGTAGCGATGCCTTAATTATAACAAATAAAATTTAAGTTGCTATCTCGATTATATTCAATTATTAATTAAAATTTTATGATAAACTACATCATATTGCCTAGCAAAAGTGGATGTTCAGAAACAATAAAATCCTGTAATAAAAAAAGTTACTTAAACTAATGTATAGTATAGGAATGAATGGTCTATGTTATAATTCCTTAACTTTTTATGCATGTGAATTGGAGGAAATGTATTTTGAAAAGAATTGAGAAAATATTGGATAGTATCATAGGGTAACAAGAAAACATTCTTAAGCTAAACTCATAGAATTCAATGAAAAAATTACAGGTGATAGCAGATGGCTCAAAATATCTACGGTGAAAAAAATAGCTGCCTAATTGCAACGGAAAAGCAGTAAAAATTAATAAAAGTCAACATTTTAACGGTCAAATGCAACCCTACTTGGCGAGGATGCAGAGAAAAGCGCCAAGTTCTTAAATGAACAGGCCATGTGTCCTCCGTACCAGTTTAACGCTGTTTCAAAATCACTTTTGATATTTTTCTTTCAAAGCTATTTGAAGTTCGAATTGAATACATATTGTTTGTCTAATCTGTATATTTTCTACCCTTTTATTTGAAGTCTATATTAGCGAGATGCTATAAATATTCGTTTTTATTTAGTTTAATGCTGGAAAGTCCCTCGCATGATTATATATATATATACATCAATATTTTGGAATCTATTTGTTTAACGAAGCAGTGACTTTTAAATAGAAAATACCACTACATATTAAACTCACCATCCCCTCCCAGAAGAAAATTCTGGTTGAGTCACTGAATTACATTTTCTTAAAGACATCAGTTTTCAAGAATTCTAAGTCACCAATTGATGCTAACTAGAAGGTTCTGGTAACCCTGATTCAATTTACAACATCGTTCTACACCTTTCCTAATGAACTTAAGCAGCTAATTTTCAGAAATGAAATTTTCAGTATGAATTTTCTATAAGTTCTTCTAACACCTGTACCAATTTCATCGAATTCCATGAGTTTAGCTAAAGAACGTTTCTTTGTAAGAAATATGCAGGTGGAGATGTTTCCAATTTATTAAAGCTCATAAAACCTTGTGACTGCAATATAAAATGAGATTCATTAGTCTAGAGTTAAAAACTTGATATGTGCTCATGAAAGCGAAATTTCACAAGTGCACCTTAATGAATTGCAGGTTTAAAGCCCTATTCAGGCATGGATGTTCGCAGTAGTACGGAATTCGCTTTAAAATGTAGGTACCAGTTTAATGCTATATTGAACAAAAAGTGACCATAGAGAGAGACACCTGAAATTCAAAATCTAATTATATCATATTTTTTTAGTATTTGTTGTAAACTTGATTATATTTGTTCATTTTGATTGGTTACAACGAACTGCAGGACAAGCTGTACGTGAATAGGCATCTATCACACATAACAGCAACAATTCTGTCTGGTGCTTTGTGCAAAAGGGCAGAGTTGTCAACTTTCTTGTTATATATTGTAGAAAAGTCTACTATAAATGAATTTGTGGGAAATAAAGACGTGGCTAAAGTGCTCTGGAATAAATTAAGTAAGTTGTCAACGCTGAAAGTGTTTTATCTAATCTCGCTTGTGACAACACATACCACAAACAAAACGACTATCAAGCTTTGCGCTTTGTTTTCGAGCCACCACTAACACCGTTTCTTTGATATAACATACGTATTTCTAGATGATTTTTTATGTATACATAGTCATAAATATAACTGTCCACTGTCTTGACTTTCTAACACCCCCTTTTTTAGATTAGTTATCTTCCTTTAATTCAACTGCATATATTTGGTTACCTAATAAGGCAAAAATATTTGCATTGGAATAGTAATGTTAGAAAACAGGGTGAGTTGCCAACTACGATAGTATAAATCCTCTTAAACGAAAAAAATTGTATTTAATATTAGATCTACCGGAAATTTCTGTCCGTTTGATTTAAAATAATGACATCGGAAATTCATCCTGGATAATATTTAAGATATTCATGATAACTTTTCAGATGATAATTGGTAAAGTATCGTATAATTATTGTTAAACAAAAAGTCCAGATGTCATTTTATTAATTCAAAATGGCAGAACTTTCCAGTAGGCCTAATATAATATTTTACATCTGAAATAAAAATGTAATAATATTTCATATCTCAAATGAAAAGTTCTTTGATTTAAAGCTAATGCAAAATTTTATTCTACTGAAATTCTCTTCTGACAACCTGCCGTTAAATTTTTAATCCACATTTGAAACAACTATTAAGAACTTCATTCCACGAGAGATTCCAAAAATGGACGTAATTTATTCTGGAAATCTCTCGCCTTCCGAATTCAATTTATTTTTATTCCGAATGTCATTGTTAACATCTCTTTTCGGGCGAAATCGCATTCTTCTTCAGTTTAACAGGGCAAATGAAATTTAAGGAGCAGGATGAAATTTGAGATTACTTCATCACTTCAGTCTCTTTCCGTGTGAATAACCCGTAAATCAAGGTCTCTCAAGTTTCTCATTTGTAAGACAGAACAGAAATTTTATTTGCTCGAGCGATTTCGTTTTAAGTTTTCATTTTGACGTATTTACAACGTCGGTGAACAATATGGGAGGGTATCAGGGTTAGAAATGTCAAAATCGAGTTTAGATAAGAAATAATTTGTGCTACGAAGCAAGTGTTCTCCAGCAGTGAGAACGACTACGATACTTATGAAAATATTCTCTTTTTGTCTGTATGATTGTGATTTATTTTTAAACTTTTAATAATATTTCTTCATGGAATTTTTAGAAGTAGAATTTCTTACACATGAGCTAGAGGTTAGTTACATATAACGTTACATATTACTGAAAATGGAAACTTTTTTCACAGCGTAGGAGTTGATTTTTTTTCTCCTTTATTTCACAGATTTTTTGTAGAATTGCTGAAACACCAATGTTTAAAAACAGAAGATTTTTTCTTTTTCTTTTTCTTCTTCTTCTTCTTCTTCTTTTTTTTTTTTTTTTTTTTTTTTTGTAAAATTCAAATATAATTTTGGAAAAATAAAAAAAAAAACGGAAGAATAGACATTAAAAATCTTGAAAAAAAACCTTACATGATATTTTTACATAGAAACAGTGATTCGTGTATTTTTATATTTTCTATGATTTTGTTTTATTTTAACAACTTATTTTTCTGAGTTTTTGCAAATGCAATGCAGACAATGAAAAATAATTGCTGAAGCGGAAAAAAGGAGAAATATTTTTGCTTTATAGATTTTTAACACAATCAAAGAACTATCTGAGAACAAACTGACTTTCCAAGAATTAATTTGCTCCTACTTATACTCAGGGAAACAATTAATGGAAATTCTAGATAATTCTGCGCTAAACTCCAATGGAAAATTCCAGTAATCGACTTCTATTAAAGATAGATCTTCAAAATTTTGGTAAAACTAAACTACAATTTCACGCTAAGTTTGGTTCCTATGGCCGACCTTGGTAAAAGAGAATAACAGACTGACACTTTTTCACTTTATCTGTAAATCTGCTTATATTTATCCCTTTAATCCCACTACATGGTATTAGACTTTACATGAAACCATTATTGTTCAAGAAATGATTCTGTAGCTTTTCTTGTTTTTGATTCCCACTTTTCTTGATCCAACGTTATCATTAATTTGCATATTATCGGAAACATTTACCATCAATCCAGCGTTGCCAACCGAAACCACACAATAATTATACAACGCATAGTTGCCAAGTCTTCGATTTAGGCGGAAAACTTCATATCGGAAATTTTCCATAATAAATTTCACTTTTTTGAATCGTAGAAAATTAATATAAAGTATTTTTAACAAAAAATATTAAAGTAAAACCTGATTTAACTAGTATGCTGTGACCACTACATGGCTTTCTTATATATTTTCCTATACAAATTCACTCAATAAAAATTATTTATTAAAATTATTATTTATTAAAATTATCTTTCATGATGAATGCAGACGATTTCCATTTTAGCGAAATTGTATAACCCTAAATATCCAAAGAATATCAATATTGTATATGTAACATCTTAAAAAAAAAAACGATAACTTTTTAAACCGCATTATTATCTTTTTTTTTTTTTTTTTTTTTTTTTATTACCGCAGGTCGATGGTTCAACCATTCATTTTAAAGGTATTAACGAGTTACAATCAATTTTAAAACTTGAAAACTTCTTTACACACCATAAAATCAATGAAAGCTCTATCGGTTTCGAAAGGACGTGGCCTTCCTTTTGCCTCCAAAGCCGTAACACGTATTTTGCATCTGAAGAAGAAAGGCCACGTCCTTTCGAAACCGGTAGTGCTTTCATTAATTTTATGGTGTGTGAAGAAGTTTCCAAGTTTAAAAAATGAGGTGTTCTTTTGAAAGGTACCCATAAAGAAAATTTGACCCTACAGGGGTGACCTCTTCCCCAGGAGAGGGGGCATAGGCTCCTACACATACAATTTTTTTCCAGTTGACTATCTCTGTTATAAATAATTATTTTTTATTTCATAATGATTATAAAAAATAATTCTCTGTATGTACATTTATACGAAGTTTTGTCGTATACCGCCATGTTAAAATTTTTGAGAAAGCGGGATAGAGACGCTACCTGTTTGACGATTTTCGCCAAAAGTTGATAGGTACTTATTTATGTCGAGGTGCAACTACATACCAAATTTTATGAAATTCTTTGTAATAGTTCATGAGATGCAGTTGCCACAAAATTTTGTCATACACCTCACAGACAGACTTTTTTTTTAATGATCGAATCGTATTCAGGATCGCACAAAACGTATAAATCCATTGAAAATCCGAGGTCGAAAAATTTACGAATAATAATTGTATCATAATACTTTCTTCTAAGTCAATACAGAATAAAGTAAAAATTAGAAATGTTGGCAAGTATTACCATACGGTTAGCAACGCTGCATCTGTCTTTATATATATATATCTTTATATACACTAAGCGACAAAAAAAAAAAAAAAGCCTCACTGCAGAAAAATTGACTTAAAACTTTTTATTCGTAATAACTTCAAAACTAATGGTTGAAACAAATAAAACTGTCATGTTTGCGTAATATCAAAGAGATAAAATGATACATATGTACATTTTTGATTTAATAATTGACTTTATTACACTCTACAAAGTAATTATTAAAAATCTACATAAAACATTCTTTTTAAACGTAATATAATAAACATATACTTTGTAGTGTATTATGATTTATTATATGATATAAACAAGTTATATTTTAATACATGAAATAAAACTATTTATTTGTTAGATCTAAGCAATTTTTTAGTAAAAATGTGTATTCTGCATTGCGTTATTCTACCTTTATATGGAATTACTGCTTTAATGCACAATAGCACAGTGTTTTAATGTAAATATCAGAAATTTCTCTATGCCAAATATCATAAATATTTTTTTCTAGTCCTTGCAGAGTTGTAGGCGTCAATTTTTTAATCCTCGCCTATTTCCCGCGCTTTTCTATAGACTAAACATTTTCGAGCGGATTGAGATTAGGGTTATTTCCAAGTTTCATGAAAAAGAAAGTCTACGATATTTTTTGTGGGATTTAACTTAAAGTTAAAAATTATATGATTGCAAACAGAATTATAGGTGCTCGTGGAATAGGATAGGCAGTTTTAACAATTTCAATCGAATAAACGCACCACAGACGCCCTTTAGTATGGTGCAATATCATCTTGAAATTCTGTTTACGGGAAATATCTGAGATACCTTCGAAATAGTCGGTCAGGTGCCGTTTTCATAATAGCTGCGTTTTATTTCGAGCTAATTGATCCCTTGAGCATAAAAATTTGCCCGACTCATTGAAAATTTATGCACCTCCGTATCATAATGCACGGAGAATGTGACACTGTTTTATGAATGCAATTTTCAATAATTCGGTCCCATTCTTATCATCTTCCTAGTTTTTTTTTTATCAGCCTGAAATAAAATAAACTTGACTCATCAGAGAAAACCAGTTCGGCCTAATAATTAACTGATACATTTTTTTAATTTTTGGTCAACTGAAGTCTTGTTTTTTTTTATTATTATTATTCTTTTCCTTAGTAATGGCTTTTTTTTGCAGATCTTCTGGTTTTTGACATACTTTGTTTAATTGTTCCCGAACTGTTTTTGAAGAAATTATTTTGCTATGAACTATTTTTAATATTTTCTAAGTTATGAGCATGTACAAATCGATTTTTCTTAAACTTTTGTTTCTCAACTTGCCATCATCTCGCTTGGATGAGCAACATGGGCGCCTAAAGATACATTTTCCGTTTAAACAGACAAACTATTTTATGTGTTCTTGAAAACCCTCTCAGGAATATTTTGTTAACATTTAATTAATTTGCCATCTCACGTATTAAAATATTTTTTGACTTTCATTCTAAAATTAATAGTTTTTGTGGCATCGTTAAATGCCTTAAACTTGCCATTTTTGAAATATTTTCTAAAATTATAATTTTCCTGACAGTTGCATTATATTTTTAACACTGGGCACAATCCTAAAGTGTACGTGGAGAGCGACGTAATAAAATCTGTTCGAAAATCTGCTTTTTAAATGATAAAATTGGCGGTTGCAAAAAGAGAAAAGGAAAATATCCAAGTGCGGCTTTTTTTTTTTTTTTTTTTTTTTTTTTGGTCGCTTAGCGTATATATATCTTTATATATATATAAAGATGATTAAAAAAAAAATACTTTTTTTTTTTTTCCTAGGTCCAGATCATATTTACGACCACAGTGTGTCAATAATACACTAAAGTACCACCACACTAAATTCCCGTTAATTACTATGATAAGGTGATATGTGTAATTTAATTTTGCATTTATCTTTAAAAATTCCTCATAGATAACGGAAAAATATTTTAAATAGATATTCTAGTTCCCCATCATACTATAGGTTACCTTATGTTAGATAATCGTGAAAATTTTCGACCTCGATTTTTTGTCTGTTTTACACGGTTTGAAGTGTGGAGAATCCGTCAATGACAAAATTGATGTAGTTTCGTCTATAGGGTGTCTGTTAGTTTGTTAGTATGTTAGTCTGTGTACAAGATATCTGCAGAATCGCAGAGAGGTAAGACTAGTTTAAAAATATTACTTATGAAACTGGCAATATTCTAATTTTAAAATTTTGTAAGTTATTCGTTATTTACGATTTTCTTAACATGGGAGTATAGGGCAAATTTTCGTTTAAATGTGCATTAAGAGGAATATTTTACCATGTTTTTATTTCGATTCTTGTTTGTTTGTTTGTTTGTCCAGTACAAATCTTGCAATCGATTTTTAACTAACTTCCCGACTAGCTGAACATTTGAAACTATCAGGACAGCTCAGAACACTGTGACAATACATTTTTTTAATACTTTTAATCAACTGTTTTATGTCCCTACTGCCTTCGGCAGCGTTTATATGATTCGACAGAAAATTTATTTAACTAACTTCCCGACTAGCTAGATATTTGAAACTTTCAGAATAGTTCAGAACATGGTGAAAATGCACTTTTTAAATACTCTTAACCAACTGTTTCGGGTTTCTGCGGCCTTCGGCAGTGTTACCAGTACAAAGTTTGTAATCGACGTTTCACTAACTTCCCGACTAGCTAGACATTTCAAACTTTCAGGATAGCTCAGAACACGATGACAATACATTTTTTAAATACTTTTAGTCAACTGTTTCTGGTCCCTACTGCCTTCGGCAGCGTTTATATGAATTAACAGAAAATTTATTTAACTAACTTCCCGACCAGCTGGACATTTGAAACTTTCAGAATAGTTCAGAACACGGTGAAAATGTATTTTTAAAATATTTTTAACCAACTACTTCGAGCCACTGCTGTTTTCGGCAGCGTTACCAATACAAAACTTGCAATTGATTTTTAACCAACTTCCCGGCTAGCTAGTCATTTGAAACTTTTATAATAGCTCAAAGCACGGTGACAATGCACTTTTTAAATACTTTTAGCCAGCTGGTTTGGGTCCTGCTGCCCTCGGCAGCGTTTATATGATTCAACAGAGAATTTATTTAACTAACTTCCCGACTAGCTAGACATTTGAAACTTTCAGAATAGCTGAGAACAAGGTGACAATGCATTTTTAAAATACTTTTAGCCACCTGTTTATGGTCCCCGCTGCCTTCGGCTGCATATAACATATGATTCGAAAATCATGTAACTTCCCGACTAGCTAGACATTTGAAATTTTCAGAATAGCTCCGAACATGGTGACAATGCCTTTTTTTTAAATACTTTTAGCCAACTGTCTCGGGTTCCCTCTTCCTTCGGCAGCGTTTATTATATGATTCAGCAATCATGTAACTTCCCGACTAGCTACACATTTGAAACTTTCAGTACAGCTGAGAACAAGGTGACAATGCATTTTTAAAATACTTTTAGACAACTGTTTCGGGTCCCGCTGCCTTCGACAGCGTTTATTATGTGATTCAGCAATCAAGTAACTTCCCGATTAGCTAGACATTTTAAACTTTCAGAATAGCTGAGAACAAGGTGACAATGCATTTTTAAAATACTTTTAGACAACTGTTTCGGGTCCCGCTGCCTTCGACAGCGTTTATTATATGGTTCAATAAACACGTAATTTCTCGACTAGCTAGACATTTGAAAATTTCAGAATAGCTCAAAACACGTTGACAATGCATTATTTTTTAAATACTTTTAGCCAACTGTTTCGGGTCCCCGCAGCCTTCTGTAGCGTTTATATGATTCAACAGAAAATTTAAAAACTCGGTATATACAAAGTTCTTTTTATCTTGTAATTATTTACTGTAACACAGTTAATTTTTTACTGGAATAGTTTTAGTATAGTTTCCTCTTGGCGAAATTGGAAATTTGGCAACTAAGCATCTCGACGTTTTTCACTAAGGTCTGTATTTACGCAATTACGACAACCATTTCATTTCCTCTCCAAAATGGCAAGAAAAATTTAAAAGTTCTCATGGGGATGCTATATCAAAGCTGTAACAAAGAAATTTTATGAAATGAATATAGTAACCGTTACAGAAGAACAATGCCTTTAGTGAAAGCATGTACTAAAAATAATGTCTTATTAAACTAAATTCTGTTCTGTACAAAATTTTGTATCTGTTATATCTTTCCCGCGTGGTAAAGGACACCATGTCCAACTTTGTGGAAAGAGATAGCCCCCTGTTTTCCATGTGCATATTTTATTTTATATCGAGACATTAAGCACTAAGTCGAGTTACTATAAAAGAGATAGCACAATGGAAAAAGAAATACCTATTTTCTTTATTCATGACAAAGGTATTTCATCCCAACATCATTAACATCATTTATATAAAAAAAATACATTTTTCTCATATGGTGTCTTGTACCTCCGTGGTATAGATATAGAAAACAAAAATAGGCTTCAGTTATTAATATTATTATTATTATTATCATTATCGTTGTTGTTATTTTAATTCTTCAACCCGGAACCACGTGATTTACCATCTAACTAGAAAACCATCCCATACTGTAACCATAAAAAAAATCCAAACAAGCATTAATCGAAAAAGCATATTTAAATGTGTTTTTCGACTCATAAAACAATATCCCTCGTTGGTTCGGTTTCGAGTTATCAATTCTGAAAGTTCGCTGATAATCGGTGCAACTACGCCTGAATCGATAACATCACGCCTTACTGAAATAATGAATGAAATCCAAAACACGTATAAATCGAAAGAGCATGGGAGAACGTGTCCTTTCATGCACTAATCAGTTGCCCATTACAGCTTTGAGATATATTCAGCGGAGATATAATGTCTAAAAATTCGCTAAAATAGTATCTAAAAATTGATAAAAGTTATGGTTCTGGTTCTGGCAGATGTTAACGGAACTCCTTCAACTCCTTCCTCCTAAGGCTCCTATATATACGAGCTGGCGCATCAGGCATTTTGTTGCTTTAGGGTTGCCACATGTACCCAGCGCGTTTCTCTGATAAACAAACCGCAAACCACAAACATTTTTTTTTATCGTCTTACGTTACTTTAGAGTAACTTATTTTATTATATTTCATAATTTCAGCTAAGTAAATTATGATATGGAAGTTTGTTTAGCGATAAACTGCTTTAATTATTCAAGAAGTGAATATAAAGTGTTCACTGACCTTCTATTACTGTGTATTTGAGTTTTGGCGACATTTTGTAAAAGAAACACAAACCGCCCTAACAACACATCGTACATCCATAGGATATCCTCAGAATAAAATGACATCCTGAGAATGTGCTGTGAAAAAATGTGTTTTTAGGAATATTATTGTTGCTTATTGCTCTTATCTTGACCGGATTAGCTTCAGATCAAGATTCTTAAAATCATTAGGGAAGCGATAAGGACGCCAAGCGGGAATGCTGTCCTCTTCGGAGGCAAAAAAATGGCGGTGGTGCGCCGGCCTATTATTTTATTTAGGGGCTCTACTTTCTCCTCGTCAAAAATTACGTTAAATTATGCCCTCTCGAATGAACATAATTTAATTGATTTCTATTATTACAATATTGAGATGGTTTCCTGGTAAGATCTATTGTAAACTGGAAGATTAACAGCTCGCAAGTTACGTAAAAAATCAAAGCCTCGAATTAAATGAAATAACAGTTTTCTACGGAAACTCCAATTATCAACTGAATTTATAGATTTTATTTTATTTTTACTTTCATTTTCTTTCATTTTTTTCTTCCTGCATAACTTCCAATTCTTTGCAACTATCTTATCCGTGACAGAATCATCCAAATGTCAAGACTAACTATTTATTGCACAATAACTTTTGAATTCCTCACCCAGTGGGTGTTGCTCTTAAATATCTTAAGAAAGAGAAGCTATAAATATCAGATAATGCGCAAAAATGTCCAGATGTGTAGATGTAATAAAAATTCTTTTAGATTTAATCCGGATTATCAAGTACCTATTAGTGGAGTGTTTATGCTATTTGTGGAACTTTCGAAACTCAGCCAAAATTATAAACACTGTATAAATGCTGTGATCTTTACTTAAATCTTTGAAAAAATAAATGAATAAATAAATAATCTTGTAAAATGTGAACAAAAAAATAAAAATAAAAGTAAATAAATAAATAAACTTGAAAGTTAAAATTTCGAAACGGATAATGGTAATAAATTAATATCAGATTTTATTCTTCGGATTTGTATTTCATCATTAAAGAATATAATTTAAGAAAGTCGCATATTGTTAACGAGCATTTTTTTTTTTTTTTTTTTTTTTTTTTTTTTGTGTGTGTTTTTTAAATGTATACCTATTATTTTAAATATTTATATTTAGAATATCTATATATTTTTAGTTGTATATATCCTATAAGATCCAACGAATGAAGGGTATTTGAATTCTCTTGGGTGCCCCTACGCACGAATCATTTGCTTGATCTCAACGAAAACTTTAGCGTAGCTTCAATATATGATATAGATTTAGGACATTGTGTTTCATCTTCCTGCTGTTATTTGAGCCCCTTAGCTGCCAAGTGGTGTAAGTCCAAAAGTACCATTTTCAGAAAAAAGGACTTTTATGTTCATGCTCACAATTAATTCTAAATAAATTTCTTCTAAATTGAATTGAAATTTTTACAGTTTGCACAAAAATATATGAGAAAATTAATGTATGAAAAGCAAATATAAGAAACCTTTGGTAACAAATTGAAAAACATATAAAATGTTGCCTTTAACTTTTCTTTCAAAAAATTGCCCAAGAAACCACTGTATGTGAATAAATTTCTTAAATTTAAATAATAATTTGAACTAAATAATAATATTTCAATCGTAAAGTTACATTTTAACAATATTTATTTACTTTATTTGTTTTGAAAATGATTCAATTGTACACCAGGAGAATATACTTCATCATTAATTGCTTAATAGTTTTTATTCTTAGAGCAAAAGTTTAAGAGAAAAATTGAGTAAGTTTTGTTTGACAAAAATTAATTAATAGCAATAAAATGTCTCTGCAAACATTTCTTACTTATCTATACTATTTTGAGGTTATGTTTGTTTACCGCGTGTACGAACTTACACCATTTGTTCCCAAATTACGCAGCAGTTTCGTTCAGTTGACAAATAATGTGCTGTTCTCAGTGGCATAAAGTAATGGCATAAATATAACTATATTTATGTGCAAAAATTTTTTACTTAATTAGTCGTGGAAACGTACTACTAAAAATTCCAAAAGAAAAATGCTGGTGAAAGATTCAGGAAAATATTTAGCCTGTTGCCACCATGAATTAGGGAGCTGACTATAAATTAAAGAAAATCGCAATATTTGTATCATTCTGTATCATAAAAAGCTAGAAATGATTTATAACTTTAACACATTGTTATACTTACTATGTACAATATTTGTATGTTTTCGTTTTCGAATAACCCAATAATTTAAGCAGATATATATATATATATATATATATATACATATATATCAAAAGTTATTAATTTTCTGGCAAATATTTGCTTTTAACACGAAAGGATTTCAAGAAAATTTTACAAAACTTGCAGAAAAAAAGATAAAGCATCAGAGAAACATTATTCTGAAACATAGAATTCCCATGTTTAATATGTTTGAGATATGATATATTTTGTTTGAGATATGAGCACTTTTACTTAATAGTTTTTTTAATGCACATGCGGGAAAGATAGAAAAATTTTTATTACATGGGTTGAAAGCTAGATATATTGGCTGTCAAAAGTTCCTTTGGACAGACTGAAATTAAGCAAAATCTGGGGAAAAGAACGAGTTAGATTTTAGATATTTTCCAGCGTCGAAATTTTATAGAAGGTTTCTCACATGTCATGTATTTAATTTGGAGACCCAATTATTTCAACCACATTACAAAAGTATTTTGTGAAAAACCCCTTATGAACTCTCAAATCTCAGTAAATAGATAAAAAAATTTTAAACTTCGAAGCCCATAAAATGTTTTTCCCAAAATCTATATAAATAAAGAGAAGTGTCTGTGTCTGTGTGTGTGTCTGTGTGTGTGTCTGTGTGTCTGTCTGCGCTCTGGTGCTCACACTACTGATCGCAGAGCTTCCAAATTCGGCATATAGGTACCTGGGACCCTGCAGATGTGCACCTCATCGAGATTTTTTTCGAATTTCGAATTTGAATTGTTTAAATTAATGTTTTTTCGATTTTAAATATTGGCTTTAATGTTTCATTTTTCATGAATTTATTCTTCGATTGTAATCGTCTGCATATCTTAGCAACGGCTATTATGCAATTCATTTTTTATTTAATATATTCATTTAAAGGCGATTTTCTTTTCTTTTCTTTTTTTTTTTTTTCTTTTTATTATATTTATTGAAAATCAAATGGTAATGCAATCCGCGATTGTAATGAAATGCTCGCCCTCTGGTGGGCTAAGGGGAAATTGCAATAAACATGCTTTAATTCGAATTCTATCAAGCCGCCATTGCTAGCCGATGTTTAGTTTCACATATATTTATTGAATAAAAATGAATAAATCCGGTAAAAAAGATAACACATACTGTTGTGTGCTCCAATGTAACTCCAAAGGACCAAGAAATCCAGAATTAAACTTCCATTTATTTCCAAATGACAAATTTAAAATTTCAGTTGCTTCGGCTAATGGAAGTAAAGAATTAATCAGATGATTTGAAACTAATATTTGTTCAGCTTCAGTTAAAAATCTACTTTCGATCGAACTTTGAATAAACTGAAATATTTTTTTCCAAAAGCAATCAATTTTCCATGATGTAATGGCGGAGAAATTATAGTACGAATATTAAGTCGAATAACAAAAAGAACAAAAATAGATACACGTGGCTGTAATATTTATTAACAACAAGATCTGAAAAAGCGCCATCTATCAATCATTACAAACGCGGATAGAAATAAATTGTTACGTTTATGTATAAATTTTATACTATAGCAACTTTTTATTTTTCATTTTTTAAATTAATTCCCTTAAAAGAAAAATCTTTTTTTTTTTTTAGTTATTATTATTTATAATATTTATTGGGTGAAAAAAAATGGTAGTTTGTAGTAGAAAGCACAAACTAATTAAAATTCGTTTTTATGTATTTAATTCCTTTTAAAAGAAAATCTACTTTTTTATTTTTTTTTTATTGCACTGGTCGGAATCAAATCGTAATATAGTGTAAATAACGGGGGCTATAAAACACATGGTTCAAAAACTAAAATATATAATAGATGCTGAGATACAGTCATCTTTAAAATCGTAGTTCTTAAATAGCAGAAAATCCCCAAGTCATCAATAAATACCCAGATTGAAGTGCCCGGGAAAGCCCTTTCTGTAGACAGCGGGAAACTGGATCCGATGCAGTACGGGTAGAAAAAAGAGCTGCCTTAGGCAACGGGAACCCGAAAAAGCGAGATCTAAAGCGATTTCAGTGGGTTTTTTTTTTTTAAGTTTTTATTTGTAATGGGATGTAAAAATTAATACTGATCCAATTCTTTTGAAAATTCATTGAAACATAGTGACCAGCGAAGCGGGCGTAGCCTGCTAGTAAATAAATAAAGAATAAAAGAAATTTCTCAATGTGGTTGAAATAATTGGATTTCCAAATTAAATACGTGGCATGTGAAAAACCCCTAATGAAATTTCGACTCTGAAAAATATATAAAACTTTTCTCGTTCTTTTGTCGATAACCTGCGTAATTTTTACTCTGTTCAAATGAACTTTTGACATAAGTTGTTCAATATATCTAGCTTTCAACCCATGTAATAAAAAATCTTTTTTTTGGAGCATGTGTCTTAAAAAAATATTTAATAAAAATGTTCATATTTCAACGAATATTGTACGTGTGAATTTTATGTTTCAGAATAATGTTTCTCTGATTTTTTGTCAATTTTCTTGCAAGTTTTGTAAAATTTTCTTGAAACTTTTTCATATTACAAGCAAAAAACTTGCCAAAAAGAAAAATAATAATAATTTGTGAAAAAAGAAAAATTATATTTGCCTAAATAATTGTGCTCTTAGCAAACCAAAACATGCAAATACTGTGCGTAGTAAGTGTAATAATGTGTTAAAGTTATAAATCATTTGTAACTTTTTATGATACAGGGGGATCCAAAGTACTTGTAATTTTCTTCAATTTGTAGTTGGCCCCCCATTTGCACTCGTGACTAAATTGACAGTAGAAAATGTGAGTTTATAAATGTTTTTTGTATGTCTCAAATTCAAGGTCATTTAGCTCAGTATTTATTGAGAAAAATGAAAAAAAATTTCAAAAAAAAAAAAAAAAATCTTATAATTTTATAACACACTGTAACTTCAATTAATCATTTTAAAGTACAGGATAGTTAAATACAATATCAAAACTTCTCGCTTAAACTGTAATATATGCAATTAAAAGTTACTATTTCTTCATAGAAACAGATTTTTAAAATATCTTTTGTAATTATTATGCTGCAGGTGAATCATTGGACCAAATATTTTACGGTGAAGATATTTATTTTGGAGTCTTACTACGTAATTTGATCGTTCTCGTAAACAAATTATTTTCATTTGAGTAGATATTTCTGCAAGAAAGAAGTGAATATTGCCTTCAAATTCTGAAAAGCAACGTGCTAGTTAATCTAAATGTTTTCTCTGAGGTATTGATTCTGTAAAATGGCAATACATTTTTGTAAAAATGGAGTTTGAAAATCGAATTAGCTCATCTTCTAAGTAAATAAAACCGATTTATTAAATAGAAGAGCTATTCTGGATACATTACTTCCAGACGAAAGCGTTTTAAACCCGAATACTGAAGAATGAATCGGAAAATGCATTACAACAATTTTGTCAACCATCGAATTTCTTTCCCAATGACTGTATGAGAAAATTGTTGCTATCAATTATTGCTTTTTGAAATTGTAAAATAAAATAAACTATTATAAATCGCTTGTGACAAGAGTATAAAAGTGATTTAAAAATAAGTTATTTCAAATATGGACTCGTGAATCGCACTTTTTGAATATATTGTTACCTTTATTTGCAAAAATTTCAACTTCTAAGTGGTTGCTATTTATCTATTAGGTAGATGCTAAATTGTTGATGCAAAAATGCCGTTTTTACCTCTATATGGAATTACATCGCAAAACAAGGCGTTATTTTTTTTATATATATATATACATTTTTTCTTTTCTTTTCTTTTTTTTTTTTTTTATACGTGTTTTCTTTTTTTTTTTTTTTTTTTTTTTTTTTTTTTGACAGAAAGATTATCAGTGAGTATTTGCGAAAAAAGATGTGTGATGTGGTCGTGTTTTAAAAATTTTCTAAGCAGTAAAGAAGGACAGAAAATAACAAGCATTTCGACAATTTTCTTTTCCTAAAAAAAAAAAACCAAGGAAGCTTTACAGATACAAATATGAATATGTGCCATATATAATGAAGATGCCGATGATAATTTCTCGTACTTATGCTTTCAGAATGTTTCACGAAAACATTTTTAATTTTTGTGATACTATATGTTCTGGATAACCAGTTGAAGAGAATTTTTCAAAACGATCAGCATGCGGAAGTTCGAGAAATAGACAAAATTCTGAAAATCAACTAACCAACAGATTCAAGACCATTACGTCAACTTAGATTAGTGAGCGAGCAAGATGTTGTATTGGTTTGCATTAGTTAGTTAAGAAAAATTCCACAGACTGAATTTCTACTTTACATTCTTTATTAAAGTGCAATGAAATCCGACTAATTTTAAAGTAAATAATTGCAAATGATAAAAATGGTTTTCTATAACAATAATATTAAGCATAAATGATCATGGTCTAGACGCGGAGATGTCTCTTCATCTAATACAAGACAAGTTTACATCCGAATAATGTTTTGTTGTGTATTTGGTGGAGGTGGAGAAATATTATTCATAATTTAATGAATTACACTAAGAAATCGACTATAAAGGCCTTACTTTTCCAAGACAACGGGAGTTGAGTTTAATATCAAGACAATTCTAGATCACACATATTTTTGATCAACCAACAGAAACTATTACGACTTTACTGTGACGTTTCGGGTCATCCACCATACATAAATGACCTCTGTCTATAATTTATTTAGGTCGCTTCAAAACATCTTGCATGGGAAAAATGAATGATGGGAAAAAATACTTGAATCAATTCTTTTGCGAGAAACTTTTATGAGAATGATATTATGCAAATACGAAAAAGTGAAGAAAGCAGAAAGGTCATCGAAAATAACGCCATTTATTCCATTAATTAAATTTTTGTTAAAATAGAGCAAACTTTATCACAAACTCAACAATACGATTGATTATTTTGTTCAAGTAAGATAATTTGGACTTCTTTTTTTCTTTCAACACTATATCCAAAACAATAGTAATATACAAATTTGATTAATTTAAATTTTCGGTTCTTCAAACGTTTTGCATATGCTGGTGGAGTCAGAGTAAAAAAGTAATTGAAAGCAATTTAATTCCAACCATTCTTTTTAAATTTAGTAAAGTAAAGATAACTCTTTGCGCGCGCGTTTTTATATACTTTAAATTATCTCCTTAATTTATGCTAACAAGCCCTTGCGTTTGTAATGTCTTTCGGAATTATCTATGGATTAACGTCTCAATTTTGTACTTCATGGATCTAAAAACGCATTTGCATTTATTTCAATAACTGCAGTTTTTCTGCGAAACGCAAATGGGAAAAAGAAAAAAGTGATCTGCTATTTAAAATTTGCACATCTATTCCAATCCAAATAATTTCTCTAGTGCTTTGAATCCTGCAAATCTCAATGAATTCTCAGAAGAAGAGAATCTCTAGATTAAATTATCTCTAGTATCAAAATAAATAAAATGAATTCGTTGAACGGGAGAATGGCATTGAAGATGTTTTATTTTTAGATCAAATTAATTTGAAGTCTACCTAATGCAGAATATAAATCAAGGAAATATTTTGAAATAGTTTTGGTGTAGCTGCCCAATTTTCATTTTCTATATACCATATAAATAAATAATATGTTTTTCTCTTTTTTAAAATGTTGAATTAAATTCGTTAAAAATCATTTTCCGTAATCAAAGTAATTCATAATCGTTTGAATTCCTTTATTAAAAAAATAATAATTATTAACTTCATAAACAGATTTTACTGAATGATAATATTTTAATAATTTGAAGTAAAATTTTTGTTACAAAAATTAAATATTTTTTAAAAGAACTTTACTCAGTAATTTTGATTTGTTTTTCAGGTATGTTGCTCTAATTATTAAAATAATAATAATAATAAGACAGTATAAATGCGAAATTTTCGCATGCCCGCTATAGACATGCAACTGGTAGTTTTATTTATTTATTTATTTATTTATTTATTTATTTATTTATTTTTTAATAATGTGCTCGAATAAAATGTAACCATTGGTATACAAATGAATTTTTCATTTCCTCGTTACATTTTTTTTTTTTTTTTTCTCGTACCGTCATATGCTAAAGAAAGTATTGTTTTACGGTCGAATTTTTGAAATTAAGTTTTTGTGATAATTACATGTTTTGTGATCCTCAAATGCTAAAATTAGATTTTTAAACTTTGAAATTTTTGAATTTATAAAAGTATCTTCCTGCTGATATTTTTCGGTGAAATTACATATTTTTACATGTCCTGAACGCGATTTGACTATTTTTAGAAAATGTCCGCCCGTCTCTGTGTTTGCCTTTATGTGACAAAAATTTCTGACAGCTTCAGATAAAGAACTAAGATAGAATATTTCATAAAACTTTATATTTTCTTCCATGTATACATAAATTGGTATCCTGCAGCTTTTGGTACATATCACCCAACAGATGGTGCTGTTATTTTGTGATTTGCTGCATTTACGTAATGTCTAAATTTCACTTTCAATAATATCTAGTTCCACAAAACTTGATATGTGAGACAGATAAAAGGAAGAGTTAGACTGATTCCCTAACAGCACATCTCATCCACAAGACATCCTCAGGATATCCTATGGATGAAAGTACATCCAAGGAACATCCTCCGGATGTACTATGCATAAGTGTGCTGTTAGGGTTTAATTTGGGTGCATATCAGGTCACAGGTACGGTGCTATGCTGCAGCTTTCCCCGTGTATGGGAAGTCTAAATCTGAAATTCTATATCGCAATAAATGTATCAAACTTCGCATGTGAGATTGCCACTATGAAAAAGATTTCTGGTCATTTTAACCAGTAGGTTGCATTGTTATATGAAATCATACGGAAGAAAGTTTTGTGGAAGCTACAAAATAACAGTAATTGCGAAGGCTACAACTGGTTATAATGTAATTGTATAAAATTTATAATGTTGCAAATCTTTTTTCTCAGAATTTTCAGGGAATTATATTTTCGTATTAAAATTTATTTTGATTTAAATAAAAAGAATATTTTGAAAAATCTTTCTACGAACAATTTATGATATAAGTGTTTCTTTAAACTTTTCCAAAAAACAAACCATGATGTCAGAGGTAGTTACATTGTATTTCCTGATTTCCTTGTATTGATTGTCTTTTAACTGAGGTAAAGAACACATTAAGACTGAAGGCTGATGTTTGACACTCAAATTGTAATAAAAACTTTTTACAGGTAAAATCAGGGATTGCATTTTGGCGCAGCTTTTACACCAGTATCTTTCCAAACAATATTTTATAAGTTTTTCTGATTGAATAAAGGAAACAATATTGCTCTTAAATAACGGTGTGAAAACTGCGTGAGCTCTTTAAAAGAGTTATGCATAAATATCATTAACACCACTGAAGAATCAGATATTTTCCTACAGGAGGAATATTTGAAGTCCGCGGGAAAACATATAGCATTGAAAGATTTACATTCCGTTCCATTTTATACACTGTAAAAAATGAATATGCACATTACATCACAGTGTGCGGGTAAAAAAAAATCGCCCGCACCATGTGAGTAAATTTCAAGTGTGTTCTAAATGTATTTGTGTTTTTCATTTTAAAAAAAGGGGGGGAGGGGGGATTATATTAGTTTTATTTTTTTATTTTCTTTTATCTATTTATTTCATTTTATCGATTTATCTGGTAGTGTATGAGTACCACCTAGTGTGCAACATATGCCAAGACGTCATGAACTTTAATTTATACCAAGGTAAAATCAAATAAAAAACATTCTAGAATTCAGTGCATTTTTAAGTAATGGTGGTTTCCAGTTTCCATATTCCATATTCCATATCTCACGACATGGAAACTGCAAAATTTCGATGCCACACAGACAGGCAAACAGATGTTTTCTAAAAAGGATCAAATTGTGTTTAGGGCATCTCAAAAGTATACCCTATAAAAATCGGAAGACGAAAATTTTTATAGTACATTCTTGATATGAATATAAAAAATAAATAAGAATAATTTTTAAAAATTCATTATTTTTTTTATTTTTTTTATTTTCTTTGTTATTTAATTTCATAATCTTTTTTTTTTTTTTTTAATATAAATCATTGAATCAAAGTAAGTCCCCTTTTTAACTTATATTTTATGTTAACTATATTCAATATTGTTTTTGTTCGTTACATATCTTTTATGTACAACAAATCCATCTAAACAGTGCAAAAAATACGAGTTCTTACAGATTCATTTTAATTTATTTTTCTTTTTACTCGCATAATTTAGATACATTATATATATATATACATACATATATACATACATATATATTATTTTGATGTAATTTCCTGGTAAAAAAAAAAGCATTGTTTTTTGTTGTAACGATTTATCTTGCTTAAAATAAATAGAATTCAATGCTACAACTTCTACTTTAATTTTTACATATGATTTCATGAAAGAATTTTTTTTTTCCTTTCTGGAATACAGAATAATTTTCTATTTCCACTGTAATATGGCTTTGAAGAAAAGTTAATTTCGACACAATTTATCTTCAAAATGACTTAATTTATTTTATTAAAACGTTGCGCTACTTTGAATGCAAGATTTTCGAGATCAATAAATCTTTTCAACGCCGCATATACAAACTGCGCTTTATTTAATAATAGAAACTATTGTATTGTTTTTTGAAAAAATAAATTCATATTGTTTAAAAGAGGATGTAAATTAATATTTTAACATTGTCGCATAACTGAACTTTTATCCTTATATTTCAGTGGATTGTTTCTTTTATTAGAATGTTTAGTTATTTTAATGTTCAGTCGTGCAGGTTATATGTTGGTTAAAAACTATGCCTAAAATCAAAACAAGTTAAAATGTTAATTGCCGTATAAATATTTTATTAATGGGACATTGTTTTTTCCAGTTTTATTTCTGTGTTTTTATGTATAATGTACATATTTTCCAACAAAATTTAAGTCACTTTCAGATAAATTGAATTAGTATGTTGTGGCCATCGTAAAATTTTTTCTTCTATTTTTCTATACAAATTCGCACAGCACAAATTGTTTAATAATATTATTTTCCTTAATAAATTCAGACGATTTTCCTCTCAGAGAAGTATAACACCAAATATCGAAAAAAGAATCAATCTTGTGTAAAAATCTGGGGGAAGAAACTTTTTTCCGTTCCAAGTTTTTTTTTATTTATTTATTTTTTTTTTTTTTTTTTTTTTTTTTTTTTTATGAAAGGGTGGGGGGCATAAATTTTTATTAATTTATTACAGATATATGTCTCAAGAATTCGTCCTATAGTATTGATAAAATCTTTAAAAGGATACTCGTAGCGAACACCCCCCCCCAAAAAAAAAGGGGGGGGAACCCCAACATATACAAAAGAAAGAAAAAAAGTAAAATCTGATTGGCTATTACTATTATAAATATATGCATTTTTTAATACCATATTAAAAAGTTAAAAATAATCCCCATTATGTATATTTCTCTAAAATTTTGTCGTACATTGCCATGATAAAAATCATGAAAAAATGGGTTTTAATATTCCAAAGCCAAGTCTCCTGTTATTATTGATCTAATTACTTTCAACATCTAAATTACAATGCATTATATCGTATTGTAAGACCTTGTTTGATCCAACTGCTCTATACGACTTCTTTACTACCAAATCCCTAATATATGCAAATAAGTAATCCTATTAACAATCTTCTCATGGAATCTCATCTCACACGAAATGCTTCCTGTTTCTTGGTAAACATCTTAGCGAGAAATGAAACATATGCGTTAAACTCATATCGTTCAGTCTGATGGCCTCGTCCTACCCTTTATCTCAATCTTCATGAACTTTCAACTGGTATTTTTGATTTCCGATGTACAACAAGTTTACTTTGTTTTGTTTTCTTCCAATAATCCTGCAATACTAGGATATTCATCTATGTACATACTTTATATTCACGAAAATTTTGATTATCCTATGACTAATAATAAAAAATCTTATAAATAAGTGCACAAAAGTTATTGAACGCCCTTTTTATAAGAACGTAATTAAGTTTGGATAAAGATGTACATTACGGGCACCTGTTTGGCACCTTTTTCAAAAATTGTCAACCTGGCGTAATACCCAGTCTTGTTAAAATTATCATCTTTGAAATTTTGTTTCCTGCCTTATGAAAAATTAACATTTTTTAAAATCAGACTTAAAAAGGGTGATTTTTTTTTTTTTTTTTTCGATGAAAACACATGAAAACACTTCAAATAAAAATATTGTCCCTATACGGTCTCAATTTTGAGATAGATACACCTGACCTACAGTTGAAAGAATTTGAAAGTGTGGAACTGTTAGATATTCAGATTGGTGTAACTTCTAAGCGTATGCCAATTGTAATCAGATTTGCATTATATTCTGAAAAGAAATAAGTTGTAAATATAGCTTTTATAACTTACATTACGTGTTTATCTTAGACATCTGCAGGACAGATCCAGGAACAGTTGGTTGTAGTATCTCTTTTACGTTTTAAATTATAAGTACGATTTTATTCGTTTTAAATCATACATAAAATTTTTAAAACACGTTAAATGTCATTCAAATTAATTATCATGCCAATACTCTCACCATTCTACCACTTTACAACCTTCTTCTCAAAACGACTAAATCATTCTTTTAAGAAACGCACAGCGCCATCTCTTTATATAGGATCATCTCCAATCTTTTAAAAATTTACAGTGTCACCTTTCTGCGCAAATTCGTCCCAAACTCAATTTTCCGTGTCGTGACCTTTCCTTATTAATCTGTTACCTGCAATGAATTTCATGGCATCAAGATGCAGGGTAAGAGAAAGTTGTACCCTTGCCACACCAATTTATTTCACTTTTATTCCGCTTATATCCTCTCCAAATTGTATAAATTTCAATGCCTTATACTTATTTTTACAACTTGCTTTTTCTTTAACGAGGGTCTGTTTTCCTTTTATTTAAGCCATATAAGAAGTTCAGTTTCATAAATAAACTTTTATTATTTCCTAATGTAGTAGAATGTTTTCTGACTCAATTCAGAAATAATCATTTGTATCCACACTAAAATATAAATTTGAAAAGTTTATTTCAACGATTTATCTTTGTTACGAGAACTTTATTCAATTTGTGGAATAAATGCAATAATGCAAATGCAGAGTTTTTCGAATCAATAAATCCTCCTGGTTTCAAGTATGAGTGTGTTTGGGCATTTAAAACTGCACTAAATCTTCTGTTCTTTAAAAATAATAAAATTTACTTTAAAAAAATATAATGAATGGTAATAATATATATATACGTATGTTTATTTATTCATCTATTTATATTGGTTAAATTAAAATAATTTAAATAATATTATGTGGTGTGGCACTCACATTACATTATTTTACCCTGCTAGTTTCAGAAACTATTTTACATGTGTTATGTTTCTAAGTTTCTATGTAAGAAGACTACCACCCCTTTCAACACCTTGTTTAATTATTGTAACTTTATCCATGTTTTTATTTCAGAAATTTATTTCAAGTTATTCAGAAAACTTTTATACACACAAAATTTAGAAACTTAATATTTAAGTCAATTTTTTCAAGTAGCATCTTTATATGATCTTCAAAATACTAAACTTGAGCTTCCTTTATTTATTATTTCTTAAATTATGAAGGTGACAGAAACACAGAACAAATGCTAAAAGATTCATTTTCGTATTCAAGGGAGGTCAAAACGCATAATTATAATGAAATTGTGACATCCAAAATTATTATTATTTTTTTTTTTTTAAACCATGTGAGTCAGAGAACGTATTTATAATTCATAAGCAATTTTCTTGAACAAGATGTAATTTACTGAGACACTTTCATCAATTACATCCGATAAAGAAAAATGCATTCGCTTAATTTTTGATATGGCGCCACTGGTTAAAATGTACTTACTAGAAATGTTGCCAATAAGCGTAATGCATTTGAAAGTTTTTCAGTGCCCTGTACCAAGGCCGTGCGAAGGGAGGGGTGAGGGGGCCAGATTTTAGAGGGGCACCAAAATCTCAAAACTCTTTCTTCAAACTTTCTTTTAGAAATTAGAATTTTTAATATTACTTATTTTCTAAACTCTCTTTTCATTTGTTGCAATGTCCATCACCACATTTTTAATGACATTTTTTAAAAGAAAGATTTTTCTTCTGGACACCGATTAAAAGAAGGTGACATAATGAAACAGCCGAATAAGGAAGCGGCATGGTTTCGTTCAGAAGCGAAAATAAGATTGAATTACCGTTGATGTGGTGTAGGGTGGTAGGAGTAGGCACGCAAGTTTGCAGGCTCAGACGCACGAGCCCAAGATCAAATGTATATGATATAATGGCGCCCAAAATGCAGAACGACATATCTAAGCTCCAGAAAACAAAATAAATAAATGGAAGTTTAAGTTTGAATGGGAACTCTGGCCGTTTTTACCCAATCGACTATAGAGATTGTCAATCCATGATCATGTAAATGCTATCTTTTCGTGACTGACTACTCTCAAATGCTGTGTAGAACTTTTAGACCATTTTGAAGAAAAAACACTTTTATTACTCTGAAAAATTAAAATTTAGTTTGATTCCATGCAATTGGAATATCTTAAAATTTCAATAGTTTTTTAAGTTCAGATTTGCGATATACTAATCACCTGAAAGCCTTCAGATGTAAAAATACCTCTTTGCAGGATTTTTTTTTAAATTCATATTAAGACATAACCTTTCACAGTAGTAAGCGCAAATGTAAAATAGTATGCTTTGGTAATCAAAAACCTCTTTTTCTAAAGCTATCTCATTTTAGAATATTAATTGGCAGATAACCTTCGTAAAGCCACTAACGACTGTATAATAGTACAACCTATAGGATATGATATGAACCCAAATTGAATCAGCAGTTTTTCACAAAAGCCATCTCACATTTGAAGTTTGGTACACTTGTACATAATGGAAGCTGATTTGCCCTTTACGTAAATGAGTACAAATGTATAGCCTTTACGTAAATGAGAAAAATTGCCGTACAGAAGTCCTACCTACCAAATTAAACCATTGTAGTTTTAAATAATACCCATCTTACATATAAAATTTAGTGCATTTATACACTATAGAGGCTGCGATAGTTTTTCCAGTAACTAGTGAAAATTGCAGCATAAAAGCACCTTGTCTGTCGATATGCACCCGAATTAAATTAACATAGTTTTATTTGGTAACAGCCATTTGAAATATAAATTTTGAAGCACATATACATAACCTTCTAGTAAAAGAGGAAAGGTGCAAAATAGCGACGCCACCTACAGGACGATATGTGCCAAATTCTAATCAGCCCAAATTTATGCCAAGGTCAAACCAAGTAACGTTTTGTGAAATTCCATGCATTTCTACGTCACATAGAATGCTCATATTGTAAAGGCTACAAAATTTTGGTACAATTATCTTAAAATGGTACACAATAATGGTCAGATCATATTCAGGACATCTCAAAATATGTAAGTTCGTTGAAAACTGGAAGTCAGTAATTTTTACGAAACCAGTATTTTAAGATGGATATAGAAGGCACTAATAATAATAATAAGTAAAAATAAATAAATATATAGTTTCTGTTTAAGAATGTATGGTGAAAAATCATAATGTGAAAATTAAATTATATCTTTATATTGATTCAGATTTGTAAAAAAAATGTAAGTCAATGCCTTCCCTGTCATCAGTTTCTATTTGTCAGATTGTATATATATATATAAGATAAAGAAAAAATTAATTCAAAATAAAATGACTTTTTTTTATCTTGAATGGGAGAATTCGAAATTACAGTCCTTATTTAACTGACAGAGCAACGTTTTTATTCGTCTAACTCGAAAAATGAATAAATAAATAAATGAAATAATAATAATAATGATAATGATAATAATAAACTGGTGAGTAACAACCACATTATTTCCATTACCCACTGTATGCACTTTTTGGAGATAATGTGATCAAAAGATATAAAACCGACCTAACAAACTAGACACCTAACAATTTTCTTGCAAGAGAAAACTGATATTATGTATAAACACATATGAAACAGAGTTTACATAGCGAGTTTAACAAAAATCAGTATAGCCGTTTTCTGAAATACCATTTTCCGAGATCTAAATCTGACTTTCTGGTTTTCCAATTTTCACGAAAAGTAGGAAAAATCATCTGTACACCAGACCTGTCTCAATTTTAAAGTTTCGTCTTTCTACCTTTATTAGTTTCGCAGGTATGATAGTCAAAACATTCCCCAGACACATACGCACACACACTGACCAATTACCGAAAAACCACTTTTTTTGGTCTCAGACCTCAAAACAAAACATGTAAATCAGGTGAAAATTCGATATTGAATTTTTTGACCGAATATAATAATCTCATTAACTACGTAGCCTGTAATAAAAGCAAAAATGCAAGAAAGAAAGAAATTTAGCGCCTAGATCGAAACTTTCGTAAAACACATGTTCCCGAATTTATTTAGAATTAAAATTATTATTTTTAGGTATATGTAATTTTCAAATTCTTTTATGACGGATTATCAAGGTTCTTTTCTATACTGTAATTCTAAGAATATTAGTAAGATAGTAGGTTCTTATTATTAAATCGATGTTTAATATTGAAATTTTATGAATAATAATAAGCATTGACACTGTTAGATAAAACACATCTGTGACTGAATATTTAAAGGCAGCTGTCAGCAAGAATTTTGGATTTCTGTTACAAGTGATTGGTAAAACGTGGAGATATTAGTCCTATGGTTGAAACTGAGGGTAGAAGAATAATTGACCTATAAAAATTGTATTTTAATTTTAGTCCCTTTATTCTTAAGTATATCGTTATCGCAATATTACCGTTGCTTTAGCTTCATTTAATTCTAATTCTTCGTGACTAATTGCCAACACTGATATGGCAGGATTCAACTGCTATTGTGCAACTCTAATTTTAACGTTTTCTATTTAGAAATCATTTAGAAATTTTACACTTAATTCATCGTTTCGATGTTAGCATATTGTACAAACATGGAAACAACATATAGAATCTTTTCGTAGTGTACCAGTAACTGTTACATCAGCTGAAAGGTCCTTCAGCAAACTAAAATTGGTTAAAATTTATTTGTGATTATCGATGGGTCGACTGGCAGACTAAGTAGTCCATATATAATATCGATGGCGTTTCAGATTGTGCAATCTTTAAATTTGGAAAAAAAAAATCGATGATTTTGCTTCCATGAAAGCAAGAAAAGTGCTTTTAAAATAATTTTTAAAATGTTTTTTCTGCTTTTATAAAAATAATAAATGTATATATATATATATATATATATATTTATATATATATATATATATATATATTTTTTTTTCCTATTTGTAATTGTTTTTTTTTATAGGTAAAAAAAATTTCTTCGATATTGTACCCCGAAAAACAAAACAAAACAAAAAATAAAATAAAATGTTTAAACAATTCAAGAAGTTCCTGGTGTCTGGGATGGGGGGGGGGGGGGGGGATTACTGTTTTGACAAGGCGCCATTTGACCATCGCACGGCCCTGCGCTGTACTCAAAGTATTTCTACGATTTATATAAAATAAATTTTCAAGTAACATGCCTATATGATATAGTTTAAGAATTTCGTATTTAGACGTCCTGCTTTTATTCGCATTTGAGTTTTACTGATAAAGGACAACCAAACAGACAGACAAACATTCAGACCAAAAACTAAATATCTAATTTTTGACTGCGGGGACCTGAAAATGCATAAACTTATCAAAAATTCAGTTTCAAAAATTTTATTCCCACATATCTTACCGTATATAGGCAAAAGATCGTAAAAGAAACAAAACCAAACTGTACCTGTTTTAAAGGTACATAACTGCAAAAAAGATACATACGTGATACGGGTTTTTAAAGATACATTAAGAAAACATAATTGTTTTTAAAGATAAAAGCAAAGAATGAAATTAATAAATTTATAGTCTCAATACAAACACATAAAAATAAAGAAAGAAAAAAAAAAGAACTCACTCACAATCTTAATTAAGTTTTTTGAATAGATTCAATAATGCAAAATGCGAGGTTTTGTGAATCGATAAACATTTTAGGCAGCGCATAAAAGGAATAGTTTATTTAATACCAGAAATTTCATTCGACTAAAATAACAGAAATGGAGCATCCTCTGAAACAATAAACATTTAAGCCGTCAGTTCTATCTAAATGTATCGCATTGTATTTACTAATAGAAAAATGCATTGTTCCATAAAAAGGAATTACTCTTTTTTAAAAGCAATACAAATGCAAATCTGCATTTTTAAATTCTGATTTAATTAAAAGTCTTTGATTTTCAGATAATCGAATTAGTTTACAAACCTTAGTTTTAAATAAAGCTTTATATATGTTGCATATTTATTTGTTCATTTATTTATTTATTTTAATGTGTGTGAAACGGATAAAAATTAGAAATATCTTAAAAGTATTTAATGAATAATAAATGTAATGCTTGTTAATGTTTCTCTTTTATGCGATAAAAGACTATTAAAAATTATATCTGGATTTTAGGTGGTAATTTTCTTTTGACAAGCCAAAGAGAATGATGTATTTATCATTCTGTGTATGTATATATAAGCAAATAACCCTGAACATTACATTTAAGGTAAAATTTTTAGCATATTTTATGTCTTGTCAATGTAATACACATAGACATATTGAAATACACTTGTTTCTCATTATTAAGGAAGTATTAAGTTATTGACCAAAAGAATGGGGAAACAACCAATAACAAATAAATTAATTTATACCTTTTCCCCTAAAAAGTACATGATTTTGCTTTAGCTTCTGATAAAGTTTTAGTCAACAGACAATTTATGGGCTTAACAATTTGGGGGGAAGGAAAAAAAAAACAAGATCATTCAGTATTATAAAAGATCTTAAATAAACTATAATTTTTAAACTACATTTTAGATACAATATGAAAGTATTTGCATGCAATTTTGTAAGAGTTGTTTGAATATACAACAAAAATATAAACTTGGGAAAATACAAGTTATTTTTCACTTTTATTTATAAAGGAAAGTTTTTAACTAAATATTATAAAATTTTCAAAACAATTTTACGACCCGCATAAAAAACATTTTACTGAAATCTAAAAAAAAAAATATATATATAGAAAAAATATAGAATTTATAGAAATAATTTATTTGTAAATATTGAAATATTGAGATAACTAATGTCATAATTTAGTAGCCAACTATGCAAATATCATAGTTGCTAATTTATACACTACATAAAATTTGACAGTTATGTAATATAAAGCAACTTATATAAAAATTTGAGCTGAGTAGCATGAGAATTTAGAAATCTAGTGGCAATTTTGTGAACCCTGTTTCAAGTACTGTCTAGATGCAGTATAAAAAAATATTCCCTAGTCACTATAGCTTACCATAAATAAACCCATAATTACACCGAATAACACACAATTGCAAGCTGCGTATGCTCATAGATAAATTAAATTAAATTTATTATATAGAATACATACATTTATATTTTATAAATCATATGGTTTACATAACTATCAAATAAAAAAAGAATCCATTAGCAGATAATTGTATAACTTGAAATAGCAGCTTATTTTCACGATACTAAACAGCTTTTTTTTTTTCCATAAACATTACCTATTTAGTTAGTTTTTTAATTACACAGATAAAAAATTCCATTGTACGTAGATGGACAGACATTTCAGAATTACTTTTTGTAAATGTTCTCAACCTATAGAATATTCAATATACGTTATAGAAATTTTTATAACAGGACAGGGGGGCGTAGAGGCAACTGAGATTTTTTAACTTGTCATATATGATATACGGACGAAGGGAAAATATAAGTAAAAGTGTGTATAAATAAGACCAAGTATGTGATTTATTTATCATCGATTACAAGGTTATCTTTTGAAAACATGCAATTGTCTTCCAATTACATCAATGCATTGCAGCAAACGTTTCTTCAATAGCTGCAACTTTGTCAAGAATGGCTTGCTTGAGTTCTTAAATACTTATGATATGCCTCTGGTTACGAAGTTACGGCCATCAATGAGTACCTACATAGATGCACGTACGATAACTTCAAGAAAAGTTTGCAACAATACATTAATGTAAGCGGAGATTATCTGACTGATGTAATTTTCAGAAAATAAAAATAAGAATAAAGGAAAGAAAAAGATAAACCTTGTATTCACTGGTAAATAAAGGGGATACTTAGTCGTATTTATAGACACTTTTACTTATTTTTTCCTGCTTTCATATATACACTGATCGACATTGAAAATGTAACACCAAGAAGGAATGATAATAACAGAATGAAATTTGTTGGACACATACATTATAGTAGGAAGTACAATTGATTAAAATTTCAGGAAATTTGGAGTAATATGTACTCAGAAAACAGTACATAAAGCAGCGACCTCTGTGAGCAATAACAGCACATACCTGCCTAGGCATTGAATAGAACAGCGATTGGATGACATGTACGGGTAGACCACTTCATGAAGCTTAAACACGATGCCACAATTCATCGATCGAAGTTACTAGTGCGTGGTGGGGAGCCAGTCGCTTTTCAACGATTAAACAGACATTTTCATTCGTGCGCGATCAGGAGAACGCGATGGTCGGAGCAACGGTTGAACACATTCTCTATCAAGGAAGGTCCGGACAATACAAACAACTTGCGGTCGTGCATTATCCTACTTAAATTTTGTGCTACGGAAGCCTAGAATGTAGGGCAGAGGGACAGGCCTTAACGCACCAGAAATTTAATGGCCGCTACTCAGAGTGCCGATAATGCGAACAAGAAGTAATCGAGACGTGTATCCAATGGGACCCCACACCATCACTGCCGGTGCTGGTCAGTGTAACGATGTCGAATCCCAGCTGGTAATGTGAATTATTCACAATACTGTTAAATACGGATGAGGCAGTCTTAATACTGTAAACAGGATTGTGATTTGTCTGAAAAGCGACTTCACGCCATTCCTGCGTCCAGGTTCGTCGTTGGTCACACATTAAAGGCGCTCATATCAATCACGCAGTTTTGAGGGTAATCAAAATTTTGGTAGCCGCATACTGGGTCACCCTCTGGAGTGATGGTATGCGGTACCATTGGATACACGTCTCGATCAACTGTTGTTTTCATTCCCGCCGCTCTAAATACCCGCCATTACATTTCTGGTGAGTTAAGGCCTGTCGCTCTGCCGTATATTCAAGGCCTCCGAAGCGCAGTATTTAAGTAAGACAATGCACGACCGCAAATTGTCCGTATTGTCCAGACCTTCTTTGATGCAGAATATGTTCGACTGTTGCTCTGCCCAGCGCGTTCTCCTGATCTTGCACGAATGAAAATGAATGTTTATTCGTTGAAAAGTGACTGCCCCCCCCCCCACCATTCACTAGTAACTACGATAGATGAATCGTGGCATTGTGCTGAAGCTTCATAAAGTGCTCTACCCGTACATGTCATCCAATCGCTGTTCGATTCAATGCCTAGGCAGATATGTGCAGTTATTGCTCACAGAGGTCGCTGCTGTATGTACTGTTTTCTCAGTACATATTAATCCAAATTTCCTGAAATTTTAATCAGTTGTTCTTCCTACTATAATGTATGTGTCCAACAAATTTCATTCCGTTATTATCATTCCTTCTTGGTGTTGCATTTTCAATGTCGAGCAGTGTAATAAATGACCAGTCAAAAAATGTCGGTTGGTTCCTCGCAACACTATATTTTATTTCTATTTTAAATTTTCGGAAAGTTTCTTGAAATTTTGTTAATATTTTCTATAAGCAATAAATTTGTAATTAAAAACATAATTAATAAAACAAATGAGGTTTTCTTTTCTGGTTACTCATGCTGTTTTCACAAAAATGGAATATCAAAAATTTACAAAATCATTTGGAAAATTATCCATCATCGTGAAATTTTTATGAATGAAAAGTATTAGAAGTCATTTTCGTTAAGCAATGTCGATTGAATCTTCAATAAAAAGTGTGAAGTCAACAAAGTATTATGCATACATTAGACTGATGAAGAATTTGTGTGAAAATAAATCATACTCTCTAAAATTTCTGGAGTGAGAATCTCTCTCCTTAAAAAAGTGACCCCTATTTTGACACCAATTAAGGTGAGAAAACACTATTGTCGCTCTTGAAAATGTGACGCTTCTCACTTTTTGTGAAAGAGTGACGTATAGTCACTCTGTCATAAAGAGTGAGGTCATCATCTATTGCAAGATCAAACTTTTGTAGAGTGAGAAATTGTTGGCGCCATCTATTAAGCGTATTTCGAAAGAAATACGAAGTACAATTTCTGAACGATCTCATGCATGTATTTGTTTAACAGAACTTATTAAAGATTTTTGATGAAAAAAAAAAAAAACAGAAAAGAATTAGGTTAAAAGTTTATTTGGTAAATAATTTTTTCTGTACGATTGACAAAATAGAAGTAATATTATTAGTGAAGAATCGAAAATCACAAGAAACATATCGAAATTCGTATTAAAAAGTAAATAGTTTTATTTAGAAAAATATAAAGTATAAGAAAATATACCAGTGAAAATATTTAATTCACAACGCCTTAACATCTATAACAATTCATATTTTTGTTATATTCATTGACAGCTAACATATGTGAAATATTCAAAAATTTGGCTATAATATTTTATTAATATTTAAAATCAACAGCAAGTTTTATACTCCTGAACAGACGAGTTTTTCAGGAAACTCTGTAAATTTGTATGCGAACTTTTTTTTTTTTTTTTTTTTTTTTTTTAACATGTACACTTGAGTAACTTTTTTTCCCAATAAATTACTTTAAATGACTGCTTGCCTTAAAAATTTTTTTTTCAAGTATACATTTTACTTTTAAAGTAATTTAAATTTTAGCAATTTAAAAATAATTTAAATTTTAAAATATCCATTAGAATTCTGTAATTTTGTATTGTTGATAAATGAAGTAAAAATTTAAAAACATGACTGATCACGTATGAGAATGATTTAATAGAGTAAATTAAGCAGCTGGTTTATGTAGAGCCCCTTAAATAAATAATAGGCCGGCGCATCACCGCCATTTTTTTGCCTCGTAAGAGGACAGCATTTCCGCTTGGCGATTTTATCGCTTTACTGGCGGTTTTAAGAAATTTTCATCTAAAAATAAAATCGGCCAAAAATGATAAGCAACACAAGTGATCTGTTTCTGTTTCTTAAATAATTCATAACATTTGAAAGGGAAAAAGAAAAAAAAAAAAAAAAAAAAAAAAGCGTACCAATTAAAATTGGAGAGTTTTTTTAATTCATTTTCTTTTCTCTTCCTCGTATATATATGATGGAGAAAGTATTATTTTTAAATTAAATTTTTAAAATTGAGTTTTTGTCACATTTACACGTTTTAAAGTCTCCTGAATCCGAAAATCATGTTTTTAGCGGTTAGTTTGTGTGAAGAACAAGTAGTAGCAGAAAGTCTAAAATCGGTATTCTCAATGTCTATCATATAGGGAGGACACATTATACTTTTCGTTGAGATAAGGAAATAGTTCGTGTACAGTAACATCCTAGAGAATTCCAATACATTACGTCTATGGAGTAATTTCTGATAAGCACATTAGAGGTCTGTACGGGTCAGATTCACGGGCCGGGTTCGGGCCGAATTTTTTAATTTGCTGTCGGGCCGGGCTCGGAATCATTTTTTTTTTTTTTTTTTTTTTTGTGTGTGTATACTCGGGCCGGGCCATGAGGAAATTTTTTATGGGCTGTTTCGGCCCGAATCTTTTTCTAGCTTCCTCGTTAATCAACGAAAAAGGAAAATGATAAAATCTTCAGTCATTTATTTTACATAATTTTACAGGCTGGTATGTCACATATATATATATATTTATTTATTTAATGTCTGTAACTTCAATTTAATTGTCTATCAGTCTGTTCACGATCTGATTTTCTGCAAATATTTTTAGCATGTCTCGAAATTAATATATTTTATTTAAAGTAATATTAGATGGTTTCCTATTCAAAATAGAATGCTTGCCACTACTAGTTTTTCACATGTACAAACAAAAGAAATTAAATACGTTACTATTTGTTCTTACTGTGTATGTTACTCTGTGTTATGTCCTATAGTCTGTAGAGTTTAGGTGGTATGAAGCGATGAAGGCTATAAAAATCATTCCACTTTAACTTTTTCTCTAGTTATCCTTTTTCTTTCCTCCAGGTCATTGGGTAAAAGTATCATCATTTTTAGCATGTGCAAAAGCATCTTTTTAATTGAATATGGTTAGATAAGCATTAAAGTTTTGTTTACTGGATCACATGAACGATTCGGATACATTACAGTATATAAGAGGAAATGCTTGAAAGTGCATATTTAGTAGTATTAATCATTTTAAACACCTTCCTATGTTTTTTGATGAATGCTAATATTTTTTATTTGACTTTCTGTCAGTCTTTCTGCCTTCTGTATGTCTGTAATAATGAACTTCTGTTTTTTATAATTATCTTGTAAGTATTGAATAGTTGTGTTAAAGAACATTCTCTTGCTTAGCTATATAAAACCTCTACAAAACACATAATAAAATTATCTTTCATAAAAAAGCATGATTTTTTTTTTTTTTTTTTTTTTTTTTTTTTTTTTTTGTTATTTTACATATTTATGAATCGGGCCGGGCTGGGCCGGGCCAGATTTTATCGTTTTTTGTGCGGCCCGGGTCGGACCGTACACTGGTAAAAATAAACGGCCCGGATTTTTCTGGCTAGGCCCGGATTTTTCGATTTCGTACTGGGCCGGGCCTCAAACAAACCTCTAAAGCACAGTGTAACATCTCTAAGCTGTCTTAAACAAAACGAAATGAATAAATAAATAAATAAAAATAGAAAAAACATGCATAAAACCATGTTTTTTGTTGATTGTGATATGGAAATGCTTCATCATTCGTTTACAGGGCTACCAAAAGTATTTGGATATATTGGGATTATACTTGGGAATTGCTAGAATTGTAATTCATTTTGTGTTAGATGTTTTTCATATAAAACTAAATATAAATACACAATATTGTTTATAGTTCTTATTATATTGTTCATAGACAATATACAGGGCTACCCAAAATTGAGCTAAACGTTCTATTGAATGTAATTTATGGAAGTACTTTGCTACATTAACTATGTCAGCGAGCTGCTCAACAAGGTAAATTAATTTTTCATGCCTATACTGTAAACAAAGAATTCTTTAAAGTTCTATTTTCATTTTTATTTATTTACTTATTTATTTATTTTTTAAGTATAATAACACGATTTGAGTTGCCCTGGTAACGAAAATCCAATTTTTAGCAGTTGATGTGTATGCATATTTGTTATCAGCATAACACTTAAAAACAAATAACTGGAAAAAAAAAAAATCTTTTTTTTTTTTTTTTTTTTTTTTTTTTTTTTTTACATTAGGTTGTCACTCGAAAAATTTGATCCAGATTAAAAATTTTGAAGGCGAATTAATAACAGCTTTGATTCTTAAAAAAAATAAAATAAAATAAAATAAATAAATGCACTGTAGTTGAAAGGGAGTTGAGGGGGTTTGCAGTAAATAACGAAAAAAACTTTATTTTCTTTAAAAGTACTAGAATGAATTTGATAAATATTTAAAGTAGTGTGTTTTTTAGATGACAATTAGATCTTAAATAACCTCATTTTCAGGATAAATGGCGTTCACTGCCAACCTGCACTCCACCGGGGAAAATACAACAGAAATCTGATTTCGTTGAAAATAACAGGAACGATTTAAAAAAAAAAAAATATATATATATATATATATATATGTATATATAAGGGGGGGGGCGTAAATGCTTTTTGAGTTGAAAAATTGATTTGTCTTATCTTCTTCTTCAGGATAATTACAGTCGCTGGTGACCCGTGCTTCGCCGGGAAGAAAATATAATAGAACCCTGTTTATTTAGGAATCTGCTCAAACGATTTAAAAACAAATTTAGAATTAGGGGTTTCAGATGATAATTCGATTTAAATGTTCCTTATCTCCAGGAAAATTAGCTTTTACTGTTATCCTTCGGTTCATCCAGGGCAAAGAAATAAGGAATGGATTTCTGAGGAAAAAAAAAAAAAACTAATAGTCCTCCGTTCTAAACTAAATTCTGCTTTTGCCAGAATTTCATCAAAATCATTTTTATTTTATTTATTTATTTTGAAAAGGAAAGAAAAGAAAATAAATAATAATCACTATCGAAACAAACGATATCGAAAAAGGTTTTTTTTTTTTTTTTCTTTCTTTCTTTCTTTCTTTCTTTTTTTTTTTTTTTTTTTTTTTTTTTTTTTATAATTTTGAATAAGGAATTAAAAAGTGCGCATGAAAAAAGAAAGAAAAAAAAAGAAAGAAAGAAACAACATAATTAAGTTTATATTTGAGTTGGTAATTTAAGGATGCCATTGATATAGTAACTAAAAAAAAACTATGTTCTAATAAATGCCTACTCATACACAGACGATTTTTTACATTCTAAAGTGGTTCAGCGACTTCTAACTGTTGCCGGCATTTTCGTTGGAAGAAATAGTTTGTCCCTTCGGTGCAACTTGCACATTAGTCCCGTCAGGTATAACTTTTTTTTTTTTTTTTTCATACTACTGTTTAATATCGCTTTAATAACAAAACTTTAAAAAAAAAAAAAATAAGTTGCAGTTTTAAAGGAATTAAGTTAGCGGTCATTATTAATATGAATTTATGTACAGTTACGTGATGTATATATAATATTAATATAGAGACGTTTATTTCAATTTAATGCATTTTTTTTTTTTTTTTTTTAAAGTTAAAAAAAAAAAAAAAGTATGAATTTTTTAATTATTTTCCCCCTAGAAACTAGACATAAATTGTAATATGAAATAAATATCTCAAGAAAAATAAATCTAAAAATAGAACAAAATAATTAATTAATTAATTAATAGTTCAATTAAAAAAATTATATTAGGTGTTTGCATAAATTCGTGCGGTTTTTTATTGCTTCATTTCATAAAAATACATCAAATCAAATGACAATTTTTAATCAAAATACTCTTCATTACTTTCTACAACCTTTGCCCATTTTTCGGGTAACAAATGTATATTACGGCGATAGAAGCTCTCGTCTTTGGAGGCAATAAAATGATCTGCGTTCGCACGAACTTTTGCAAGGAACGACCTAATACTATCAGAACACAGAAACAAGACAACTTTGGCGAACCAAAAAAACGTCGCCAAGACTCTACAAACACACAGTAAAAAAGCGTTTCTTAAAATAATTTATGGTTATTAAAATACATATTTAGATTTAAATAATACTTTTATTTTTTATTTTTTACTTTATAAATGTCAGAAATGCAAAGAAAAGTATAAGTGAATAACAATAAAACTTACTATGCCTGTGCATTAGGTCTCGGGATTCAAGAATCTGGACGACAATTCGCTGCCTATTTTCTCCTTCTTGCATTATCCGAAGGAAACCTAAACATTTTGTATCCTTTTCTGGAGTGTTTACAGCAGTTTATCGCTGAACAACCTCCCATATTGCAGTTTATTTCACTAAAATTACGAGCAAGACGGTATCTCGTTGGTAGAAACAATGGCTGCCGTTTGTTTATCACGCTGGGTACATGCGGCAACCCTAAGGTAAAAAAATGTCGGATGCGCCAGCTCGTATATATAGGAGCCTTAGGTTTATGTGCTCAGTAATTCTGTGGTAAGATCCACGCTTGCTACGGGGATGGCTTGGTTTCGATTCCCGACAGATCCAAACTGCATTTTTTCCACCGTTGAACTGGAATCGATTCGCAAGGGGAAATGAAACGATATCGTCTAGTGTACACAATTTTTTTAAGGAAAAATAAACAGTCATATTCCTTAAATTGTTCTGAATAATCTCACTCTTCCTAAAAGAGACTTTTCCCTCTTTAGAGTTTGGCTCCATTTTGGCATATTTAAAAAGTGATATGCCACTCTTTTAGAGTGAGATCTCAATCTTCATATTTTAGAGAGTAGGTTATTTTCCAAATATTTCTACTACTTTGATGCAACTTATTTAAGTTGCATGCATTTTACTTTGAGATACTTCATAGCACGCTCAGAAAGGTACTGAAGACAACCAAGTTCTGTACCAAGAAGACAGAGGTATTTATCTGCCTGTGCTTTCTGACTGAGTTTTTTTTTTTTTTTTTTTTTTTGCGCCATCACTCGAGTAAAAAAATCATGAAGTTTAACCATTTTTTGTGTATGTAGGAGCCTCGCCTCCCCCCCTGGGGGGGAAGTTCCCCCTCGAGGGAAGTAAATTTTCATGATGGGTATCTTTGAAAAGAGCTCGCCAATACTTTTAAAACGAATGGTTGAATCATCGATCTGCGATAATTTAAAACAAAGTTATCGATTTTTTTTACTTTTAACAAAAAAAAAAAAAAAAAATTAGAAAAAAAATCGTACTTTTTTTTTTTTTTTTTTTTTAAATATTGAGAATAAAATGGACTTTTTTTGGATATTTGGTGTTATACTACTTCTCTATTATCAAAATCGCCTGCCTTATCATAAAAGATAAATTTTTTAAATATAATTTTAATAAATTATTTTTTAAAAAGAGAATTATTTTTCAATAAGCGAATTAAATTCTATATAAATGTAGGTGCATTAATGAAACGGGGGGTTGAGGGGGGCGGTAGCCCCCCTCACACAGAACTAATTATCATGTAAAACTCTTCAGAAGCCTAATATGAATTGTTTAACATGGGTTTACATAACAGTACTCGTTATCTTACCTATTAATCTGCAACCTGTATTTATAGTATTAAATTTCAGGATAAGAGAAAGTCGTGTGAGTGACACACCAGATTATTTTTTAGGTATAAAGAGGGAGAGGGACAGAGATTAAATTTTCTTTCTAACTGCAAATCAAAAATATTTTATTTAATGAATGAGAAAGCATCATAGTTACAATGTCAATGACTTCTTTGCCATGTGCTGCATTGTCAAGAGAAAAAAATATATATGCGAGTTTAAAATTAACTTTACTCTCAAAAAATAAGAAAATAAATAAATAAAAGTGATACATCGAATAGAAAAGTTCATTCCGCAGATGTGTTATTTCAGCTGCGTTTTAATTTTAAATCATGTTGTGAAAGAAAATAGAAGGTAAGATTGCGAAATAAAAATTTTATTACACTCAGCGAAATTGTTTTTCGCATAATGGAAAATTGAATAACAGAAAAATTCATGATCATATAATCAATAACATCATTCTTTATAGGACTTACAGATATAACAAGTACTAAATTACGGCGTTTATAATAACCTCTCGCACTGAAAAATATTAGCGTTTTTCAAAGTATGTATATATATTTATTATTATTATTCTACATTTATTGCGCAAGCAATTTCGTTTCCCATGATGTATTATTTGTTATTCTAAAAACAAATCGTTTTCATTCAAACAAAGGTAATTTTCTAGAGTCTTATAATGAAAAACTCCTTTTGTTTATAGGAAAACAACATCTTGTTGCTTAAATAAATAAAATCGACATCTTGATGGTGAATAGAAGAATCTATTCCGGATTTTTTTTTTTTTTTTTTTTTTTTTTTTTTTTTCAGACTAGATCATATTTTTAAATTATAAAAACAGAGAAAAAATAAAACGAAATAAATTTAAAACAAAAATAATAACATTGATAAACAAACTTATCATTTTTTAAACTGTGACGTAGCCAGAATCTTTCTCACCTATACTTTTTAAATCATTGATTCTCACTAAAAATTCAAAAGTTCTATAAATTTGTAATTATGAAACATTGAAAATAATAATATCAAACTAGTATTCAAAAAACAGTTTATATGTTTTGCAAATTTTTGGACAATTTCTTTTAAAATAATCTTTTTTTCTGGAAAGATATGAAAATAAAGCAAAACAGAAATTTCAGTTTTGACTAATGATCAGAAAACCTATAATTTTGATATGATTTTATTGAGTCATAAATACATTTTTTAATTAATTAGAAATTTTAAAGCAAGATTTAAAAACATTAAATAAGTTTATCTTGTGACTCTCTGTATATAGCGCGTGTGTGGTTGTATATATGTCTTGGGTCTCTCGAAAACGGTTCTAACGACTTTTATGAAGGTCTGGGGTTAAGGGTTTTTTCGGGTAAAAAATTGATTGGATTTATGTTCATTTTCAGGAAACTTCACTTTTGCTGTTAATCCTTTATCCGCCGGTTTCAAAATATGGCTGAAACTGCATTACTTCCGCTCCATCCGGGGCCAAGAAACAAGAAATATATTCCCTGAAACAAAATATTGTATTTACACTGTGAATGAATTTTACAATGAGACCGAATGAAGTCTGCCATCTAAGTATTATTGTTAAAATCAGCAAGGTTACAAAAATATATTTTGTTTTTAACTATGGTAAAGAAATCTGACAAAATTATTATAGAATTCCTATTTATCCTTTTTTTTTTTTTTTTTTGGAGGGGGGGGGGGTCTACCTATTTTTATTATTACCAATAACATTCTAAAATTTTTATTATTAGCATCTCTACAGTTAAATTAATTGTTTCAAGCTTGTTCAAGTTAATATACCCTTTAGCTAATTTATATATTTACTAGCTGTTACCCGCGACTTCGTTCACGTGGAAATTTTTATGTGTATGTGTGAGAATTCACGGTTTGATCCTAATATGTAATGTAATGAAACCTTATCATTGTGGTGCCGTGCAAAACAGAGTCTTATAAAGTACACTCAAAAAAATTTGTAACTCATTGAAAGATCTACGGGAAAAATATACAATTTATTTTTATTCTAATACCGATCTGTATACAACATTAAATGACTTATTATTTTCCGTCAGCACATGCAAGTTTTGGGCACTTGAAACACGTGAACAACCAACATATAATTGACCGTGTGAGAAGCATGACAGGCATTCCTAAATGAATGCCTGTCACTTTTAAGGTTTGACCCTAGGATTTGTGATCGTCACTGTAAAAGCCAATTTCAATGGAAATTGCAATCTCTTGAAATGAAATGGCAAGTTGTTGGGAATAATAGGTATGCGGGAAATCAAAACGCTGTCTCCTTTAGCAGTTCCTGTAATAATGGTACATTTTATAATATTTATACTCAGCTCTGTGCTACCATGGCTGCCTGCATTCTTATTCTACTGAATCGCAGGGAGCCATGGTGCTACGAAGCCTAGTGCCGTTGCACAGTCTGGGTGCATCAAGGTTACGCATCAGCATAGCTGGAACGCCAACTTTAAGCTCCAACATATGGGACGGTACTCCCGTTAACTCCAGAGAGTTGAGAAATTCAACGGGGTAGGCAGTACTATCGTCATCAGCCATCATTATTTGATTTAATCGATCAACCATAGAATGACAGCAATTTCAAGCCACATATAATATTACAATATTCTATGATCGGCTACTTCTATCGCATGAGACAATTATTATTATTATTTTGTGGTTATATATACCGGGTGATCCAAAAGTCAGGACAAACTTTAAAAATGAATAATTCGAAAACGAATCAAGATACAAAGATACGGTTTGCACCAAACGGATGGAAAAGAAGCCGGGTTTTGTGTGGCAAAGAAAAAAAAATAGTTATGTCGGCGACCAACAGATGGCACTGTCGTATTTCTGATGTAGGATTATGCAAAGCAACAAACGATATAAAAAGGAACAACTACAGCAGGTAATGGTAGTCGAAGCTTATATGCATCGAAATATCGCATTCTCAGTCGCTACTTTAATCACGCATGGCCTCCAAGATCTCCCGATCTGACACCCTGTGCCTTTTGGCTGTGGGGATTCTTGGAAGTCAAAAGTGTACCGCGACCAACCGGCATCACTAGCAGCACAGAAAGATGCCATTCGCCAAAATGTGTCTGCCATAACGCAAGAAATGCTACTAAATGCTGTGAACGATGTGGTGAATCATCTCACAGCTGTACTTCTGAATGATGGACATTGAACAGTTACTTTAGTAGTACTAATTAACTGTAATTAAGCTGACTTGTAAGTTGCCAACATTTTTTTTCATTTGTAAATCATCTTTTGGTGAAATAAAACACTATAGTGCCATCTGTTGGTCGCCAACAGAACTAATTTTGTTCCTTTGCCACACAAAACCCGGTTTCTTTTTCATCCGTTTGGTGCAAACGGTATCTTTGTATCTTGATTCGTTTTCGAATTATTCATTTTTAAAGTTTGTCCTGACTTTTGGATCACCCGGTACTTCATGTTTAGTTAATAGTAGTTGGTATATAGAAAAATAAATTAATTAATTAATATGTAAACTTGATCATGGTACAGCCTTAATGCCCTTGGCGACTTTTGAATTTTTGTTCCCATTTTAGACCAAAATATAATTTATGCGATTATTGTTCCTATACGCAAGCGAAGTGTGACGTCACTGACCGTCCGTGGATGCAAGAAAATGATTTCCTATGTTAATCGCCCATTGGATTTTTTTGTAAAAAATTATTAAAAATCGAGGAAAATTATTTCCCGATTTTAATCACCATATTTGGGTATATATATGTAATAGTTATGTGCAATAGTTATGTGCATGTGCATGTGTGTTATGTCATGTGCATGTGTTAGATTGAGTTATTTTGCTGTCAAATTGACAAAATTTTAATTTTAAATTTCAAAACTCTATCGTTCTTGGCGCTTATTGTATTTGATGATCAAAAACGTAATACGAAAATATACAAGCCAGATGTATATTTTCATAATATGCATTGTACGAAATATTGTTTCATATTATTCATTACTCTCTTAATATAAGTTGTTAAAATAACCATGATTTTTGAAAGGAATTAAATTATGTTCGCCAAATAATTTGGCGATATTTTTTTATTTTTCTGCCATGGATGACCGATATCAAATCTATTCCGCTACAACATATTAGTATCTTATATCATATACTTTATTTAGGCGTTTGAAAACAAATTTGACTTCAAATTATGATAGAATATTTATCATTTTCCTTTTAATTAGTATATTAGTTGGATATTTATTGTGTAAATATCCTCCTTTGAAATGAAATGTTTGTGTTTTCAATCGAATATGGAAGTTTGCCATTTTTTTTCTAGAGTTTTGAAATAAAAATTCAAATTTTGTCAATTTTACAACAAAAATAACTTAATCTAACGCATGGACATGATAACTAATACATATCTATACCTAAATATGGGGATCAAAATCGGGAAATAATTTTCCTCGATTTTTAATAATGTTTTACAAAAAATCCAATGGGCGTTTAACATAGGAAATGTTTTTCTTGCATCTATGAACGGCCAGGGACGTCATCACTTCGCTTGCGTATTTCTTTCTATCTTTTCCTTGGCGAAAAATGTGCGATCTACTTCAGCATCAACATTAAAAAAATTGTCCAGAATTATCAATAAGAAAATACCTTTGTAACGGAATGACACCTTAGAACATTGAAAGAACGAACTCTGGCATTCCATTATTTAATATTTTAATTATAATAAAGCACAATCACAATAACTATATACATCGCGCGCAGTAAACAAAACATTAGGATACATAAGAACGAATATTCTTACAGGCCGCTGCCTGCGGCCCATGGCCACAGGGGCGTCTTACACGAAAAACGACTACATCTCTCAGCGAGAACTGACCAACTTCTGACCGACTTCTGAAAACAAAATGTGTTCACTTCACTTTAATGATCGGCAAAATATCATTAGATATTTTGCCGAGAATGGCGACAGCGCCGTCTATATTGTTTTAAATGATAGGGAAGATGGCTCAATATCGATAGGCTATTTAGTATATTCGTAAGAGTTTGAATTTAGCGCTATATTCTCCCCCTCTGTTCCCGAACCTACGTCTCGAGGCGGGAACAGCACTTAAAGCTTTCCGCGGATACCACAGGAGATTGAACTTTTGTAACTACAGTGCGTATCGAAATGATAGGTCCACCCGCATTTTTCAAAATTTCGACGCTTAATTGAGAATAAGAATAACTTTTTTTGGTAGAGATAATTAATCAGTAATTGTTATAACTATTTATGTAGACATTTCTTAAAAATAAATAATTCCTTTTTATTTTATGCAAATTTTCATTTTCAGACCGTTTCGAAAAGATAGGTCCGCCTTCAGAAATTTTGCACCAATCACGTTTATTTCCAAAACATTTGCATAAATATCGTTGCTTAGTCTTGCTGCGGGATTATGCTGGCTGCTGTGGAGGTATTTAAGCAGATTTGAACATCATGTTGTAATCAAACGAAATGGGTCGCCGTTGCAGTCTTCCGCTGGTTGAGCAGGGGAAAATTGATGCATTTAAAACGTGTGGAAAATCGAATAGAGAAATAGGTAAACTTTTAAACAGATCACATAATGTTGTAAACAATTATTTGCGACTTAGAAATGCTTTTGGCAGTAAAAAATCATCTGGTCGCCCATCAAAAGTGACACCTCGACAAAGAAGGACTATCGTAAAGGAGTTAAAATCTGGAAATATGAGCTTATCCACTGTGGCCAGACAACAAAACCCTCCAATATCAAAATCTACAGTCCATAGAGTGGTAAAGAAGTTCGGCAATATAGTTTACGTGAAGAGGAAAGCAGCTCCGAAATTGACTAAAAAGCACAAAGAAAAGAGATTGAAATTCGCCCACGAAGTGATGTCCTGGAAACAAGATTGGCATCGTGTGTTATTCAGTGATGAAAAGAAATTCATCCTGGATGGTCCAGATGGCTGGCAGTACTACTGGCACGATCTGCGTAACAATAGACATATATTCTCGAAGAGGCAAGCTGGTGGTGGTTCCGTTATGGTATGGGCCGGATTCGGAGGTGCAGGAAAAACTGATATATCATTTGTAGACAATCGTTTGAATGCTGCAGGCTATCAAAAACTGCTTGAACAATATTTTCTTCCACAAGCAGAGCACATTGGGGGCCCATTCTTCATGTTCCAACAGGACAATGCTCCTGTGCATACTGCAAAGTCCAATTTCGAATGGTTTCTGGATAATGGTGTACATGTTATCGATTGGCCACCTTGCAGCCCCGACCTGAATTCAGTAGAAAACATGTGGGGTATACTCGCAAGAGCGGTGTATGCAGGCGGAAGGTAGTACAACAGTACTGCAGACTTGAAAAAGTCTATTTCCTCCGAATGGTCAAAAATCGAGAAAAAGTGTTCACAAAATCTTGTAGAATCCATGCCGAATAGGATTTCTGAGTTTATTCTGAAACAAGGTGGAAAAATTTCTTATTAATTCAACATTAATTTGATGCTTGGTTCACTGGACCTATCTTTTTGAAACAGCTTTTTCATGTAATTTTTGTTTTCCTTATTATTCCTATTATTTGTATATTATTCATGTATTATTTTACATTGAATGAAGTTATGTAGTTTATAAAATAGTACTTTGTACACAATAAAACCTTTTTTACCAACATAACTTTCGTCTTTACTGGTGGACCTATCATTTCGACACGCACTGTATAACATTTTAACATGAATGTGAGGGTCGATGCACAACAGATACCTGAATTTAATTTAATCAGGGTTTACTATTTCAAAGGTACTACATTCTCCCCCTAGTCGGAAGATTCAATTAAGAAGACCGTCACACTTGTATTTAGATGATGTTTTCTAATGCATTTAGTTAATTCTATAAATCAAGTTAATTTATTCTAGAAATATGGCTATTCATTTGAACAACTTTGAACCAGGTTGGGACATCGATTGGGATTCCGATACGACGAATGCAAGACGATTCCCTGAAAACTACCTTGGACCATTGCGGCTCCATTCCACCTGAGAATCATTGCGATTCTTTCAAAAAACAAAAAAAAAACTCTGGACCATTGCGGCTCCATAATACACCAGAACCATTGCGATTCTTTTAAAAAAACTTTGGACGATTGCGGCTCCATAATACATCAGAATCATTGCGATTCTTTCAAAAAAAAAAAAAAAAAAAAAAAAAAAACTGGACCATTGCGGCTCCATTTCTGAAATATATAATTTATTTTCGGCATTAACTTGAACTCCGTGTTCTAATCATAGAATAATAATAAAGGAAGAAGGAGCGTACGTGTTTTGGTTTCGGTTTGTAAAATCCAGGAATGCCGGGTATAGGGTTGTAACAGTGCTTCCATCTGATTGGTTGGCGACTTGTTGGCGAGATTTTTGAATCGTCTCGTCTCTCTGTCAATCAGTCTGCGAGGCAGCATCCACAACAAACAGCGATAAATGCGCTGAGGATGGGTGCCCTACTTCAGAGTTGAGAGGAGCAAAAGTAGCTTTCGTAGCAAAAGTAGCTTCGCAAAATATCATTAGATATTTTGCCGAGAATGGCGACAGCGCCGTCTATATTGTTTTAAATGGTAGGGAAGATGGCTCAATATTGATAGGCTATTTAGTATATTCGTAAGAGTTTGAATTTAGCGCTACACTTTTAATATAATGCTGAATTAGCTTTTATGCCAAGCGTGTTTCATTCGCCGTACTTAAAAAAAAAAAAAGGGCAGAGAATACGACCCCTGTATATATGAGGAGCAAACATTCAAACTGTGTTTCCTCAAAAAAAAAAAAAAAAAGTTGCACTCCGGGAGTGCCGACAGAAGTGAAAACGTGAACAATTACGTGTGTATTTCTTGAATCGTCAGGAAATATTTTATTGTGCAGGAAATACTTTTAAATGAAGTGTTTTTTTTGTTCATTAATATAAACTACTACTACAAAAATTACATTACAATTTCATTTAATGCGATAACGGCAATAGAGACAGTGTCCGGAAATGAGAGATGTCGTGTACAGCCGCACCAGATTGTAAAAACGTGAGAAAAATGGCGGCTTTGGCCTTTCTCACTGCTTTGTGCGGTCTAACTGCAACGTTTCCGGCTGCAATCTTTAAGAGACAGTGTCCGGAGATGAGAGAAGTCGTGTAGAGCCGCTCCAGATTGTAAAAACGTGAGAAAAAAGGCGGCTTTGGCCTTTCTCACGGTTCTGTGAAGTCTAACTGCAACGATTCCGGTTGCAATCTTTAAGAGACAGTGTCCGGAGATGAGAGAAGTCGTGTAGAGCCGCATCAGATTGTGAAAACGTGAGAAAAATGGCGGCTTTGGCCTTTCTCACGGTTTTGTGAGGTCTAACTGAAATAGAGACAGTGTCCGGAGATGAGAGAAGTCGTGTAGAGCCGCACCAGATTGTGAAAACGTGAGAAAAATGGCGGCTTTGGCCTTTCTCACTGTTTTGTGAGGTCTAACTGCAACGTTTCCGGCTGCAATCTTTAAGAGACAGTGTCCGGAGATGAGAGAAGTCGTGTAGAGCCGCACCAGATTGTAAAACTATATACAGTATATAATTATTAACACTTCACATTAGCAAGTTAATTATATGATACATTATTTGTATCATACAAGGATGGAAAGCGTCAGCTGACGACGATGTGAGTTCAATGATTTTTGTTCACCCAAAAGTTTTCACTTCAAATGGAAAGCGTCAGCTGACGATGACGCGATTTCAAAGATTTTTGTTCACCCAAAAGTGCTCAACGCGCCTAAAGAAGTTTTCACTTAAAAAAAAAAAAAAATCGGAAGTTGAGGTACATAAAAAAATGATATGAAATAAAATTCAGAAGAATTATATTAGATTTGTAATATTACTATTTTATTTTAAAATTATAAAGTATCATTTTCTCATCGACCAATTTAACATTTAGTAATTTTTAATTTTTCGCGTGAAAGCATATTTCATTTTATGTTGAAAAAAATAAAAAAATAAATAAAAAATAAAAAATACCCCGTAAACTTTTTTGGCAACAATTAAAAATTTAAATGGCTTATATTAAGCATAGAATAATAATAAAGGAAGAAGGAGCATAAGTGTTTCTAATAAGCTGTTGTGTTGCCACAACAAACAGCGATATTATTATTATTCTATGGCCCTTCTTTAAGGTTTTGAGTAGCAAAAGTAGCTTTCGCTGGCATTTCCCTAGAAGGGGTTTGTAAGCATTAAGAGTATTAGCATGCTCCTTCTTCCTAATTATTATTCTATGATATTAAGTCAATTACCAGTTTATTATTTTCATATTTTAATTAATTTTAAAAAATCTAATCAAATTTCCGGTATAAATAGTAGCCTATGTTCTATTCCAGACTCTATCTCTGTACCAAATTTCATCCAGATCCGTTTAGCCGTTGTGGCGTGATTGAGTAACAAACATCCATCCATCCATCCAAACTTTCGCATGTATATATTAGTATAGATTAATTATTAGTGCTAGAGGCATATTTCAGTCGGTACAGCGTTGTCGAATTTTTATACGTCACTCTTAATAGTGCTAAGGGCTTATTTCAGTCGGTTTATTGAATGGGGATTTATTGAATGAAGATTTTGTAGATAATTTGATTACTCATAACGAAGGTTACAAGTTTTTAAAAAATATAAAAAATTCTCCCAAGGTACAACTTGGTCTCAATGACTACAACTAATACAACTTGGACTCATGTCAGAGTCCCCCCAAGGCACAACTTTGACATGAGTCCCCCCCCAAGGTACAACTTTGACATGAGTCCCCCCCAAGGCACAACTTTGACATGAGTCCCCCCCAAGGTACAACTTTGGCATGAGTCCCCCCAAGGCACAACTTTGACATGAGTCCCCCCCAAGGTACAACTTTGACATGAGTCCCCCCCAAGGCACACCTTTGACATGAGTCCCCCCCAAGGCACACCTCCCCCTCATTGGGAAAAAGAGAAAAAACGTTGTTTTGCGGCTATAAGACAGTTTGGACTTCCAACGTTATTTGTTACAGTATCTGCAGCTGAAACACATTGGTTTGATTTAATGAAAACTTTATCATGGAATTTAGATAGTCACGAATTAAATAAAGAAGAATTCGTCGATATTAACAAGTTTAGCAGTAGGCCTCTGGCACTAAATTAAAATCTGTCAATGTCAGATTTTCATGTTTTAAATAATGAAATAATGTCGTGTCTGTATATATATATATATTTTTTTTTTATTGAATTACATATACTAACGATTACATTTTTTACTTATATTTATTTAAAACTTTTACTTAATTTTTGTACTTGTTTCAGAGTTTTAGAATATAGAAGCATCTTTATAGCTTTGTTTCTAAAGAGAAAACATTGAAAATATTACTTTTGTGTAGCCTTGTAAATCATCTAAAAATTTTACACACACCATATAGTACTGTTACAAAATTGTAAATAATTGTGTTTATTTTTGTATAAATTCTTTCAAAGAGGCTTGGTAAGTTGATAAAGTGCTAATTTTGTGCATTTCTTGTCGTTTTAGCATTAAAATAGCCTTATTTTCCCTTAAAAACGCATTTAAAAGCTCCAATAAGGCATGTAATGGATTTGGTGCCAAATTTGGCGACCTTTTCCCTTCTCGGCGATTTTTTTGGCGACCTTGGCGAGAAAATCCTTATTAGGGATATACCAAATATGGAAGCTCTAATCTCATTGGCTGAAGAGATACGGAAATTTCTGGAATTTTCCACACTTTTCTACAGGAGTATAAAAAGGTACGTTTCCTCGCCAAGGCTAGTTCAGTTTAGTCTGAGATCAGAGTCAGTCAGTTTCGCTAATGCTTGCATTGTTTTGAGCCTCTTTGGAAGAGACTTGCTTTATGTGCTATTGCTATACAGTTTGTACTGTGGATTTGCTATTGACAGCTGTTGTTTAAGCTGTGTTTACTGGCTGAATTGAAGCTGATGCTTGGTTTATATACCTGTATTTTTCTGGAACATTCTGTGAATAAATTACTGAATTTTTGTAAGTTTCGCCTTTCATTCTCGGACAACTAGCGAGCCCCCAAGTACGCAACAGTACACTAATAAAATTCTTAAACAGTGAAAGTTCAAATTGAACGTGGTCATTTAAATCTCAGAATGTCTTTAAAGAACTTTCCGTAGCTCTGTACGTGAATCATTTACACTAATTAAACCTTATCATACAGGAAAAATGGTTTTTTTGCATCTTAATAATGTGTATTAATTTCGTTTTGTTGAATGCAATACAAAAATATTAAATTATACTTTAGAGAAATACCTCTTATTAGACCGCAATGCATCGGGGGTCTTCTATATATTCCCAGTTCTCAAATAAGTCATGCTATTTGTATCATTTTCAAGAAGGAACATGTGATATAAAATTAAATAAGATCAGCTCCAATGCCTTTTATAAATATTAACGGAAACTAAAGCGTTGACATACGGACAGACAGACAAGTGTACGAACCGAAATTCTAATCATTCTTAAAATTTTTGAATGTTGAAATAGCTTATACAACTAAAACTACCCTTTCGGTAATTTTTACTCGCATCTCCTAATGTATCGAAAGATTTTTATGTGATCTTGTAATCTTTATTCTTAATTATATCATATTTTATACAAAACATAATGCCTTTGTACAAATAAAAAATAAATGTTAATTTCATTATGTTTTGTGCAGCACAAAATTATTAAAACTTACTTTATAGAAAATACAGGATGCGATATATTGAATTATTATGGATGTCTCTGTAAAGAAACCAGTCACACTATTTATATCATTTTCAGGCATGACATACTGAATTTCAGTAGCATGTATTAGTCACTCTGCTTTCTCAAAATATTTACAGAAATCAATCATAGGGCATAGAAACAAACCAAAGTCATTCCAAGCATTTTTCAACTTGGAAGAAAAATACTAAAAATGAAAGTACAAAATTTCTAAAAATTTTAAAACGGTACTTTTTGTAATAAACTTTATTGAAATTATAGCAAACAATAAATACACATCATTTAGATTTCCTAATGAGAACATACAAACAAAAATTGTTTTCATATAATGAATGACTGTTTTGAAATATCAAAATAAAACATAAAATATTTTTTACATGACCTATTATTACAGTCGAAGAGACAATATCTACCATTTCGTGTGTTAAAAATCATTCGTAAAATATCACGCGGTATTAGGCACTACAGTAAGCCAAACTGCCAACATTGAATTTTCCTCGCCAAGCTGTAAAATCTGTGTTCTCTTCGGCAAGTGATATCTTTCTTAATTATTGAAAGTTCTTTTTAAAATTTATATTTCCATTTAAAAGTTATGTTATTTTGGACATAAGACGTATTAGCAAGCAATGGCGGTTACATATTCTGTAAAAGGCTGTAAAGAAAGTTATGTCGAAGGAGGAATTATTAATACATTTCACCGGTAAGATTTTTTATATTTTATTATTTCGTACTTTTTAAGTAATCATTTTTGTCAAATGCTTATAACAGTTATATTTATTTCTTTAAATCAAAAAATAACAATTTCCTGCATTATCATTAAAAATATATATATATATCAATATTGTTTTTGTAACATTATTGAAAACATTCAGAATAAATAATCGCCAATAATGTGATAAATGCCAAAAACGTTTACCTTTTGCCTCCTATTAGCTGACTCATCTCTGCCATACTTTATTATATTACTGTAATAAAGCAATGCTCCTTCCACTGTAATAGTTGATCTATGATTTTTCGTAAACAAGAATTTAGTGTGGCCTTCACACAACTTTCTCTTACCCTGTAGAGAATAAGAGTGGGCCATGCTCTCAAATGTAGATCTTAAATCCTAGATCTTAGATCTTACTAGATCTTAAATATGAACTTAAATACTTAATTGCTTAATTAGCTAGTAATAAGAAGAGCTCGAGACAAAGCTAACAAATAAATAACAAAGTTTATTTAACATTCAATATCAAGGAGGGCGTTGAGCTAACTCTATTATAACTTTTAATAAACCCCAGGAAATAACTTTAACAAAGCATAACTTAAAAGTGTCTCACCAATACTGATCTTTTCGGCGACTGCTTTCTGCTAACTATTCTGACTTTAGAGTGTCGAGCGGATTCCCGATACACGACAGACTCTTTTCCTAACTTACGCCACAATATTACACCTTTCGACCATCACTTCACACACACCATAATCCGGTGCCACTCCGTATCACCACCAACTCCAATTCGCTATAACTCTTTACTCCTCACTCATCAGCTACCAACTCATCACCCTTCATTTTATACTACATTCAACAACTTCCTTTCATTTCATTCCAATCAAAACCTTTTACAATCACTTCTACTTCATCTAACACTGAGATCCTAATTATTTTACTGCTGCACCATGCCGACATAAAACTAACTCGACAAAGACTTTCGCCGAGTCACTGGCGACGAAGTGATTTAACCGTCGCAACTTTTGGTGACGGTCTATAATCTCGACCTCACAACCCTACATTACTATACGGATACCATTACAATTTTTAAATGGAAAATAAGGCAGCTGCATTTGAACATTTATAAAGTACTTTACTAGTTGAATTTAATTTAAAAATAATAATATTTGAAATAATATTTTATTGTAAAGGGAATGCCACACACATGAACCCCCCATTTCAAAATTGTAGATGCACTCATCAAACATTTAAGGCTTATATTACATTTAAAAAAATATTTCATATTCTTTAGGCGATTCACCCCCTCTCTCCACAGCATTTTTTTTAAATTCATTCGACTAATTTTGAGAAGCTGTCTACATTAAATGCAAATTATACACACAACAAACAAAGTATTTAAAATTAACACAGCGCGAACAAATTAAAGATAAATAATAACCCAATTTCAATTGCAGTTCGAGCCATCTCTAAACATGGTACAAACCTATCAGAAATATTTTGTGTGGACCTGTAAACAAAGAATAAATGAATTTAATATCACATTCTATGCGAAATAATTTTGTGCTAATAAAAAATATATGTCAATTTCATCTTATTTAATTCAGTCTAAAGATGCTAAACAGAGTTACTGGAAACTCCACCCTTAGATGCAATGTATTTGAAAATTTCTGTATATCCCTGAACGCGGATCTTTTATCCGATCTCAACAAAAAATTTCAATGAAGTGCCATCCCCACATGATACAGATTTGGAATGCCGGGTTTGGACTTCCTACTAATATTTGTTCTTGACCTCACAGGAACACAGACACACACAGAGACCAATTGCTGAAAATCTGATTTTTGAATTCAGGGTTGGGAGGGGGGAGGGGTAAAAACGTACAAATACAACAAAAGTAGTTTGAAGTTCAATTTTCATATGTAGTTTTCTGTATAAGATCGCGTTTTAAGCTCACCTGAATACAAAAGTCAAGTTTTTAAGGGTTGATCTGTATGTATGGCTGTTACCAGTATAACTTAAAAACAAATTATTCCAGGAAATTTAAATATGGTATTTTGAAGTTCATTTGAGGTTTCCACTTCAAAAGTTTGATCAAGATTGGTAAGATTGAAGGAATATCGAAGAATAAAATTTTCTGAATATTTTTGAACGAAGTTATAAATTTAATATCAAGCTTGATTTTTTTTTTTTTTTTTTTTTTTTTTTAACGTATGTACTATAATTAAACGAGGGGTTCACGTATCCCTACCCCCCATACACAAAATTATATTTCGAATAAAACTGTTCTTAAACACATTTTAAACTGCTTTTAAAATAGGTTCGTATACAGTGCTTGTTATCTTACCTCTTAATCTCGAACCTGCTTTTATAGTATTTAAATGCAGGGTAAGAGGAAGTCGTGTGAGTGGCACACCAGATTATTTTTATCCATTAAAATATATCAATTTTTTATAAGTAAAAATAAGTAAAAAATCATTTTTGTTTTCTAAATATGTTTTTAAAAAATATGATGTGTATAAAGAAAATGTTACTTCATGTCTCTTACTTTATTCTCTCGATATGAGCACTTCAGTTGACATAATCTCAGCTTCGAATCCGGTTCAGGCGTGGATGTCTATAATGGTTTGGAATTCACTTTAAGATGTAAAACTAATCTAATTAACTAAATGTGCAAAAAATAACCATAGAGCGATACTCTAAACCCCTCTCGGTTAGAAATATGAAAAATTCTTTTTATCAACATATAATGAATGGTCCACAGGCAAAATTAGTACCGACCATAGTAAGGCTAAAAGAATAAAATCCTGAACGATATAAAAAAAAATAATTTATCTTCAAAGCCACGAAATTTTAATTCCCAAAATAAAATGTGGAAACATTCTCGTTATAGAAAACAAAAATTTTGCTATACCCGAAATAATAATTATGATAAAGAAATATACATTTCATAGTTTTGTATAGCCTTAGAGCACGATTAAAGTTAAATTCATGTGGAAACAGTAATCTAACGACGAAGTATTCCATTGCCTATTTAACTGCTTTTTTAGCGTAATTAAAGAACAAAGTTCCGAATGACATAATTTATTTCGAAAAAAGAAAACGGTGTATTTTACTTTAAAAATGAATCGTCATAAAGTTATATATTTCTAATTGAAACAAGCTACAACTTTTTTTATATTCGTACAGAAAGAAATTCTAGTGAATATATAGAAATAGTAACTTCAAATCTCCTCGTTTTATTTTCCCCAAGAGCACGATTTAAAATTGATTTGCTCTTGGTATAATGCACCTCTAGAACGATTCCTTTACTTGGTGTATTGGTTTTATTTATTTAGATACTGAAACTAATCTAAGCTCTAGAATATAATTCAGGAATACAATAAGAGGCACAGAATTCAATGCATCAGTAAATACTCTTGGATTGGAATGGGTGTTCAATAAAGGAAAATATTTTTGATTAACATGTTCCAAGAAATTTGCACATATTTAAATTTAACAGTAATTTAACGTGGTTTTTAGAAATATTATATAATGCATTGTGAAACGTTAGCAAGGAATTTCAATCTATGCTGTAACTAATATCAGATGAACAAAGTTTAAAAAAAAAAAAATGTAATTACATTGATGATCATAAATTTAAAACACAGACAGCGAAAACGGAATAGTCGTAAATGTTATACATATACTTTGGATTATTAGTAGTCTCATATTTGTATTAGACGAAGATTATAAAAGCATTTATTAACTTAACTCATTATCGCCGTTTTATCTTGCAAATCCGTTTTTATAGAATTATTATATACATATTATATAATATTATATATATATATTAGCAGACCCGGCTACGCGTTGCTGTGGCTAAGTTATACGTTGAATTATATTGCAGTAAACTATTCAATACAGTTAAATTATTGTTTACGAATAAAGAAGGAAATGTTGTAGCCGATGTAAAAATCCACGGGATTGAGATTCCAACTTTGGTCAAAATTTGGAAGCGATTGATAAAAATTTTCGTAAAATTGACATTAAGCACAAATTAGTTTGATTGTAGGGTTTTATAAATTTTAATGGAGAAGTGAAATATATTATTTCTAATGCTACTTAGGATAAGGATAAAAGTTCTAAAATGACTAATATATAAATTAAATTCTATTAAAATAAAAGTATAAAAGAAGCAGACGATTTTAAAAATCAATTTTAATGGACGAGTGAAATATATAATATGTCTAAAGCTATTTTAGATTAAAATGCTAAAATGACTAATATATAATTTATTTTTTATTAAAATTCCATTAAAATAAAAGTATAAAAGAAGCAGATGATTTTAAAATCAATTTTTATGGAGGAGTGAAATATAATATATGCTATTATATGGATAATTTTATTAGAAAATGATCTCATCATTGTAAATATTTTAAAGATGGCAACAGCTGCAGTTATAAAAAGGAAAACAATATGGCTAAGACAGAAAAATAAGTAAATTTTATAATTTTTTTAAAACTTTAAAATAGGATATATTATGAAATATTGGGCATTTAAAGTAAATACAGGCATTTTAAATAGAAAAGGATTAATATATTTTAATGAAGTGATGAGAAGATTCAGAGTATGTTAAAATTTTAATAGTAAATTCAAGTTAATTGAGAATTAAGATAAGAATAATTATAAGATTTAAAAAAAAAAAAAAAAAGAAAAAAAACTTTTTATATACTATGTTTTTAAATTTTCTGTTGAAGTGAAGACATCACTGACCATCTGTGTAGTCAAGAAAAAGATTTCCTATGTTAATTGCATGTTGAATTTTTTGTAAAAAATTATTAAAAATCGAGCAAAATTATTTCCCGATTTTAATCTCCATATTTGGGTATAGATATGTATTAGTTATTGTGTACATGTGCTAGATTAAGTTGTTTTTGCTGTAAAATTGATAAAAATTGAATTTTAAATTTTAAAACTTTAGAAAAAAAAAATGGCAAACTTCCACATTCGATTGAAAACATAAAAATTTCATTTCAAAGGATGATATTTACACAATAAATATCCAACTAATATACTAATTAAAAGGAAAATTATAAATATTCTATCATAATTTGAAGTCAAATTTGTTTTCAAATGTCTAAATAAAGTATCTGATATAAGATACTAATATATTGCAGCGTAATAGATTTCATATCTGTCTTCCTTGGCGGAATATATATATATATATATATATATCGCCAAATTATCTGGCGAACATATTTAATTCCTTTCAAAAATCATGGTTATTTTAATAACTTATATTAAGAGAGTAATGAATAATATGAAACAATACTTCGTACAATACATATTACGATAATATACATCTGGCATATGTATATTTTCGTGTTATGATTTTATCGCAAAAAAAAAAAAAAAACGCTAAGGACGACAGAGTTTTGAAATTTAAAATTAAAATTTTGTCAATTTGACAGCAAAATAACTGAATCTAACGCATGCACACGATAACTAATACATATCTATACCCAAATATGAGGATTAAAATCGAGAAATAATTTTCCTCGATTTTTGATAATTTTTTACAAAAAATCCAATAGGCGATTCACATAGGAAATCTTTTTCTTGGCTCCACAGCAGTGACGTCACACTTCGCTTGCGTATAGAACTACATTAGCACTTTATCAATGTGTATAAAATTTTTACAGTGATTATGACGTCAATTTGTGAGATGCATAATTTAACTTTTTATAATTTTTTAACGTTCACGTTTGATTAAATGTATTTATTTTTATATCGAAAGAAAATGAACTCGTATTTTTTTTTTTTTTTTTTTTTTGGGGGGGGGGGGGGCAACAATTAAATTTATGGAACTCAAGATTACTATAAACCTTTGTCTTATAATAAACAAATAATTTGTTGAGATAAAAACTAACGTCTCAAGTTGGACCGAACTGCCCACAGTGAGCAAAATTTCATTAAACTCGGTTCATTCGTTTAGGAGTTCATTGCGGACAAACGTCGTGACACGAAATTTATATATATATAAAGATATTTAATTTATATTATGTTCTCAAAATACAAAAGTAATGCCTAATGGGGTGTTCATTTTGATATACTTTCTGTTAGGTATTTCTGTTAGATAATTTATAATCAGTAGAACGTTATAAATTATTTTGATAAAGAAAATAATATCTACTGCTGTATTATTTAAAAATATGGGTGTATAAAATCAATGATAAATGACAAACTTCCTATTCGTTTTAAATTCCTATATAAATAAATAAACATTCAAAGACTTCCATACAGATTCATGGAGTGCCTGTGCTCGACTATTTTTATTCCCTTCGATAGTTTTGTCCCTTATAGGTACATATGATAGAGGTTTAAAAAAAAAATTTCTTTACTATTGACCTTGGATTTTATAGAGTTCACCAAATGTTGTTCACTTGGTTAAAAATGGGATTATCAAGCCTTCATATTTTGGCACAAATCTCTTTGTATTAAATTTATCAGTGCTAATTTTAAGTATTATTATAAAAGTTCATAAGGTCAAGGGGTTACATGCTTATTTATACTACAGAAACTTAAAAATTAAAATAATTACAATAAGTCAAAGTTCAAGGTCAAACATAAAATTTTTACTAATTTCTATTGTTCTAGGGGACAAAACCACAAATCTTAGGGCCGGATGGTTCAGGATTTCTGACCTGAGGAACAGGGCTGATTGTTACTAAACATGCCGTTTTCTGTGCTAGTGGAGGCAACCGTGGATGACAGTCGACTGCCTCTAGCTTTGCTGGTGAAAGCAATTGCTGGTGTATGCCCACATGAACTGTTGGTGAAAGCAACTGCTGGTGTAAGCCTATTGTCACATGTGTCCTTTGTAGAGGCAACAGCTGTGTAATTGCTGGAACCATCAGAGCTAATAAATGATTGATCTGGAATTGCTTGTGGGTTATAAGGTTAAATCCAGTACCTGAAAAACCAGTAGTTTCATTTTCTAGTATGACTGCCTTGCTCCAAGCTGTATTTTTGAGAGATCCAAACTCAAGTCTTGAAAGTTTATTAAAATAATATTATAAAATTAGTAATTATTGTAATACTATAATTAAAACTATTAATTCCATGTATATTTTACACTATAATGTGCAGTACATAAAGTAAAACATAAAATTTAAAAGTCATTCATTTATTTCTGAATCATGTTACGTCTTCCCCCAAGTACTGGTTGAAGATGTCACACTCGTTTATTTTCGTGTTGCTGCATGGTTAAAGCCTTTTCTGCTTGCCTTGTGCGTATAACAGTATAAGGAATTCACTTCTGTTCATAATATCTTATTTAAAATAGAACATCCGTTTATGAATTTTACATATGAGTTAGTCAGTATTATCACCTGTTGACACATAAAAGCACTAGGAACAAATTTGCGTTTTCCCCCAACTTGAGTCTTTCCCCGAATCACCTTACTTAATAATTTAATATATTAATAAATTGACAAAAGGATTATATTTTCATTTCGTACTCTTTTGATTTACGGAAAGTCTTAAAATGTATTTTTTGTCATTTTTCTGACATTTCAGGTAGCTGTAAACTGTTAAGAGTTAAAAATCACACAACTAAAACTAAATTTTCTCATTAGCGTGATTCCTGAGATTAAATTGTATGATACTTTATTTTGTGGTTTTGTTCTCTAGAAAAGTTATTCCCTATATAAATTAGTAAAAACTTTAGATTTGACCTTTAATCGTGATTTATTGCAATTATTTTAGTTATTAAGTTACAGCAATACAGCATGTGACAACTTTACCTAACATACTTTAATACTAATATTTAAAATTAGCACTCATAAATTTAATTAAAAAAGATTTTTGCCAAAATATAAAGGTGTAATAATCCCATTTTTAACTGTGACAACATTTGATGTAACAACATTTGATGACCTGTAAAAAATTCTAGGTCAGTAGTAGACCAAAAAAAAAAAATAGTTTAAACCTCTCTCATATGTGCCTATGGGGGACACAAGTATCAAAAGAAACAAAAAATAGTCGAGCAACACATTCCTAAAATTAAAACCCGAATAAACTACTACGTCAGAAACGCCAAAGAAAAATATTGGAAATGCATACAGCTGTTTCGGTAGCCTACAGCGTACCGTCTTCAGTGCAAAAAGGATTCTGAATCAGGAGAAGTGCTCGTATATATAGGAGAGGGGCCGGATTTAGTTCAACCAATAGGATTACGGGAAAGGTGGGGAGAGTGGCCAATAGGAATTTAGGAAAGTTAGCTGTGTAAACAGTAGAAAAATTAAGAAAATGTGGACTGAATATAAAATTTCTAACAGTCAGACAAATAGGAAATAGAGAAATCACAATTTACAAGGTTTTTAAAATTTTTATAAATATGAAAAGCTTCAAAGAAATCGAGTTCATGAATGGATTTAGGTCTGCAAATTATTTTAGCTGAATTAAATTTAAAATTATGATTTTCCTCCCAGTAATGTTTAGAAATTGCCGATTTATTGGTTTCTTGTTTGCGGACGTAATTCATATGTTCTTTTAGACGAAATTTAAGACTGCGTTTAGTTTGACCAATATATGATAAACCACACTGACAGGAAATACTATAAATACCCCAAGAATTATGCATATCAATGGGATCTTTTAACTGAGAAAAGGTGAGTTTATTGGAAGGCGAAAATATTATTTTAAAATCATATTGTTTGAGAATTTTAGCTATGGTTTGACTGGATTTAGGAAAATAGGGTAAGACAATACTGATATTAGAAGAGACTGATTTAGTAGACGAAATACGAGGGAGTTGTAATTTTTGGATACCTTTGTCTATAATGGAAGGGTCATAACCTCTGTCAATTGCAATGGCTTTCAGGTATTTAATTTCAGATTTTAATAAAATAGGATTTGAACAAATATTAAGTGCACGGTTTACAAAAGTATAGAAAGCAGCCATTTTTTGGTTAGGTGGGTGACATGAACGCGCATGGGGAGGAAGGGAGACAGCAAATTTTTTTCGATAGACGATGGTTGAAAAACCATTTACAGTGCGAGAGACGAGGGTATCAAGAAATGGAAGGAAGCCATTATTTTCTATTTCATATGTAAATTGGATATTACTGTCAATTGAATTTAAAGTTTCTAAGACATGGTCAATATTGTGATGAGATATGTCGATAAGCGTGAAGGTGTCGTCAACGTAACGGGTCCAAAAAGGAAAATATATTTTCTTAAAAAGCTTGCTTTCGAAATAGTGCATGTAAATATCTGCGAGAATTGGGGAGAGACGGGAACACATGGCTAAACCTTCAGACTGACGATAGATTTTATTTTGAAAAGAAAAGGTGGTTTGTGACAAACAAATGCGGGTAAGAGAGATTAATTCTTGTATTTCAAAAGATGTGAAATGAAACTCTTTTAATCTATTTTCGAGACAGCAGAGGGCGCCACTTATTGGAACATTAGTGAAAAGAGATTTTACATCAAAAGAAACCATAGTGAGATTAGTGTGAGGGCAGTTTTGAATGTTTTTTGCAAATGTTATGGAATTCTTAACAGTGTAACTATTAGCAGCAAGAAGGGGAGCAAAAATTGTGGTGAGAAATTTAGCTAAATTATAGGAAGCAGTACCGATATTAGAGACTATGGGACGAAATGGAATATTGGGTTTGTGAACTTTCGGTAAAGCAAAAAATCTGGCACAATTAGCAATAGAAGGGATAAGATGAGATTTAGTCGAGTCCAATAACAAGGAGCAAGATTTTATAGCAGATTTAATTTTATTTAACTCTTGAGTAGAGGGGTCACGGGGCAGAGGAATATATGGGCCATCATTAAATAATTCGGTAACACTTTCAATGTATTGTTTTTCATACAAAATAACAATCTGACCACCTTTATCAGCTTTAGTAATGATGATATTTTCATTAGATTTTAATTCCTTCAGGCGTTTTTTTCTGCAGGGCTGAGATTTGATTTAAAATTTGTAGAATTGAAATTGGCATTATTAAGAATTAAATGACGAAGATTTTCTTTCTATTGGTCAGTCAGTCAAGAATTTTTGAAAGCTTTTTCAACCGGTGCAATTAACTGAGGAAAAGAAGGAGGTTTAGAAATGGTAAAATTTGAATTGAGTATGAGAACAGAAAATTGATTATTGGTAATTTCAGCATTGGAAAGATTAACGATTGCATTTTTATTGACAACAGGAAAGTCGTTCGAATGAATAGGACTCTGTGAATTACGAAGCCGGGTGAATTTATCTTGTAATTTAATTGAGTGTTTACGAGAGCGGTTGTCACAATGAATCCAGTAATTATGATCGATCAACATAAAATTAGGACGTTCAAAAGCTAACTTTAAGCGGAGAGAGAATAAATCTTTTTTAATTTTGGCGATGGAGGTACGAGTTTCCTTAATAACTGCACGGAGAATATTAAAATGAGACCTGAGTACAGCTTTGTTAACAAAACTGGAACCAGAAATATTGCATTTCAGTTGAATGAATTTAGGGATGATGCGGTGTCTCTTGCACTGTAAAAGGAACTTCTGACGTAGTAGGAAGTCCTGATACTACGGAAGTTCTACGTAGAAAGGAACTTCTGGCGTAGTAGTTTATTCGGGTTTTAATATTCCAACGCCAAGTCTCCTGTTAACATTTCTAAAATACCCCACGGAATTATATGGACTGACCCAGACAAGCTTGTAAAAAAAATAGTGAATGTTTTATATAGACAAGATTGATTAAAGTTAACCGTTTAAAAAAAAAAAATCTTGAATAGTTGTTTTGCATAAATTTTAGAAGATAATATTCATAAATGGGAACAATGTAGCACCCTATGGGTTAAGCCATTTTAAAATTATATATCCATTTTGCCAATTATTTAACGTATCTCATTTTTCTCTAAATAAGAGAATGTGTAGAAATCTAAATTTTACTTTCATTATGTTTTATTTTTCACAATTAAAATTAACACTTGCCTAAATTTAGCTTTGATGTCAATAAATAAGTAGAGTTTTAGAGTCATTAAATTATTTTATTAACTATTAATGTGGTTGTTTCCCATTTCACTCTTTTATTAACCCCGAGAGCACAATTAAAAAATATTTTATCTAAATAAAATACACTTCTAGAAAATTTCCGGTTTGGTAGCAATTTTATATGTTGATATTATAGTAGATTTTATTTCATCTTTTAAATTCATATTTTGGGATATAGAATTGTGATTTTTTTGTTTTTTAATGCTTTCAATGCGTCCAACTAAATTTTTGCTTAGTAAGCTCAGCTAAAGAAATATCTGCTTTGTAATCAGTAAAAGTTGGTGTAAAAAAGTGTTCTGTCCCATTTCTTCGTTGAATTTTTCTCAAGAGAACATTTAAAATTTTCATTTAATTTAAATACAAGGAATATTAAAAATAAATTTTTATCTAGCATTTAATAAGATTAGAATGAATGTTACTTATATGTAGATTCTAATCTTACTAAATGTTCTGCGCTCAAAGCTGGTAGACGTTAGGGTACCTAAAGTAGTAAGAATGACGACAGTACTTACGACGCATGCTCTGTGGATGTCCTCAACTCCCGGGGTTGCTTTAGACAGAGTCTCTAGGGCGACCCTTCGGCGAAATATTGTCAATTTATTGACATTTTACAAATACAGTAACCGCTGCTTAATAAAATCACTGGTTAATAAAATCAGCCGCTTAATCTGATCAAATTGCCAGGACTGGAATCAAATCAATACAAACCAATTTTAAAACCGTCGCTTAATAAAATCAACATCGCCGGTTAATAAACTCAAAAAAAAATTCTTCAGCAGCAAAAATGCCATTTATGCACGCTGAACAAATTTTTATTTACACTTTGACTTTTTATTTTTGAAGTAAAAATGAAAAGTAATATTCAGCAATCTCTCTGTTACCTTTCATTGTCGGAAAGTTTACATTTAAAGCACACTTACAAATTAAACACGCCCCCATCACTTGTTTTAGTAATAATTTCAAGGAATGTATTTTTCAAAGCGCGGTAATAAGTTACAAATTTGATTTGGTTCGCATGTGATATATATTTTTTTAATGTTTAATTATTAAAAGAGAGTTTCAAGTTCTTATTCTGAAACAACTAAGAAGCAAGTGTTTTAAACGGAAAAATTTTAAATTTAAAAGAAAAGCGTAGACTTTTGGCAAAGTAATAATGATTTTTCTCAATGAAAAGCATGTCGGAACTTGGGATGTGTTTAACTCAGTTATTTTAAAGTAGCAATTAATTAATTATCTGACAAATGTTAATTAATATTGTTTATTAATTCAATTATTTGATACATTTTGAAATTCCTTACAAAATTCAGGGAAGTAATATATTTTTCTTGAGTGCAGGAACGTTCACCGCATATAAAAATCAGCCGCTTTATAAAATTACTTTGGCTCAGAACGAATATGATTTTAATAAGCGGTGGGCACTGTATATATTTTTCGTCGAGTTATATTAATGACTGATTCTTCGATTCATTGAAACATAATAAATTATTTATTCTTTCTATAAAATCACATTCGAAGATGTAAAAGAATTTCTGTAAACATTATCGAATGCAATATGAAGTTTTAATATTTTAACACATTGAGCGCCACGCGAATTTATAATAAAATTTGTTAAAATTCCTTTATGATATTACCCTGTAATAAAAAAAATAATTAAATTTTAAATAAATTTTCAGTAATTACTTAAAATAATGTAATATTTTTTGTTTTATATTATATCATATTTTAGACTGTCACCCAACAGATGGTTGACGCGCCTTTATATCATATTTGACGCTGTCAGCCACAGATGGCTATGACATGGCGCTCAAATTATTATTTTTCAAATTGATTTCGCATTATTTAATTAAATATTTTTAATTATTATAAAGAGGATTGTTTCTTTCAAACAGTGAAAAAAAGAAAATAAAAGAAATTATTCTGTTAAATTGGCTGACATCTTTTACTAAATGTGAAACTATATCAAAGCTTCAAATCTTATTTTTCATAATTAATGATATTACACATTTATATCATGTATATCTTAAAGAAATATTTGTACCTATTTTAACATATATTTTCACAAAAAATATATTTATTACTAAGCTAGTCTATTTTTTCATTCAAAATATGAAATGATGGCTCAAAATTTTAGACAAAAATATTTTAGACAAATAAATAAAGAACTGTTTATTTATTATTTTGCCTCCTACTTGTGCATACATAAAGCTTTAATTGCAATTACTAACTTGGTGGATAAAGCGCTATTGGTGAAGATGCTTTCCCTGAGGTAAGAACCACCGACTTAAGCTGCAGTTAGCAGTGTTATAACTCGTTTGCAAACTGTAATTTGTGGTGAAGACGGACACATAGAATAGGATTTATATGCCTGTAAGTGTTTGCATGCGAATAAGTACAATTTTTCATGAAAATGTGTGATCTGGTCATGCACAGTGCCCTCTATCGACAAATAGCTTAATTATTACTTTTTCTTTACCAAAAAAAAAAAAAAAAAAAAAGAAAGAAAAAAAAAAAAATCGCCTTTCACGAGAATGATTTTTTCGCAAACCGCGTTCAATTCTATCAATTCATTCAATAATTATGATTTTTTAAAATTTCTACAGACTTATGGGACACCTGGGTTGGGGACAAAATATCGAAGATGTAATAAATGAATAGAAAGAATAAAATAAATGAATAGAAAGCAAATGATTTGTGTTCATACAAATAAAATGGCACATTTTACAACATTTTATTTGAATGAGTTGGTATTTATTAGTAATGCTATATAAAATTTCCTGAAAACACTGTATTTACCACAAAAATTGTTATGAATTTTGCTTAAAAGAGTTTAAAGACTATATTTATTAACATTTGTTAAGATTAGTCATAATGAATTCAATAGTGTTTATAAATTTTATAACTTTTAATTTAGATTTGTGAACAGTTTTCAGTTTTATCAGCAGTGATGCACAATTTTTTTAAAATATATTTTGAATAGTGAACAGCAAAGGATAAAATAAAGTCTGAAAAAAAATAATTAAAGAGATTTTCTATTTGCTTGATTCGCCCAAAAATGTATGAAAATATTAAAATGAAGTGTTTCCACCTAAATTTCATACTTTAGTTAATTTAAAAAAATCTAATTGTCTTGTCGAAAAAAAGTTTTCACCACTGGCTTCAGAAAAATCGTCCATTTCATTTGGTAGTGAATTTGTAACGAGCTACGTACTTTTAAAAATGAATTAAAGGAATTAAAATGAAGTGGTTCCACCTAAATTTCATACTTTAGTTAATTTTTAAAAATCTAATGGTCTTGTCGAAAAAACGTTTTCACCACTGGATTCAGAAAAATCGCCCCTTTTATTTGGTATTGAATTTGTAACGATAGGACTGATATTTTTAATTTATTTTATGCATTAGACAAAAGTTGTTTCCACCTAAATTTCATACTTTAGTTATTTTTAAAAAATCTAATTGTCGTGTCGAAACACTGTTTGCACCTCTGTATTCAGAAACACCGCCCCTTTCGTTTGGTACTGAATTTGTAACGATAGGTCTGATATTCTAATTTATTTTCCTCTTTTTCCGTTTTTAACCCGGATTCTGCAAAAGGTTTATGACACAGAAAATAAGCTAAAAAAAGTCTTTAATAATAATAACATAAAATTAAATATAGATAAAATAATGAAATTCCACTCTATGATATATATTTATATTTTTAAGGCCCTATGGATCCCGCAAGAGATCACACGTGAATTAGATCACATTATTATTTTTTAGTCGACACGATATTTCGTCACGTAATATATTATGTCTGTGTCCCGAAACATCCTGTGTATATATATATATATACATTCATGTCCAGAATTATCTTTACATATCCAAAACTAATGATATTCAATGAAATATCCAATCAATGTGATCCATTTTTGCAGAAAATGTGTGAAAAACAAGCCTAATTAGCATTATCCAAACAAAAGTAATCAAACGATTCTCTGACATGCAAATCTAGGCTTACGCCATCCGACGCTGAATCAAGCGCTTTGCGCAAAGTGAATAACTTAGTGAATCTCTGCAATATAGCGTTTGATTTCAGTGTGTAAGAACTCAAATCGGTTTGCTATGGCTTCGAAGTATCATTTGGAAGAATCTATGAAGTGGCGACTCATCGGCCGTTTAGAAGCAGGGCAGCCTATCACGGAAGTAGCCAGATGTCTGAATATTTCAAGACAGACAGTCTCTACATTACGGAAACAGTTTCGAAAAGATGGAACTGTTGTAAGAAGGCCTGGACAAGATCGTAAACGAATGACAACTGCTTCTGAAGATCGATATTTGGCACTAACTGCCCGTCGTAACAGGAAATCTATTGCTCGCCAGTTAATTTCAGAGCTTGTAGCCGTCACTGGAACTGCTGTATCACGGCAAACGATATACAGAATGCTCAATGAAAGAAGCCTTTATGCCAGAAAGCCAAGGGTATGTGTTTCACTGTCTTCACAACAGAGGAGGGATCGCTTTAATTGGTGCAAAGAACATCAGAACTGGAGTCAACACCAATTGTTCCATGTTCTGTTTACTGATGAGTCGAGGTTTAGTTTTACAGATGATTCTAAACAGTGTTGTGCAAGTTCACGAAAAAAAACGAGCTAGTTCAAACTCAAGATCATCGTCTAAAAAACGAGTTAGTTCGCGTTCAAACTCATTTCTGAAAAAATGAACGCGCTCAGTTCAAGTTCATTTTTAAAAAAGAGCGAAACTCATTTAAAGTTCATTTTTACGTAATTTTTTTTTTTTTTTTCTCTACGAAGATTTTCTACTCTGTGAACACTTTCATAGATATATATATATTTTTTTTTTAATTACCATGAAGATTATTCTTAATTTAATTCTTAATTATACTTACAACTTTTAATTATAATTTATTAACTTAATTGCAGTAAAAATTTATTTAGCGGCCATTTCTGAATAGCGGACTCGCTGTTTTTGTGTGGTTTCTCATTCTCAAATTCCCAATACGTTTGTTTTTGCGTATGAAAGAAATTGTTAATAGAAGACAAATTCCATCATTTAGAGTTTCCGTTGTTTTGAAATATACTATTTTTAAAATAGCATCATGGTTTGATTTAATTAATTTTTACTTGATTGCATCATGTCCAATGTCGGCTTTAGGCTTTCAGATAAATCACTATAAAATTTTGCTTGCTATTTAGTGTATCTACATAAAAGCTAAAATCAGCTGAAAAGATGAATAAGTCCCCCTCAGAAATAATGATAACATAACTATTTTGATAACTTTAAAGTAGAAGGTATTCGATACTTCTATACATATAAAAAGAAAGTACTAAATCAGTGACAATTTTCAAACTCCAGTTCTACATTTTGAGATATCCTGAATACGATTTGACTGTTTTTAGGAAATATCTGTCTGTGTGCGTATCACACATTTTGTGGACGCTGTATCTCACGAACCAATGAACGAAATTTAACCAAACTTTCAATTTAGTTGTACCTTGACCTAAAATGGTTCTGATTAGATTTGGAGATCAATCGTTCAACAGGTGGTGCTGTGATCTTGTTATTATTAGAAACCCTGGATAATCTCAGAGCTACGACAGGTACTTAGTACGCATGCTCAATGAACAAACACTTGTCCACATTCCCTCTTACTACAGTAACCCTTTTACAATGCTTGGTGCTGACCGCGTATTTGATGATTTATCGGTGTAAGTTTTTAAAGATATTCTCTAAAGTAAAGCAAACAATTTTTTCTTTTACATTCAAACTAAGATACATTATGCATTACGTTACATTCGTTTTATTATTATTATAATTATTTAAATTTAAATTACATTTATATATTCATAGAAATAATTTACACCATCTTATCTATCATATTGCATATCAAAAATTCTGAATTTTAATACTCTTTAGTTTTTAATAATATACTATGGAACTGTAGTCTTAAAAAATATATTTATACAAACTGATAATAATAATAATAAAATTATTTTTATTTATTTTATCAAATTTGTCCTTGTAGTTACTGGTAAAAAAGTTCATTGATATTAAGATAAATTAGTAAAAATTTGACGATTTAACAGTTAATTTGATTTGATATATTCATTTGAGAGATGAACGTTTAGCTTTATGATTAATTTTATTTATTGTAATAACTTACAAATATATGCATTCACAGCGCATTAAATGCTTAAAAATTGTTTTAGTTGGATTATAAAAGGTTTTTCAGGGGGTCAAATGTTTTTGAGACTGTAACATTAACTTTGCTCTCAAAGCTGGTAGACGGGAGATATCAGGTTCGATACCAGGTAGCGCTCATTGGGCTAACTTTTCGAAATTATCTGTAGTTTTCTCCGACACAAGCGTAAATATGGGCTAGAACCCCTTAAAAAGACCACCCCTTACTTAGGTTATTCAACCCATACCTCGGCCTTTCTTTTGTGGTCAACTGGCACATTAACACCAACATATTTTTCTTAAAATAATTCCATTTAGGAAAATTGAATTAGTTTAATACTTAAAAAAATACCAATATTTTAAAGTTAAATGCATAATCATTAATAATCTGAATATTTGTAAAAATATTTATTAACTTTAAAAGTTTTATATATCCTTATTGTTCATGTCAAAAGTTTATTTTTCTTCAAATGTAATACAAATATATATTTTTTTTTCCCTTTTTTTTTTTTTTTTTTTTCGTATTTGTACCTTTGAATAAAGTATGAAAAAAAAAAAAATAAATAAATAAATAATAATAAAAAAAAAGATAAAAAATAACGTGTATGTTAAAAAGAAATATGACACCTAATAAATAAATTAATTAATTAATTAATTAATTAACAAATAAATAAAAAGAAATAAAATAAAGAAATAAGCACTTATAATTTTACAACATAAAATTCTAACATATGTTAATCTCATAAAGAATGGTTGATTGGTTGTATGGCTTAAGACTGATTCACTACACTAGGGGCCTAGGCCTACAGGAGAAATGCCCTCCATGGGGGTCTTTCTAAGTGGATCTAGTTCGTATTTACACGAGTTTTAGAGAGAACTACGGAAAACTCCGAACGGCTAGATCGATGAGCGCGTTTTTTGATCGAACCCGGCACTTCCCATCTACCAACTTCCCATCTACTACTACGTAGAACCGCTTGGCCCCCATAGAGGGATTTACTTCTATTAATGCCTTGATTTCTTCATTAAAAAAAAAATCTGGTGTGAAACAACCACACGACTCCCATTACCCACTATTACACATATTATATGCATTTTTGAGAGATAATGCGATCAGAAAACATAAAAGTGAACTAAAGAGAAAATCGTTAGAGTCGTTTTTGAGATACCAACTTTTACAAAAAATCAATTATTGACCGGAAAACAATAATTACATACAAAAGGATATTTAAAAGTGAGTTAATATGGCGAGTTTGAAAAAAATCCGTACAGCTGTTTTTAAAGGAACGCCCTTGGGAGACCTGAAATTGAGCTATTTATACAGGACGCCTATCAATTTTCCTGAACTAACCAACTATATCATTCGAAAGGATATCTGATAGAGTTTTTATATAGCAAATTTGAAGAAAATCGTTAGAGCAGTTTTTGAGATATGGACTTACGGTCCCACTTCCGGTTTCCGATGTCCCACTTCCGGTTAAACTGAATTATTGACCGGAAAACAATAATTACATACAAAAGCATATTTAAAAGTGAGTTAAAATGGCGAGTTTGAAAAAAATCCGTACAACCGTTTTTAAAGGAACGCCTTTGCGAGGCCTGAAATTGAGCTATTTATACAGGACGCCTATCAATTTTCCTGAACTAACCAACTATATCATTCGAAAGGACATCTAATAGAGTGTTTATATAGCAAGTTTGAAGAAAATCGTTAGAGCCGTTTTTGAGATACGGACTTACGGTCCCACTTCCGGTTTTTCAATTTTCACCAAAATTTGGAAAATTCATCTGTAGACCAGACGTATTTCAATTCTAAAGTTTTGTAGCTCTATCTTTATTAGTTTCTGAGCTATAATAACCAGAAGATTCTCCACATACACACACACACACACACATACATACACACTGACCAATTGCCAAAAACCACTTTTTTGGACTCAGGGGACCTTAAAACGTGTAAATCAGGTGAAAACCCGATATCGAATTTTCAGACCGAATACAATACTTCCATTACCTACGGTAGTAGGGTAATGGAAGTAATAAAATAAAATAGAAAAACAAATAAAATAATTTTATGTTTTTAAATTAATAAATAAGAGAAAATTAAGCATTTTAATATTTTTAACGTTATTCTTTTCGCCCTCGTATTCCGTATAAAATTTCCAAAAATATGCTTTACTCTATCAATTGTATTTATATCTAAATGTCTGTTATATTAATCAAAATAATTTTTAATAAGATCAGGTAACACAAAAATAAATAAATAAATAAATAAAATAATAATAAGTGTATATTAGTTAATGTTAACTTACATAATTTATTTTCAAAATTGTTCTAAAAAGGAGGGAAAAAAACCGAACGCCGCACGTTAAAAGTGCGACTTTTTCTGAAAGAGGTTGGCTGTGTAATTATTGAAGTTATCGCCAAATCTAACATTAGAAAATAATTTAAAAAAAAAAAAAAAATAGAAATATTACGATATTTTTTAGTCAAATGATGAAAGATAAACATAGATATAATGCATAGAAATAAAAAATTTTCAGTTTTTTTCTTACATATATTAAAAAATGAGATAAAATAATATTATTGCTTCTTTTGATTGATCGAAAACGAAACTGTTTTTAGAAAAGTACTTATTTAGAAAAGAATTGACGAAAATCAATGGAAATTCTATTAATAGAAAAAACATTTAGGAACATTAAAATTTGCTTCAAAAATTTTAAATTACATTTAATTAATATGAATATATGCATTTTTGAAAGTCATAATTTCTTCCTGCCTTATCCCTATGATAGCGGTTACTTTTTATTTTATTTTATTTTATTTTTAATTTTTTAATTTTTAACGAAAAAAATAATTATTTAAAAAAATAATAATAATTCTTTTGATGTTGACACAAAATTGACTTTCTTTCGGCATAATTCTCTGAGATGATAAAAATCGTTTGCATTCATCATGGAAAACATTTTTAATAAATAATAATTTAATAAGTAATTCGTACTGCATGAATTTGAGTAAAATTATATTGAAGAAAGTCTTGTGGTGACCGCAACATACAAGTTTTGAATAACAATTAATTGACAATTTTCCTTTCCTTTTAGAGAAAGACTGGTCGATCGAAGATAAGAAAGGATGGGACATAAAGATAATTATTATCGGAACAAAATCTGATCGTGTACCCAGCAAAAGAATGTACACAACAACACTGTTAGGGGGGGGGGGGGGAGAAAGAAAATCAGAGAGAGAGAATTCATTGTCGTATACTTGACTGATATAAATCAATATACTTTGATGGAAGGCGACTTCCTGCATTAGGTCCTGAAGGATTAGAGGTCTGGGCCCCTATCCCAACTGCAGTACGCTGCGAGGCGGGCACCGGAGACCCATAGGTGCCTTATTGTTATCAGGAGGCCCGAAGGCAGGTTGTATGGGCGACAAATTACCGGACTCTCATACAAATAACATTTGGACATTTCATTGTCCACTGTCCACGGGGAAAACATTCCCTGAAGGTGGTTCATTTCCAGAACAGTATAATCTGTTGCCCTGTGAGACTTCCGCTATTTCTTTATACATGTGAATAGTCGTAATAAAAGTCTTGAGTTGAGAGACAGTTTCTTTAAAATATAAAAGATTGAAACTAGTATTCCTTACCGATTTATTATCATGTTGGTTTTGAAGTTTTAAACTAAATTTATACATGCTACAGATAGGCTAAGTAAATTATTAGTATATTTTATAATGTCTATTTATATTTTTAACCATAAAACTATAAATATATTCCTATTATTGAATTGTTTCCAGATATTAGTTTTAAATTAAAAGTTTTTTTTTAATTTCCAACACTTTAGGAAAAATGCGAAAAAATAAATAAGTTAATTAACAAAACTAGTATCGCGCAGTGGTCGAAATTATAAAATACATGCTAAATACTAACGAGAGCGTAAGTGTTTCTGTTTCTACGTCGGGAGGGCGGGGGGGGGGGGATAAAAAGGGACAAATTCAGCCCCTGAAGTATGTGTGACACTGTATTTTTGTCATGAACAGCAAGTGACTATTAGAGAAAGTTTCATTAAAATCAGTAAGAAGGTGATATAAAGACAATTATTCGCTTTCAATCTGCTCCTAGACCCCCCCCCTCTTCCCATCCTTCAGATATATACTAAGTGAAAGTGGTACCAATTTAATTGATTGAAATTTCTAAAAACGTATTATGAAAATAATTATTTAAATTCATTCTTTGGTGTTCATTGTTTTTGCGATTTCCGAATTTTAAAAATGACCTTTTTTCTGTGCCCTTTTTTCCGGTGCCCTTTTTACCAGTGACTTTTTTTTCCCAGTGACCTGTTTTCCGGGATCCATATTTTGCACAATTAATCTCTTTTCTGCCCTTTTCTTCTTCTACTTTTCTTTTTATATTTCAGACAGAAATATTTAATATGAGTTTGAGTTTGAATTGCTTTTTCACGCTCAAGTTCGTGAATAAAATGAACTTCGCTCAACTCAAGTTCATAATTTTAAAAACGAGCGAAGTTCAACTCAAAACTCAAAATTTTTGAGCTACGCTCAAGAACGCGTTCAAATGAACGCGTTCGTGCACAACACTGATTCTAAACGTGTTTACATATGGAGGGAGTCAGGAACACGAAATTATCCCTCAAACAGAATGGAACATGACCGTTTTGGTAGTACAGGTGTGATGGTATGGGGGGGGGGGGAATAATGATCAATGGACGTACGCCCCTACACGTTTTCGACAGTGGATCTGTGACCGGCGGCGAGAGGTATCGGGATGAGGTCCTAGAGCCTTATGTCAGACTTTTCAGAGGTGCATATGGATCTGACTTTTTATTTATGGGCGATAATGCTCCTCCACGTCGAGCAAAGCTCGCTGACGAATTCCTTGAAAGGGAAGGCATTGAGCGAATACCGTGGCCAACAAAGTCTCCTGATCTTAATCCAATATTGAACTCATGGGACTACCTTGGAAGAGCAATTTCACATAGATATCCTCCTGCTAGAAGACGGCATGGAACTTAATTCCCCAAACTGTGGTTAACAACGTTATTCCCAGCATGAAAACGCGTTGTGATATGTGTATACAAGTCAGGGGAGATCATATTCGATATTAAATTCTTAAGGCTTACTTCTGTTCTGCGTTATTCCTTTTTTCTGAGCTCTCTTTCCCATATTTTATTACCATTTTTAATGTTTCATGCTACAATTTTATATTATATGCAATGCCTTTAATTTTTTTCTTTTGTTATTTATGTGTCATAGTGTTATATAACATTCAAAAAAAAAAAAAAAAAAAAAAAAAAAAAAAAATCCCAAGATCATAGTTCAGAGTTTCTGAGAAATCCGTGAATTTATGCATGTAAAGATAATTTTGGACATGAGTGTATATATATATATAATATTTGTAAATTACTGTCTTATTAGACCTATGAAAATTTGCACAATGTATCCAATTAAATACAGCAATATTAAATATAATAAATCTTTTCGAAACTTTTTAAATTTAATAAAATAAAATTTAAGCATATATATAATTAAATTTAGAAAGAAATAAATTAAATTTTATGTACTTTGTATAAAAGATAATTTCTTTGTAATATGCGCTAGTTAATTAAACTTCCATGTAATGTCCTCTATTCCAATCCAGAACATTTCTCCGGAACATTCGACGTGTTTATCGTGCTTTGTCGGCAAGAAATAATCTCTCAATGCGTAAATTAATAATACTTCCATGCAATGGATACATGTCTTCAAATATAGATGGATTCTTTGATAAATTCGTTTCACGTATAGTAATGTCTTGTCAAGAAGAAAACAAAGATCAATTTCATTAAGTAGATACAATATTTACTATAACGTATTCAATTTCCTTTTAAAATATTTTACTGCTTGCCTAAGGTTTACAGTTTACAATAAGACTATAGATGATTATTCTAAGAAAAAGAATATTTATTTATTTATTTAACATACATAATTTGCCTGTGACATGTGAGTCGATATTCCTTTTATTCATCCAGTTCCAATACAAATATTTTCTCTATTACACTGAAACCAAGAAATCACAATACATTGTCAGTGGAATAAAATCTCGATATCAAATTAGCTTCGATATCCGAACAAATAAAACAGATATGTTACATAAGAAGAATTCCAAAGATAAGAAATGTAAAGTAACAATATGTTTATAGTTGGCAGATAGTTTTCTTATGAGACTGTATAATAAAATGGCTGTTTTCATTTATAAGAATGTTCAAATAAACAAGTTACAGTTCAATATTTGTTTCAAAAATCAAGTCGTTTGGTTAATAATACGGCTGGTTTAAAATTTATAGTTCTTTAATATTACATCAACACTACTCTATGAGTAAAGTTTATAATATTCTGTAAAATGTTATGTTATATATTTAAACAGGTCACTAAGTTCTTTCATTTTTAAAAAGAGTATACAAAAAGTTTATTATTGTAAATTTATTATTTTTTAATGTCCTTTTTAAATTATCGGTGTTTCCTTACTGATTAATTTGACTGGTGGTAAATTATGTATTTTGCAATATATTGCAAAATTAAACAGACCCGGAATTTTCTGCATATTATAATTTGATTAAGTACGTATTAATGTTTCATAGATTATCATTAATTAGAAAAAAAATTATAGTCTATATAACTTCTGGATTTTTACGGTATACATTAAAACTTCTCTTCTCATTACTGAAATTTATTATATAAAAGAACTATGCAAATGCAACATTTAATTAAATCATTACATTAATTTAGCGTTAACTGCTAATTATGCTATCCTATTATAATCTATTTTAAAGTGTTTATAATTGTTTATCTCCCACGTGATGTTTTTAACCCTGTTGAGGGGGCGATAAAATCGGCTTGAAACGTCTGTTATTGTGCATTGTATAACGGTTTTAGAGATTTTAAATATAAATAAAAGCTTCTTTTATTGTGCTTTTAAAATAATAAATTTACCTTCTTTTAAATAAATACTACAACTGACATTAAATATATTTATTAATAAAAAAAATATATAAAGAATAGAAAAGAGTATATATGTGTGTGATAGTTCCTTGCGAAAAGACATATATGGTAAACATTTCGTTATGAAATAGAGATATCGGTTTAAGTACTATATCGGCCAAAGTACTTCATAATGCTATTGAAAAAAAAAATTAATAATAATAACAAAAAATTTCCATTGTTGCAAAGCTAGTTTCTATAATTTTCGTATCGATAACCCGCTATAGCTAACAGCAGTCATACATTTTTCCCCACACTTAGCCTTGCCAATTGTCAATATTTTATTTCAAATCCATAAAAAAAAAAAAAAAAATATGGTATGAAACAACCACACGACTTTAGTTACCTTATGCATATATATATTATATGCATTTTTTTTTTTTTTTTTTTTTTTTTTTTGAGATAAAGTGATCAGAAGACATAAAATTGACCTAACGAAGTAGAAGCCTAAAGTTTTTACGATAAAAGAAACTTAATACTCGTGTAAAGACATAAAACAAAATCTACACAGCGAGTTAAAAAAAAAGAAAAAAAGAAAAAGAAAGAATGGTAGAGTTATTTTTTGAAACACCAATTTCTGAGATCTAAAACTGACCTACCTAAGCAGGATGACCGTTAGTTTTCCTGTAATAACCACGTAATACATGAGAAAGGATATCCAAAATGGATTTATTGATCATAAAACAATAATCACATACAAAACGATATTTAAAAAGGAGTTAACATGGCGAGTTTGAAAAAAAAACGTACAGCCGTTTTGAAAGGAACGCACACGCCAGACCTGAAATTTAGTTGTTTGTACAGGACGTTAATCAGTTTTCCTGAGCTAATCAACTATATCATTCTAAATTAATTCTTTTTCATTCGTCAAATCAGATTCATGGTCATAAAATTACCGAACAGTGAAAAAATTTGAGGGATGGGGGGGGGGGTGTTTCAAGAAAACGGTGGGTGACTGGGCAAAATGGAAGTCATATTCGGATTCAGGAGGACATTTTATACAAGAATCAGCAAGAATAGTACCAAGACTCGATTTGTTTTTCTTCAGGGCAGTATAATTGGCAAAACAACAGGTTTGGTTTTTAAAATATATATTAAATAACACTTTAGTGTATTTACTTATATATATATGTATCGTAAAAGTGCCTTTACTCTATTTAATACCCCCCCCCCATCTTTTCTGCTTTTCACATTAATTTTGTTTGTTTTTAAAATGCCAAATAAACCTCCCTTATGCTCAGGGGTAGACTGTATCCGAATAAGTGATAGTTTTTTAACATTATTTATTCACCTTTGTATATATAAACATTGATTTGTATTATATTTAATCGGACACTGATTATATGAAAATGGAAACCATGAACTTCCTAAAACAGCATGAAATCACACTCAGGCATTTTTTACGCCTAACTTATGACCAGATTTTAAAAAATCTATTTTGTCATGGTAAACATTTTCTTTATGATTTTCAAAAAATGCTAGTTTTTATTATCTTAAAAAAATTCTTACTTTGTCAGTTACATGGTATTTGACTTATTTCAAAAATCAGTTTGACAGAAGATAATTAAAACCTTTCTTCAACTGTTTGTTTTGTTTTAAGTAAGTTTTTAATTTTTAATTAATTTATTATTATTATTATTATTATTTATTATTTATTTATTTATTTTTTAAGTATAAATGCATTCATAAGCTCAAAAAAAAAAAAAAAAAAAGGCAGGTACAAAAATACATTTTTTAAAAGCTTAGGTTTTTTTATACACGAAAGTTAAAAAATGAATACGCTTATACTTAAAAAATAAATTAATTATAAATTAAAAACTTACTTAAAGCATAACAAATGATAGAAGAACATTTTTAATTATCTGCTGACTAATTGATTTTTAAAATAAGTCAAATACCATGTGTGAGATGCTAGGTGAAGATTTTTATGTGATTCAGGTACCAGAAGGTTTTTGATTTAACTAATGCACTTTACTAATAATTTAGTTACATAAAAAGTAAGATGGAATAGAAAAGAGTAGAATAACAATTTTAAATGCTAGAAAACATGAAATAATTTTTACATAAGTTTTCGAGAAGAAAATTATTTATTTCAAAATAATGATTTGTCTTTTGCGTCACGCTATCCAAAACTGTGAATTAAATTTATGTAAATGTTACTTTGTATCATAGTATCCAACTAAGTGAAAATTTGTGCAAAGGGCTAGTGTGATGCAAAGAAAATATTTGCACAAATTTTACTTGCAGTTTTGGATAGCGTGACGCAAAAGACAAATCAATTTATTGTAATAAATAATTTCTATTTATAATGCAAACTCAGCGAAAGTGTGATTATTTGGCAGTATATTTGAAAATTAAAAGCACTGTTTCAGTGTGTAAATATACTTTATTAGACAAAACAAAATTAATTTTAATGGAATCTAAAAACAAATCTTTTAAAATGACACCGAGGCGTCACTGGAATTTTGATATCATTCCTTTTAAAACTGTGTTTTTGAATTTGAAATGCAAATGAAAAAGAATCAGTGATTAAATTTTATATATCTGTCTTATCTTGAAGTTAAAAATATTATGTTTTCATTGTAAATATAAATAAAAGAAAAAAGCAAATGATCAAATAAGAAAATCTATGTATATTTTAACTAATGGCAAAGCGTCACTTAAAATTTGATATCATTATTTTTAAGTCCCATATTTCAAATTCTTATAGCCATAAAGTATAGTTGCGTCACAAATTTTTAACCCGTTATGGATTTTTGAAATTATTCCTTTATTCAGTTTAAGTAGAGTTGGAGATGGTCAATTGTACAAGTACCTTAATTCCGATATTATACGGCATGCGAGAAAGTCGGTCTATCAAGAATGTTCCCCTGTTTTGTATGAATAATTTTGACAACCACCCACTATTAGAAAACATCGTCTTATTGAAAATAAACATTTTTATTTGTGATAACTTTTCATTGATATCAGGCTAGATTAAAAAATTTCCCAGGTCTTAATTTCGTGTAGCTTATAAGCCACGACAAGCTCTTGAAACAGCACATTTACTTTTAAAATTTATCTCTCTTAACGACTATTACATTATGAAGTGCTTTAAAGTGAATGTTAGGTTGCAAAAACAATTTAAGTATTATTTTCTAATTATAAATTTTAAATAGTATTTTCATTTAAAATATTCTTTTTTTAATATCCTTTTATATATATTTTTCTTAAGTTAAAACTCAATTTACAAAATTTGTAACAGAAAGAATACCATGGAAAAAACTAGTAGTGATACATCCTTATTTTTCTGTAAGAAACATAACATAAATTTTACCCCTTCTAAATAGCCTTTTATCTGAGAGAGAAAAAGTTTTTAAATTTTAAACATTTATTTACTCATTTAATATTCATATTTTGAAGCTAATATTTATCAAAATTTATGCTTAGAGAAAATGCAACACATGAAAAAATTTCCATGATATTACTAAAGCAATACTTTAGCTCCTCCAATGCTTTAGAAGAATTTCATGTATAAACTTATAAGCTACAAATTTTTTTTCCGCTAACTTTAAAAATAAAGTCACTCAATTAGATTGCTTAAAATAAAAAATAGAGAGAGTGAGTGAAATCGTAATATTCACACGCTGCACTAAAAAATAAAAATATCTATAAAAGTAAAACAAATTCATCTAAAAGTAGGTAAAAAATAAAAATTTAACATTTCCAAATAAATTTTGGCTGGGAATAAAAACTTTCACTCGAAATTTAACAATAATCTTCCATCACTATATTAAAACAGTTTTGTATAAAAGTTTATTTCAACAATTTATCTTCGTTGAAACGACTTATTCAAATTTACTCAATATATTCAATAATGCAAACACGGAATTATTTTGGGAAAGAATAAATGTAGGCGGAAACGAATAAAAAGTGTTTTATTTCACATTAGGAATTGCATTAAATTGCTTCGGGGAAATAATAAACACATTTTCGTTAAAGAGAATAGAAATACACATTTTCTTTTTAATTTCGGCTAACATAAATATACGCTATTTTTCATTAATTATTATTTTCCCTGCAGTTTAATCTATATTATACGTTTTATTGTAATAAAATACCAATAAATATTTCAATTAAAGGAAAAAAGTTTCCATTGCTTATATTCCTTGAAGCATTATGATAGTTCGAAATTTCAATGAAATTTGTATAATTTTAAATGAAGCAAAGGGGAATCTTGAATCAAGACCTTTAATATTTTCTAAAAAAAATTTTAATAACTCAAATTTAGTAAAATAAATATAAAATGTTTTATATAACTCATAGTCCATGGTTCTTTTTTTTTTCCTCCTAACAATAATCCATGCTTCATTGGAGAAAATGTATTCATAAATAGTGCTTTGCATCAAGTTTTAAAACACTTCACAACCAAAAAATAACTTGTTTATAGTGAGTTAATATTGTTATCGTTATACGAATTATACTTTATTGTAGGACAGAACTTTAACCTTCCACTATATGGCATTCCGGTTCCGTATACAATCACAAAAGCTCAGCGAAAAAATAATACATTGAAGTTGGTTGGTTGGCTGGGTTTTACGTCGCACTAGTGCTGCGCAGATGGGCAATTGGCGACGGTCTGGGACACACCCCTAGAGGTGGTCCGGAGACATGCCATCACAATTTTGATCCTCCACGGAAGGGATGGCTCTCCCGCTTCGGTGACCCCCAGACGTATAATTTTTATGGGAACATGGAGGACATTGCGGCCACGACAGATTTTACGTGCACCAGCCACCATTAGTGTACACGACGGTCTTTGGCCGGCTCGAGTACCGAACCCGCAATCTTCCAATTACGAGGCCGGCACTCTACCGACTGGGCTACCGCGGCCCTAATATATTGAACTGATGGGATATTGTACACTATTATTAAGCCTAAATAACAAAATAATAATGATAAGTAACGATTACGGTAAGATTTGGATAAGAATTAAAAAAAAAAAGAAAAAGAAAATAGTAGAGCACATGACATAATACACAAGTAAACTAGTAATTTAACTTACTTTTTATTATTATTTTTTTTTTTTTAATCATAGGTGCATTTGAAACAACGTTAGTACATTAATCTCAAAATACACAGAATTTCTTTAAGATGTTAACCCTATTTTCTTATCGAAATTATTGCAAAAAAGAATTTCACTAAATGCTGTTTATCAGTTAGTATTGCCACCTGCTGTACATCAAGTTTAATATATTTGTCAGCTTTCTTACAAAACTACTAACAAAATGTCGGAAATTTACAGGTACAGTCTAAATAAATCCTTGTCGAATCCTTAGTCAGTCTAAGAACGTGATTCGACAAGGATTTATTTAACAAAACAGCATTAAGTGTACTTTTTTTACATAGGAATTTTTGCTAGTATTCGGACACTTTTGTTACTGACTGTACAGTGAGCTAAACTAAGATAGAGGGAAATTTCCTTGGTCGAAAATTTAACATAGATAAGAATAAACCTTCTTTTAAGAGTTAAATACATCAGCACTGATTTTTGCATTTTAGTACCCTTTTTAAGGTAATTTCCAATATTTAAAAATATATAAAAACAAATTGTAGAAACCAAAAGAATTGATTGATTAAAATACTAGCGAATATTTATTGTTTTCTTAACACGTTCACGCTGGCGTGACCCACCGGTGGGTCACAACTACAGTCGGCAACAAACGTATCCGAGCACTAGCAATAATCCCTGTCCAAAAAATGTACACTTAATACTGCTTTGTTAAATAAATCCTTGTCGAGTCATTTTCTTAGTCAGTCTGAGAAAATGATTCGACAAGGATTTATTGAACAAAACAGTTTTAAGTGTACTTTTTTGATATCGGAATTATTGGCTAGTGCTCGGATACTTTTGAGTAGACTATGAAAACAAAATGTGCCTGCGTGAACGTGTTAAAAACTTGCGATATCCGCAGTGTTGCCAATTTTAGGGACTTTTTTATTTAATATCAACCACTAATTCTTAATTGTAACGAAGATTAATCGTCTATCACATCGAAGATTAATCGTCTATCATGTATATCAAATATCAGCCCTCAAAATTATTGGTGAATTATTGAATAAAAAGTGTCTAAATTTAGCAACACTGGATATCCGTTCCCAAAGAAAGTTCTGCTGTGCTTTTCTACAAAGAAATTTTATTACAAATATAAAAGCATACAATGGCTTAAAAAAACACAAACTTTTGGCTATTATATAACATGATCGCCACAGACATTGATACATATTCATAGGTGCCAACTTGTACGTTTTTTTAACACCACTATTGTTTGTAAAAATAAATAAATAAATTCCTGTTTAATCACAAAAAACTGCTAAATAAATTAGTAAAATTTCTATTAAAAATTTTCGGTAGCAAAAAAATGTGCAAGTTGGCAGCTGTTCATTTGTGGTTCTGTGAAATCAACTTCAAGAATCCATGCTAGTAAAAATTGGTGCTCAGTGAGTTAAGATTTCTAGGGAGTTTTAATCTAATATATATATACACTCATGTTTGTGAAAATTGCAACACCATGAAGGGATTATGCAAATTGAACCAAACTTACAGGAAATGTATTGTGAGATAAGGCAGGCAAATGATTAGAATTACAAAACGATTGCACATGCATGGGACGAGAACCGACTTCTTATCAGTCGCTTGCTCTAGGTATATAAAGGACTGTAAAAGCACGTTGAAATCTATTTATCGTCCTCTGTCTGTGGTAAACGTTTCATTGGTGGTCAATATGTCTCGTCAAAAGTGGAGGGTGCCATACCAACAACTAACGGAGTTCGTATGAGACCGCATCGTTGGTATACGGGAGGGTGGATTTTCGTATCGAGAAATCGCAGCCCGCACGCAGTGTAATGCCACAACAGTGATGCGTGTTCGGAAGAAATGGACCGAGGAGAATCAAACAAGCCGAAAACCTGGCAGTGGGGCCCGCAATAAAACAACGGCACGAGACGACAGACACCTCATCCGCATAGCTGTGACGGACCGTACACCGCCCTATTGTGTGTTAGCACAGCGTTGGAGCTCGGCTACAGATGTTTTGTTGTCTAGCCCCCCGGTTCGTCACCGTTTGCTGCAGCATGAACTGCGTCAAAGGGTCCTCTACGCAGGATTCCCTCTCGCTGAATCACAGACGCCTCCGACTTCAATGGGCTCAGCAATACAGCACGGGGCGATTTTGAGCAATTTCACGATTTTTAGGACTGAGGGCCTATTAGTCTCAATCTGGGATTTTTGCGTTGTCGATTTCGATAGTTGGACATTTGTCGAAATCTAAAATTTATCGAAAATATAATTGAATAATTTGAAAGCGATGTTATAATTTGAAAAAAGAAAAAAAAACTAATAGTCCTCCGTCCTAAACTAAATTCTGCTTTTGCCAGAATTTCATCAAAATCTTTTATTATTATTATTATTATTGAAAGAAAAAGAAAAGAAAATTAATATTAATCAGATCGTTACAAGCGATATCGAAAAAGTTTTTTTTAATAATTTTGAATTAGGAAATAAAAAGTGCGCGTGAAATAATATGAAATAAAAATAAGTAAAAAAATGAATGTAATGATTTAATGTTTTTGTTTTTCAGGGGCTGCTCATGCATATAAAAAATGCGTATTAAAACGAGTCGAAGAAGGAAGCGAAATAAGTATTGAGTTATATTACGATAAATACGATATATAATATGATACGATATATTAGACCTATCGTCCAGGGTTAGTAGACATTTTCGTTGAAAGCAATAGTTTGTTCGTTCGGTGCAACTTGCACATTAGTCCCGTGAGGTACAACTTACACATTAGTCCCTTGAGGTACAACTTTCACTTTAGTCCCGTCAGGTAGAACTTGCACATTAGTCCCCTTTAATTTTTTTTTTTTTTTTTTTTTTTTTTAGTTGAGCTTAAAATTTTATCGTATGATGTGTTTTTCTCTTGTAATATTTTTAATGATATAAATATTTCACAAAAGATTTTTTTTTTTTTTTTTTTTTTTTTTTTTTGGGGGGGGGGGGGGGGTATTATTATTATTATTTGTTTATAAAGCGATATATAGAAAAGAGTTTTCTTTAAATATAGTGACCAGGCAATGTCTTCGTTGATTCACTACCTTAGTTGATTTCACATCCGTCATTTTTGACGGGGTTATATCTATTTATATAATTTGCAAGAGAGGTGACGATTTCGGGTCGCACTCATCTATATAACAAGTTGCCTCCTAATTTTCATACATTCGTTAATTTTAAAAAATCTAATTGTCCTATCGATAAGCTGTTTAGTCCGCCGGATTCATAAAAATCGCCCCTTTCATTTGGTAACTTATTTGTGACGAGGTTTTGATTAGATTTTTTAAAATTAATTAAAATGTGAAAATAATAACCTGGTAATAACTTCAAAATTGGACATTTAAATAAAATGAAAAAGTATAAAATATTAAATTTGTTCACGCATATGAAAAAATGAAAATATGAAAATGGAGTAAAAAAAAAAAACAACCTTAACCTTTTTTAATATATTTCAATTTTAGATTTTTTTCTTTTTTGTTTTATTTAAATAGTATGCTTTTGGCATGGATGAATCGCGCTTGGCATAAAAGCTAATTCATTGATAATTCAGGGTAATATTTTAAAATTTTGATGCTGAAATAGACCGGACATTTTTCGCCAAGGACTCTACTTTTGTGAGAGCCACTTTAAGCCAATTAGCGCATCAAAAATATAATAAATTATAAAATAATGAAAAACAGAAAAGAAAGAAAAGAAAAGAATGAAACAGAAAAAATAATTGCATAAATTATGTATTTTTGTCTACGATGGCGATAAAAATTCAAAAGTTGACAAGAGGAGCTATGTTAAGGTTGTACTATGATCAGATTTACATATTTACATATTTAATTATTTATTTTTCTATATACCAACTATTATTAACTAACTCAACTACTATTATAACCACAAAAATTGTCTCATTCGATAGATGTAGTCTATCATAGCTTATTGTAATATTATATTTGGCGTGAAATTGTTGTCACTTTATAGTTGATCGAATAAGTCAAATAAATATAGAAAATAATGTGAAAGAAAACATTATGTACACCACGTATAGTGTTGTTCATATGTAACTGGGATTCAAATATAAAATGGATACTTCAATTTTTTTCGATACTGTCCGTTTCGAAACTGTCATCTGACAAGCACCCAAATGGAAGCCATCTGGTAAGCTATTGTCACAGGCAATAGTAACAGGCATCCGAGAGTCTGTGAATTACTGGGTCGCTTTTTTTTTTTTTTTAAATAAAGCGATATAGAAAAGAGTTTCCTTTAAATATAGTGACCAGCGAAGCAGGCAAAGCTTTCTTTGATTCACTACCTTAATTGATTTCACATTCCGTCATTTTTGACGGGGTTATATATTAGTTTATAAATAGAACGGATAAAATTAAAATACATAGTAAAAATTCTATCAAAGACAGAATTTAGTTTAGTACGGAGAACTATTAATTTCAATCTGTAAAATTTTTATTTTTATTTTTTATTTTAATTTATTTTTTATCTCATTTTTTGACCGTAAAACTAGGCCGCGTACTTTTTAAAGTGACTGAAATGAATTAAAATGAAGTGTTGTCACCTAAATTTCATACTTTAGTTAATTTTAAAAAATCGAATTGTTGTGTCGAAAAACTGTTTTCACCACTGGATTCAGAAAAATAGCCCCATTTATTTGGTAACATACTTGTAACGATAGAAATGATATTTCTTAATTTATTTTGGTGTTACACAAAACTGGTCTACAAAAACTGGCGACAAAGTTTTTACCCAGATCGAAACTAATAATCCTCCTAGTCCTAATAATTCCTAAATTAAACTTACAGCACAAATCTCGAAGCCAACAATTAATCTAACTTTTTCTGTGTGATATTGTATAACATGACAGTTGAAAAATGGAATTAACACAGGATTGTTATTAATTACTTTTGCTATATATTCACTGTATACACTTGTAATTTTTTCACGTATATACAATTTAATTACACTCAGCGCTTGTAATTCTACCTCAGTCGTTAGTTAACTCAAATTATTATATTACGATGTTTCACCTTTATTTGCATGACACTCGCGCAAGTAATCTAATGGTAAAGATGTGGAAAACATAGTACATATAAAATTAGGTTTGTTTTTAATACATCGTTTAATGAACTCAAAAGTAAGAGTTTACGTTATTGCATTAAACGTTTAAAAATCAGAAAAATTATATAGATTTTTAGAACTGAGGACTATTAGTCTCAATCTGCGAATTTTTACGATACCAGTTTTACGATAGTTGGACATTTATCGAAAATGCAATTGAATAATTTGCAAAACAATGTTATAATTTGGAAAAAAAAAAAAAAGCTAATAGTTCTCCGCCCTAAACTAAATTCTGCGTTTGCCAGAATTTCATCAAAATCTTTTTTTACTTTCCGAACACTATAGTGAGGAAAGTATTGTAATCATGTCAAAAATCCGAATTCGAGATTTTGATGTTACTTTCCGAACACTATAGTGAGGAAAGTATTGTAATCATGTCAAAAATCCGAATTCGAGATTTTGATGTTTCTATACGTTTTGAAGTCCCCTGAGTCCGTTTTCACTATTTTTACGATGATGTATGTATGTGTGTGTGTATGTGTGTATGTGTGTATGTCTGTGAGTGAACACGCTAGCGTCTAAACGCTTTGTTCAATTAACCTGAAAGTTGGTACGCATATTGTAAGTCACCATAGTACGAACCCTATAGATTTTGGTGAATCTAGCACTTATAGTTTTTTTACAGGGACACAAAGAAAAATTCTTTATCATTACGGCCTATGGGAGCAAAATCTTAAAAGTGCGATAGCATCTAAACGCCTTATTCAATTGAGCAAAAAATTTATACACATATTATAGGTCACAAATACTCAATCTGTATAGATTTTGGAGATTCTAGCACTTATAGTTTTTTTTACAGGGACACAAAGAAAAATTCTTTATCATTATGCCTATGGGGCCAAATTTTTAAAAGTGTGATAGCGCCTAAACGCCTTATTAATCTGAGCAAAAAATTTGTACACATGTTATAGATCCCAGTTGAACTAACTGTATAGACTTTGGTGAATCTAGCACTTACAGTTTTTTTACAGGGACACAAAGAAAAATTCTTTATCATTATGGCCTATGGGACTAAATTTTTAAAAGTACTATAGCATCTAAACGCCTTGTTCAATTAAGCTGAAAATTTATTTGAATATTGTAAATCACTGTTGCACTAACTATAAGCATTTTGGTGAATTTAGCATTTATAGGTTTTTACAGGGACACAACGAAAAATTCTTTATCATTATGATCTATGGGCTCAAAGTTCAGTAGCGTTAAATAAAACATCGTGTAATAGATGGAGAAAAATACTCAAACACTCTATTATGGTTTTCTCTCTTTTGTTTGTTTAACAACTCCTCTTTCTTTACTTTATCTACAAAACTGTTAATTACTCAATGTTCGGAAAGTCGAGTGGAGTCACTCCAGATTTTTTTTTTTTTTTTTTTTTTTTTTTTGAAAGGAAAAGAAAAGAAAATTAATAATAATCAGTACCTAAACAAACACTATCGAAAAAGTTTTTTTTTTTTTTTTTTTTTTTTTTAATTAATAATTTTGAATTAGGAAATAAAAACCGCGCGTGCAAAATGAAATTAAAAAAAAAAAAAAGAAACAAGATAACTACATTTGAATTTGAGTTGGTAAGGATGCCATTGATATAGTAACTTTCTTTTTTTTTTTTTTTGAGGGAGAAATCTAGTGTGAAACACAAGTACAGCATAAAAGCTATGATGCATGAGCAGGTACATTGTAGCTTTTACCGGTTATCATTTGATAAATAGCGGCGCTATATTATTTTGACTGTAGATTAAATAAAATATAAAAATGATCATTGTATTAGGATGAAATTATTATTATTTGTTTTTATTATTATTATGATATTAAAAATATTAACGTTAAATATTTCACACAAAATTCAACTCAAAGAATTTAACGTACAGGATTTACCAATTTTAAAAGTATAGTAATTGGAAACATTCCCTTAATATTTATGGTAATATAAATAAACATTTTGATCACACTTTTATTTATTTATTTATTTATTTATTTAATCAACATCCATGGGACATGTGTTCTTGATATTCATACAAATTAAAATTTCCAACGCATCATTTTTTGGCATTTTAAACAAATATACAAAATCTTGCAATCTCATTTAAAGTAAATTTGATGAAAAATATTCTCTTCTTTTTCGAGTTCCGAAAATGTTGTTCCATTTACATATTAAAATAAGTTTGCAGAAGAGTTTATATCAACAACTTATCTTCGTTACAACAACTTATTCACTTTATTGGATAGAAGCAATTATGTTAATGCAGAATCCTATAAATCAATAAACTTGCGGCACTGCCTATAGAAACTCCATCTGATTTAAGGTCTCGATAAAGAGAATAGATTTGATTTTAAAAATATTATACATACGTAAATCAGCTCTTTAAAATTTTATACGTTTGAAGGCTTTCAAATTCAAATTATTGCGACGTGTAATTTAATACTTATTTACGCAAACACAATTACATAAAAACGAGTTTAAAGCGGAATATATAAGTTCTAATTATTTCTTTTTCTCTTTAAAAGCTGTAAAATTGAATTTTCTTATATACTTTTATTATTTTATATTGCCTCACATGTAAATATATTTTTTTTATTTTATATACCCATACATTTATTTTAATTATTAATTATTTACTTATTTATTATGTGCCCTTACATGATTTTAATATTTTACTGTACCGTAAGCGCTTTTTTATGTAACTAAACAAGATTGAATAGTCTAACTCTTACTTATATTGAAAGAGATGAAAATATGGAATAGCTGGTATTGTTTAAAAAAGTGCCTGGATAAACGAATTCATTCGGTCTCATTGTAAAAATCCTTCATAGTGTATGTACAATGATTTATTTTCAAAAAATTATAATTCTTATTTGTTTGCTCAGGACAGAGAACGGTTTAACCCTGGAAGCTAATTTTCCTGGATACTGTAAAAAAAAAAAAAAAAAAAAAAAAAAAAAAATCAATTTAGCGTATGAAACTTTTAACTATAAATTCTTATCAAAATCGTTTAAGCAATTTTCTGGAAAACTAGATTTCTATTATATTTTTTTCCAGAAAAAGACCAGCTACGGCTAATTTTTCTGAAGAATACAAGTGTAACCAAATTTTCATCTAAACAAAAAAACTTTATTTTTTTAATTGTTCCAACGATTTTTTTTTTTTTAAGCAAAGCTTCTACCGTATTTCTCCCATGTGGTGTACGGGTTACCAGTGAACGCTAACTACTGAAGATGACGGTATTTCAGATCGAAATGTCATTTCAAATACACACTAAGTGTATATATTTAACAAAATCATTCGAGTACTCAAAAAAAAAAAAAATAAATAAATAAATAAAAATCTGCATTTTTTTTCCAGGGTGAAGGGCGGGTTACCCGTGAACGCTAAATAATCTAAAGAAAATGGCATGTTTTTGTGTTTACAATTCAAACTATAAACTCAAAAATTCTCTAAATTTAAATTTTTATCAAAATAATTCAAATAGTTTCTAAGAAGACCACGTCTCTGCAATATTATGTCATTTGCGAGTGACGGTTAACAGTCGCTAATTTTACGAAAATGAGGATGAATCAGATGTGTTTCTAATCTCAAAAAACACTTACATTTTTATCAAAATCGTTAGAACCATTTTCTAGAAAACTAAGTTTCGACCATAGTTTTGCAACAGTCGGATTGATGGTGAACGGGTTAACTGTGAACGTTAATTTTCTTGAAAATAAGGAAAATTCAGTTTTAATTGTCATCTAAGAAAACCTCAAATCTTAAATATTTATCAAAATCGTTCGAGCAGTTTCCAAGAAGACCAAATTCCAACCCATATTTTGCCAATGTGGAGTGAGGGTAACGAACACAACATTTCAATAAAATGAGGAGAAGTCTAATATTTTTCCTCCCAAACAATTCTTAACCCCAAATGTTGATCACAATCGTCGTATCCATTTCTAAGTAAATTGAATTTCAGCCATATTTTGTGACCAACGGATGAAAGCTTAACATCGAACCCAAATTTTCATAAAAATTTGGATAAGCCCAATCGACTTTTTACTTCAAAAAACACTTAGCCCTGAACGTTTATCAAAATCGTTATATCCATTTTTGAGAAACTCTAATTTCTGCCATGTTTTGAAAATGGCATAATAAAGAGTTAACAGCGGACGTGAAGTTTCTTGGAGATAAGGATATGTCTAACCTATTTTATACCCTAAAGCCGCTATCAAACGAAGAACCATACGATAGTCTTTAGCACAAAATACCTCATAAACAGGTTTTTCATGCGGGAAACGATACAAATATGCCGTTTGATACAAACTGCAGAACGTATGTTCGTCAATCACGCATTTTCGACTGTTTAAAGCACATACAGTAGTCTTTAGAACGAAATCCTCCAATCAGAGGATCGCGATTACAGAACACCCTCTATTCTTTTCCCTTTTAAACATCCTTGGGGGAGAATAATAGCCAAATGTTGGGTCCGTTGTTTACATTTCTGGATTTCGTTCTTCCATTTATGCTTAAAAACAACCCCACTGAAGTCGTTTGGTCGCTTTTGAGCGGCAATAGCTTATATTTTAGAATATATCGTCTTCCGTCTGATAGCACCTTAAGGAAAACTTAATCCCAAACTTTCATCAAAACCATTACATCTTTTTCCGAGTAAACCCAATTTCTGCCATAATTTGCAACCTGCTATTAAGGATTAAAAGAGAGCAAGGCTTTTTTTTAAAAAGATGAGAAAAAGTCTAATCGATTTTTCTTCCCCAAAATCACTTAATTCCAAACTTTCATCTAAATCGTTATATTCATTTTGGACTGTCGCATTTTGGAACCAGGTTATAAAGGATTACCGTCGAACGCAAATTTCCCTGAAGATGAGAAAATTGCAATCGATTTAGCACCCCAAAAGACACATAACTTCAAACCTTCATCAAAATCTTTATATATATTTCCGATTAAACCCATTTCCTGCTATATGGTGCAACCGACAAATAAAGAATTAACATGGAACAAGAATTTTCCTGAAGGATAAATCTAATCTATTTAGCAACTCAAAAAATACTTAACTCCAAACTTTTATCAAAACCGTTATATCCATTTCCGAGTAAACCCAATTTCTTGCCACATAGTGCAACCGGCGGATAATGGGTTAATATCAAAAGTGAATTTTTCCGAAGATGAGGCTAATTCTAATCGATTTATCACTCTAAAAAACACATGATGCCAAATTTCATCAAAACCGTTGTATCCGTTTCCGAGAAAACCCAATATCTACCGTATGGTGCAAGCCGGGAATAACGAGTTAACATTGATCGCAAATTTTCCGAAAGATGAGAGTAAACCCAATGAATTTTTCACCCCAAAAACGTTTAACCCCCAAACTTTCATTAAAATCGTTAGAGCTGTTTATGATATCCCTAATACAAATATGTGCGCGTGTGTGTATAACAAGACACGTGATTAACTCGTTTAATATGAAAGAAGGGTATTTATATGAAAATTGCTCAATGTAAATTTTCAGTTTTATGATTTTTTTTTTTTTTTTTTTTTTTTTTTAAGTGCATTATATGGTGGTCACACAAATTTTATAATATACAGAGATACTCAAAAACAAACTTTTTAATGTTTGTTTTTTCTATAGAAATAAATCTATATGGTTTAATGAGATTACTTTTTCTATAGATAAAATAAAATATATGTTTCTAGTCTTCTTGTTTCTAGTCAACATATAAGACAGTACAAAAGCAACCTATTGTGAGGTTTTCGTAGAATGTAAAGCCATAAAAATGATTTTTGAAAGTTTTTTTTCTTTATAATAAAAAAAAAAAAAAATTCATTTTAAGGAGTAAATCATATTTACACTTTAAATTACATTTGAAGAAGACTAATTAATAAACTACATTTGAATATTTTTAGACGATTTAACGACTAAGTGCAGTTGACAATTGTTTATAATTCATACAAACAGCGTGATATTCTTTCTTTCTTTTTTAATTATGAGCTAAGATAATTTTTAGGTCCGAAATACATCTAACATTTATTTCAGTATATATGTAGTTTATTAAATGTAATTTATCTAACATTCTGCTGGATAATTTCTCAAAAAATAAATTTAAAACGGTTACTTAAAAATAAATAAATGATGTAGCGATTGAATAAAAAAATGTCATTTTAAAAATGAAGTGTAATCAGTGTAATATATACAATAAATATTTTACACAAATTTCATTGTTTTACATTAAGGCTACCAAAAATATGTTGTAATGCTTTGCCCCTTAATACTTAATTTTAAAGATAAGAGATAGAATAAAAGATAAATTATTTAACTGTAAAATAAGAAGAGCATTTCTATGCGTTAATTCATAACATTTTAACACACATCCTTTCTATCTAATAAAACTATCAGATCAGTGACCACTTTATCACAGAGCGTTTCATTTCAGTATCTTCATATCTAATCTTCTTCTTAAATTCTAGATTAATTACGAATTAATTAAAATTTTCAGTCCGTGAATAATCTATTCGTAATAGTTACGTGTTTTATTTTTCCTTTATCCCCCCCCCCCCCCAGAACCGATGTCACTAATTATCACACGAATAGATTAACTTTGATGTAGTTGCTTGGCTATCGGCCAAATAATTCAGGCATGTCTTTCCTGTAACTGACTTTCATTATTATTCTATTTTTAATCAGTTTTTCAAGCGAAAAAAGAGCATGTTAACTAGTTTTCAAAAAAGAGTAAAAGACTACTTGTTCTACGAGTAAAATTATTATTGTTATTATAATTATTATTATTACTCGAAGAACATTTTGAGTTGCGTTATGCCTTTAACATTTTCAACAAAGTTAAAAAAAAAAAAAAAAAAAAAAAAAAAAGACTTTGGTTCGTTTGTCTTGTCATTTCCACAAATATTTCTTGAATTCCGTAATGCTCCATATATGTTATTCCATATGTTTTATTCAGACTTTTCAAATTTACTGTGAAATAATTTCTTTAAAAATTCATAGATATAGCACAACTGGCTTATATACAAGGATTCACAAAATGAATCGGATGCCGACCAGTCTAAGAAAAATATTTCTTTTAAGCACTTTTCAATATCTGTATGATGTGTTAAACATAGAAAATTAATATATATTTTTCACTTGCAGCAAAGATGGTTCTCTATAAAAAATGGAGTGATTGATATTAATGATTCATTTATAGAACCACACAAAAATATTCGCATTCATTAAGAGATTTTGTTGAAGGTGAATTTTCAGTAGTGTTCCTTTTTCTTTTCTTTTCTTCACTTTCTTTCTCTATTTTTTTCTTTCTTTTTTCTTTATTTCATTTATTTATTTATTTATTTATTATTATTATTATTATTATTTGGTTACATTTTTTAATCATATTGAAAAGTATTTATGATTATAATCTACGCAAAATGCGTGATTTTTTTTTTTTTTTTTTTTTTTATTTGTTAAGGCTTTTTACAAAATTTTAAATTTGAAGTTGGTTGGGTGTTAGTATTAGAAACTTATAAGTCAGATCTACACGAAATTTTAAATTAGAACTCGGTTGAATTTGACAAAACGAAAACTACATCGTCTGAATGGTGGTGGGGAGGGGGGGGGGAAGCGAAATATTTGTACTAAGAAGAGGTAAAGGATTAAAAGGAAAAATGTGTAATGCATTACAGTTCGTGATGCATAAATAGTTTATATAAGTGATTAACAATTTTATTGCTCTGCAAATGATATAAATTTTTGTGTGAGCTTTTACAATGACAGATATTCCCTAAACTCTTTATTATTACCTATTTCAACGTGCCACGTTTTACGTTTCAAATATAACAAGTGTTTTCATAGTTAGATAATAAAAATTCACAGTCAAGAATTTTCAGGAAAATGTGTATGAAGCATGGAGAAATTATTTTACACCTTTTACACCGTTTTAGAAACGTGGTATATTAATTTTGATGTTCATGTAGGAAGTGAATCTATCAAATGATATCTTATTTCGATTTTTGAGTTTTACTAAAAAGATTTATTTAAGTAGTTTTTAAAAATTTTGTAGAATATATAGTTTTTTAAAGCAAAGTAAAACACCTTTGTAAAAGTATTTTTCTAAAATATTTTTTTATTTAAACATACTATATAATGTTATGTGCTTTAAAGTAAAAACATTCCTAAAATATTAGTAAATTTTGTAATACTTTTAAATCGCGATATATGGCGAGGTAGGATTTTCAATATCTTCCAGTCTTATTCTTTGATCATTTTACTAAGATTTATTTAAACTGATGGTGTAATATCTTTATTTAAACCAACATATGTAGAATTATCATTGAAAAGTTCTAAAAATTTAGCAAAATAGTCAGATTTCTCCATAATGACCAGGACACGGCCTTTATCTGCGGTTAATGATTAACGAATCGTCTTCAGATAAAGATTTTAAGACATCAAAAATCGGCTGGATTATATTGAGATTTTAAATACATTTTACATTTCAAGAGATTAGTTGGTTGGTTGGACTTAACGTCACACTAGTGCTGTGCAATAGGCAATTGGCGACGGTCTGGGACTCACACTTGAGGATTTTCCGGAGACATGCCATCACAATTTTGATCTACCAAGGAGGGGATGGATCCAAATATTCGGTGACCCTCAGGGGTATAATTTGGATAGTAACTTGGAGAATATTGCGGTCACGATAGATTTTACGTGCACCAGCCACCATTAGTGTACACGACGATCTTTGACTTGTTCGAATATCGAATTCATAATATTCGGATTACGATCTCGACGCTCTACCGACCGGGCTTCCTCGGCACTTACATTTCAAGAGAATTTTTGTAATTTCATCACGAAGTGGATGCATAAAAACCGGATCAAGTTCAGTTAATGATGGCTCAACACACGCAAGAATACTTGAGATGTTAATTTTCCTACTTCCAATGGCGAAGTTCTTTCCACAATTCAACACAGTAAGTTCCGAATTCAATAAAATTCTAGATGATAAGTTTTTAACTCGGTTATTAGTAGGTTTTTGTTTTTTGTTTATACATAATTCTTCGTGAAATACTTTTTTATCCAGTTTTAATTTATGAGTAGTTCTACACGATTTACTCTGAATGGACAAAAATTTAAAGAATAAATTACTTAGAATTCTTACTTAGAATTCTCGCTTCAGTTAAATTCTTCTTTTCTGTTTGTTTCTCTTTAAAAAAAAATTAATTCCCTTTCTCCCCAAAGAGTATTATGATTTCCTTAGATGCTGTTTGTCTTTTTACTTCCATTCCTATTAATTTTGGTTATGATATCATTCGGTAAATTTATCTTGTTCGTAGTAATCTTTCTACTCTAAATATTGAATCAATTCTTTAATAACATTTTTTTAACCTTATAATTGTTTTAAATTTAATGATTTATATTATAAGCAAATTCAAGGTACGTCTATGGGTGCATGTATTGCAAAGATTGTTATATAGTTTTTGGAAAATAAAAATAATGAAAATTTGAAAGAAAAAATTACTTTTTGGCGTCGATGGGTCAATCATATTTTTTTATTAATAAAAAAAAAAAAAAAAAATAGATGAAGTCGTTGCTGTTTCTAATTCATTATGTTCTGAAATACAGTTTACTTTAGAAATTGAACAAAATAATAGTTTGCCCTTTCTTGATGTTCTTGTTGAACGCGCCTCTTACAGCTGTATTCATCAATAACTTCAACTCACGATTCAACGCAAAAACTTGAAAAGTGTCTAAAAAGAAGGTGTAGCTTATTACCAACAAAATGTGGCATGCTGCTACTGCCATCTAGCGTTGAAGATTTCGTATAATCGTTAATTGATTATTTTCAGTTAGAAAATCTGAAAAAAAAAAAAAAAATGCCGCTAGAGCTAGATGGCAGAAACAACACGTCAAATTTTCCTGAAATGTTACCCCGGACTTTGTACACTTTTCAAGTTTTCGATTACAACCGGAAGTTAAAGTTATTGGTGAATAAGGCTCAAACATATGTTTATCGTAAGGCCACTTCTACCGGTCAGTATCTAAATTTTTATTCATGCAATCCTAATTCACATAAAGTTGTCTTTGGTTCTCATACAGCTATTCGTTCATGTAGTAAATGAAACGCTTTTTAAGTTAGAAATTAAAAGAATGTTTCAAGATTTAATAAATAATGATTAATCTTTTAGCTGGTAAACACATTTATCGTGAAAAGGTCATCCGATTCCCCCCTTTTTCCGTCCCTTCTACATTTTTCTCTTCTCTCCCCTAACAGAGGAATAATTCTATAACTAGTAAAAAAATTATATTTATATGCCACATTATGGTTTTTTCTTGAATGTATAGCAAAATTACTAAAACGTATTTTCTTGGAAGGACGCCATACTGCCAGCCAACCATGTATTATTTATAAGGCATTCGCATTAGCAGCCCAGAAATATGTTTTAGTTTAATCTTTTTTTTTTTTTTTTTTTTTTTGAGTATATGTGTATGTTTATAAAATGTTGTTTTTAATACTGATGAAGAAATTCGGATGAATTTCGAAACGTTTATTTGTTTTGACTTGTTTTTTATATGTACTATATTTTATTTTACTATCTCACAATTAAAAAAAAAATATTTTTATTGTTATAGTATAGTACATTTTAATGGTTCAGCAAATAAATATATTTTACCTCTAGAATTTATTGTACTTTTTTCGATCAATTGCATGTTGTACTTAAACATTGGGTGTACCGTCATCAGTACTGTCATCAGAGTGGCACTGTTGGTTGTATGCTAAATGCTAGAACAGAAAATATGCACTCACCCTATAACGACTGAGTAATATTAAATTATTCGCCAGTTTTTTTACTTTCCTTGAACTTTATAATCACGATTTTATTGATAGATCCCATGAAAATCGTTAATTTCGGCACTCAAACATAAATTAATCAAATAACTGCAAAATGAACCATAGAGCGCAAAAGAAAAGAAAAAAAAAAAAGATGAAAATGCTTGGTTCATAAATGCATGTTCAAAAAATATGCACTATAAATTCAAAAATTTTGTTGGCTTACTGAATTAATTATGTATTTCTGAAATCAAGATTAAAGAATCGCGAATTTGGTCAATATGTTGTAAATTAATCTATTGTTTGAGCATTTTATTTTATTATTATTATTTTTTTTTTTTTTTTTTTTTACGAAAAAAATACTGTATTTTAGTAATTACGTGAGATCAAACGTTATTTATTTAAATGAGTTGTGAATTATTTCCATATTTCAGCAATCGGATAAAAAAATATAGCATCTCACTTGCAAATAAAACTAGTTGGCATAGGTGGACTCTGCTCAGTTCCCCATCATAATTATGTTCTCGCAAATTTCTAGTGCGAGACATATTATAATCATGTTAAAAGAAATAAATTTGACCAAAGCTTGATACAGTGACAGAATGAAATCCCCGCCTAATAGGCCATCCACCGTTCACTTCGATATATTTATCTCATTCTAACCTATTAATTTATTTTATCAGGGTCAATTCCGTTGTTTAGTTTTCATGCTACTATTTCCAATGCAATAATCCTCAAAATTCATATTTATATGAAAAATTTACAATTTCGCTATGTTGATAAAATCGTAAATTACGAATAATTTACAAAATTTTCCTATTAGAATATTTGTATTCAATCATGTTCAAACAAATATCATAAATATAATTTTGAAGTTGTCTAATGTATTTAGGATCCTCAAAATGGAAGTTTATGCTCAATTTTGCCTTATTCTGACATGTTAAGTAAATCGTAAATTCCAAATAACTTACGAATTTTTTAAATTGAAAAAAATCATAGTCTATGATATTCATGCCAGTATCCTAAATAATATTTCGAAAGTGGTTTGACATCTTTACGATGAAAACATCCCTCAAGATTGACGTTTATGTGAAATTTTGCTCTATTCTGCCATGTTAAGAAATTCGTAAATTTCCAATAACATACGAAATTTTTATATTGGAAATTTCATAGTCATAAATATTCATGCCAGTGTCCTAAATAATATTTGAAAAGTTGTCTGACATCTTTACGATGAAAATATCTCTCAAAATTGACGTTTATGTGAAATTTCGCCCTATACTGCCATGTTAAGAAATTCGTAAATTTCCAGTAACTTGCGAAATTTTTAAAGTAGCATATTTATAGTTACCGATGTTCATTGCGGCATCAAAACTGATATTTAAAACTGGTCTGACATTTTTACACTAAACATTTTCCATTTAATGCCCGTTTAAGTGAATTTTTGTCCTATTCACCCATGTTAAGAAAATCGTAAATTTCTAATAACTTACAAGGTTTTTTAATTCGAATGTTGAAAATGAATAGGGTTCTTGCCAGTGTCGAAAGTAATATTTTAAAACTGATCTGACCTCTCTGCGACAATTTGTTCTTGAGATATCGTGTACACAGACTAACAAACTAACGGACTAACACACTAACGGACTGACCCACTGACCCACTAACAGACACCCTACAGACAGACACCATACAAATTTTGTCATTTTCGGATTCCTCACACCTGAAAACGTATAAAAAAGTGAAAAAACCGAGGTCGAAAATTTTCACGATTACCTAAGTTCCCCATACCTATAGTATGATGGGAAACTAAAAGCACAGATTTAATAAGATGACTCTGGAATAATGACATTCTCTGGAGTCTATGTAGAAAAATAATCTGACTCCATAAATTAACCACTCTAAAAAATCGATGATCTTGAAATTCAGCTTTCACAATTAAAAAAAAAAAAAAAAAAAAAAAAAAGGTCAAACTTAAAAAAAAAAACAATTTACAAAATTCATCAAAAGAAAAAAAGAAATACTTCACAAAAATTAGTAAACTCAAAACAGGTCCTTCACAAAAAATCAGACTTCTAGAAAAATGTCATTCTAGAAAAATCATTCTAGAAAAATGTTTTCTAGACCATAGAAAAGTTTTATTTTTCACAGTTCAGAGTTTCTTTCTTTCTTTCTTCTTCTTCTTCTTCTTATTATTATTATTATTATTTTAAATATTTTCAGAGTTTCCACAAGAATATTTTAAAAAACGATTATTGTCATGCTCATATAAATAATTTTCTTACATAAAAATGACAAAAGGTACCATTTACCCTTTTTTAAATAAAGGTGAAATATTGTTTAAACAATTATCTTAAAAATGGTTTCGAATAATGGACTTACAGTTTTTAAATAAGTTTTTTAAAAGCATTCGGAAGTAAAATGTTTTACTATTATTATTATTATTTCGGCAATCAGTTGAAAAATTTGCGAAAATATGGAGCAAGATCTAACGATCATTGGCGAGTACCCTAATTTTCGATATGTAATCCACGGGCATCACAGAGAAAAAAAAATATTCAACCTTCATCTAGGACGAATAAGTAATCATTTTCTCAATCCCTAAATTAGAAAAATATATTTTCGAGATATGCGTACAAGATAAGCCAATAAAATGAATCTACGAAATTATCTTAATTTCTAGCCTATACTTTTCTCAATGATGAAATAATATTATGAATATTATGAATCATTTCTATTGCGATATATTCTCACTTGATATCCTAAAATTGGTTCATAAACTCTAATTATAGTTACCAAAACTCGCTTCTTAGATTCACATTTATTTGCACAGATTATTAAATAAGTTTAATCTCGATAATATACGAAAACGCTCTTGAATTCTAATAGTGGTTCCTAAAATTCACTTCCAAAGGGAACTAGAATTTATAACGATGGCATGGACCTGTTTTTATTAAGTCGTATTTTCTTTTCTATGTGTTAGTCATAGATTTTTTTTTCAAGTGCAGATGAATTCCTTTTATAATAGAAATTATATTTAATAAAATGTAATGTATTTCTTATACTTCGAGAGGGTGGCTGAGTGCTGAGTTCCCGGGGTCCAATGGTGACCGCACACCTCAGCGAACCAGATGTTGGTAGCAGAGTTGGATCATGATCGTGATGGCTTACACACACACAAAAAAAAAAAAAAAAAAAAAAAAAAAGAAAGAAAAAATTAGGGTGACAGCCCGGGATTGAAAAACAAGAAAAATAATTCTGAGCTCAAAGAGAAAGATGAAAAACGAAAATGAAAAAGGCACTTAATACTACATTACAATAACTAACAAAAATAGAAGGAAGTTTAAGTATAGTATTACGAACATACGAACAAATGTTTTTGGTAAATTTTTAAATTTTTAAATTTTTAATGTTTTTTTTTTTTTAAACAAGATGGCAGGAAAACAACGAAAAACTAAAGAAGAGAAGAAAGAATAATTCCAACATTTGGACGACGTCTATTAGCAGTATCCGTGTGGTCATACACATCGCGTGTGTTTAAAGCGTGGTTCTCAATAGATTCTAATTGTTCATGGAATTTAATATTAAGGTGTTGTATAAAATTTTCAAGACGCGGGAATTTAATTTCACGGCACATTTGATAGTTATGAATATATGATGGTAAGTTATAAATTTGCCTCATGGTTGCATTTTGGCTTTGAATAAGCAATTTGATATAGATTTAGATGCAAATGACCACGCGGGGGATCCATAAGTAAGAAGAGGACGAAGATGGGAAGAATAAAGGAGTATTTTGTTACTAATCGACAAATCACTGTTCAAAGCAATTAGGGGGTAAAAGCAAACACGTTTTATTTATGAGACAAAATTTTTTAAGTTAAAATACATTTAAAAAACAAAAATTACATATAAAAACAATTAAAATCAGACGTTTCGAAACCCGTCCGGGTTTCCTCATCAGTAATTACAACACAATATGCAAACAGGACATGAACACTCAAGGAATTTAAAGGAGTATAGAATATTGAGGAGCCAGTGCGCATGCTTCATTGATAGTGTGAAGATGCTTGGCAGTGTGCCAGCTCTCAAGGAAAATACGCGATTTATAATTATTTATTATTTAAATTCCTTGAGTGTTCATGTCCTGTTTGCATATTGTGTTGTAATTACTGATGAGGAAACCCGAACGGGTTTCGAAACGTCTGATTTTAATTGTTTTTATATGTAATTTTTGTTTTTTAAATGCATTTTAACTTAAAAAATTTTGTCTCATAAATAAAACGTGTTTGCTTTTAATATATATAATTGAGACGGTTTGATGTTTGTGTACGTTAAAAATTAGGGGGTAAAGTTGGCTTCTAGCACCTCGGAACTTATTTCGCGAATTTCTAATGTGTTGCTGGAATGTAAGTCTCTGATCAAGAATAATACCTAAATATTTACAGTGGTTGTGTAAGGGTATTTCTTATCCCTTAATACCTGAAATAAATATAAGTCTGTTGATTAAAATTTCTGGTGTAAAATTCATTATACGAAGAATATTGGGGAAACTAATTTTACTTTTCAGGTCTACTTGATACTAAAAAACAGTCTGCAGTACTCGTTACTTTTAATACTTTGTATGTTGTGATATTTTTACTTCTGTTATTAATCCTCCCGTTATTTTTATACGCAAAACGAATTTCTTAGTGATGTGATAAATGTATCCGGCAAAATATTTATGTGTATTAAATTCAGCTTGAATTAAAAAAAAAAAAAAAAAAAAAAAAAAAAAATGACATTTGTACTAGTATATTCATTGAAAACCTTTCTTTTAGATATCACTATATAACTTTTAACGAAATTTAGATTTATGGTAAAAATGAGTCATAGTGATGAAGAGTCCCCACATTTCGCTGAAAATATACCACCAATTTTCTATTTTTATGTCACTGCTTCCACCGAACTATTTTACTATCATATCTCTCTCTCCCTTCCGAATCATGACAGAAAAATGTTTTCTAGACCATAGAAAAGTTTTATTTTTCACAGTTCAGAGTTTCTTTCTTTCTTTCTTCTTCTTCTTCTTATTATTATTATTATTATTATTTTAAATATTTTCAGAGTTTCCACAAGAATATTTTAAAAAACGATTATTGTCATGCTCATATAAATAATTTTCTTACATAAAAATGACAAAAGGTACCATTTACCCTTTTTTAAATAAAGGTGAAATATTGTTTAAACAATTATCTTAAAAATGGTTTCGAATAATGGACTTACAGATTTTTCATTTTAAATTATCTTTAAGTAGGAATAAACGAGATTAAAAAAAAAAAAAAAAAAAGTTATATCCATTGCATTTACAAATACAATATACAAAAGATTTTAAAATTTTTACTAAACAACACTTACTTTATGCAGGAATGAACTAAAACAAAATAAGTTTTATAGTTTACAGTTTATAATATGTAAGGGATTTTCAAAAATTTCGCTGCACACGTTGTAGCGTAGTGATTGACACATCTGCTATATAAAAGTTCAAACAAGGGTCCAGGTAGGCATTAAGTGACGGACAGAAATTTGAACTTGAAAAAAAAATATTTTACGGTGATTTTTTTTTTTTTTTTTTTTTTTATTATTATTATTATTATTCCTTTTTTAAGCCTTCAGTAAAAGATGGTTACTTTTCAAGTCTGATTGGAAAACAGAGCAATTTTTGTCATTTATTTCTATATTAAGCAAAATAATTAATTGTGAAAATAATTCTACCCTATTTCTTCTAAATTTTTTGTTCCTATTTCTTTATCCTATTTCTTCTGACATTGTGTATTTATAAAAGATAGAAAATTTTTTAACAAAAATATGGTTTCTTAGTTTTTGTCAAGTAATTGACGAAGAAATGTAAAACTATGGCAGTAGAATGAAATTATTATTATTTTTTTTTTATCTTTATATATATATAAGGCAATGTCTGTAGATAGCGTAGCGCAAAGACAGTATCTCGGACAGTCACGTCATTCGACACGAAGGTGCCCCCCGAGTGGTCCTAGTGCACCTCGAAGCCCGATTTTCGAATTTTTCATTAGTTTTCTTTTAATTAATTAAAATGTGAAAAGAATAACCTCATAATAACTTTAAAATTAGCCATTTAAATTTGATCCATAATTTAATTGTTAAAAAAATTTTACGAGTTCATTTTTTTTTTTTTTTTTTTTTTTCTCCGACAAGAAAATGCATTTTAATGTAAAAAGAAAATTCATTTTAAAGTAAAATGAAATTTTCTTGACATTAAACGGGAAATTTTGGCATGTAATTTTCTAATGTATTTTAAAACAAATATTTATATATATATATATATATAATAACTACACTTAAAATGTATTTTTTTTTATTAAAAAACTCATATTTTTTTAATTAATGAATGAAAAAAAAATTACATAATATTTTACAAACTAAAAAATAAATAAAGTCAATTGAATAATCAGACGTAAGTAAAATAAATTTTAAAAAATATATTTTTTTGTTTACAAAAATATTAGTTAATGTTTTAACTAATTATTATTAATTAAATTTGTTTTTTATTTACTGGCTTATATTTTTTACAAAAATAAATAAATAAATAATAATTATCTGATTAGTTACTAAAAACGCATAATTGAAAAAAATAAAATGTAGCTTTTTTCAGCTTGTAAAAATATTACATAAATATTTTTACAAAATAATAATAATAATAATAATAATAAGTTTTTACTGCTATAGTTTTACATTTCTACATCAGTTATTTGGTAAAAACTAAGATAATCTTTTTAAGTAAAGTAATGTATGCCCTCAGAAGAAATGGGATAGAATTACTTTCACTATCAATATATTTTGCATAATACAGAAATATATAAGAAAATTCCTCTGTTTTCCGATCGGAGTTGAAAAAATAACCATATTTAATGGAAGGTACAAAAGAAATTCGTTTTCCTTCAAATTCTTTTCTTTAAGAGAAAAAAGTATTACATATTTACATACTGTATTGCTTTCTGTACAAATGCAATGCAATTTTCTTTCATTTATGTTGTATAGTAAAGTGTCTATTACAAAAAAAAAAAAAAAAAAAAAAAAAAAACATTATGTTCTGCGAGAATCACTCCGATTTGACTCTAAGATGGCCTACTTTTCATCAGTATATAGTCTTTTCTAATAGAGAGGGCCTCTACCGCATTTATTAAGGTATAGTAACTTTTCTATAGCTACAGTCGGCAACAAAATTATTCGAGCGCTAGCAATAATTCCTATATAAAAAAGTACACTTAATACTGTTTTGTTAAATAAATCCTTGTGGAATCATGTTCTTAGACTGAATAAGCACATGGACCGACAGGGATTTATTTAACAAAGCAGTATTAAGTGAACTTTTTTGCATAGGATTTACTGCTAGCGCTCAAATAATTTTGCTGCCGACTGTAAATAGATTTTCGCTGAAAAGAAAAGAAAAAAAAATAGAACTGACTTCCAAAAGCAAATTGATTATTATTAAACTACTGAAAATAAATTGAAAATTGACATAAAATGGAATTGTAAATTGCGCCTAAAAATATAAAATAAATTATTCCTTCGCTAGACAACATAAATATTTAACGTTGAACAAAAATATGATTATTTATAATGCCAATGTAAAAAATTTTAAAAGCAAACTGCACTTTCGGTAGCTTTAAGCACACCATCATCAGTGCAGAAGAACAAAGGAACCGAAACCGATGTGCCGTTTCTGGAATTCCTGGTAAAATGTACCTCACTTCCGGTCGTAACATATATAGTCTTTACCTTAGAGGAGAAATAACCCTAGAGAGAGCATCCCGAACGAAATCTTATGAAAACATCGAAACCACGTGACTGGGGGACACCGTATTCGGACAGGGGAGTTTTTTACATGTATTTGAATGGCGATCTCTGCTATGCTACTAAATAAATGGTGAAATACTTCGTTGCATTTGGTTCTAGAGAAATATTTCTCAATGGTGAACCTATAATCTTTCACAGTCATATATATACTTCTAAATTGTATTCATATAAAATCATAATATTAAAACAAATAAACTCTTTAATGAAGGAAATCTAAATTATTCACATAATTATGCTATTTATGCATAGTTTTTTGAAAATTTATGGAAAAATAATTTATTATATTATTTTTTTTGCGTAGTTATATGTTTGATTTTTTCGTTTTTCATGTTTTTTACTTATTATTTTCTTAAAAATTGAGAAAGAATGAAAGAAATCTCACTTACATCTTTCAATCCAGATTTGGCGCGATTTGGCGAAATATTGAAATGTCTAATAACTTTAATGCATGATGGTATTTTTGTGTTTTACGTCATTTTGCGGTATTCGAAAAATAAATGATTGTATTGTTCGCAAAAAGCACAAAGAAATATATTTTATTCTTTATTTACAAATTAAAATTACTTTTTTTTTCCCATATGTACTTTAATAATGAATTTAGAGATTTATGCGTATTGAAGATCTGTTTTGCATTTATAATGTTGGATTGAGAGAATAAAATTTGTCTCTTTATTTCTTTCAAGGCAAAATTTAATCCCATATAAAATTAACAAATTGTTTCATATAAGAATTTTTATTTTAAAAATATTTTATTATTATTATTTATAATTTCTTTACTTTGCTTTTTCTATGCACTGTAGAATATGGTGTATTTATTTATTTATTTATGATTAATTTTTTCTTCTTCTTTATTCAAAGGATTTGAAATAAGATTTGTAAAAAATTTCGTCTTCCGGTTTTCGATGAATTTACAGTTTTGAGGTGATCTATACATGTTTGGAGCATTTTTAGAAAATATCCACATCTCTCCTGTCTCTTCTGTGTGTGTGGGAGAGAGAGACCAAAAATTTGTGGCTTCTCTGTATCAAGAACTAATGCAATTTTTTTTTTTTTTTTTCAATTTTGAATTTAGTACCTATCAACTTCTTGTGAAAATCGTCCAATAAGTGGCACTGCTGTACAGTGTTTTCTCTAATTTACGGGAATGCTGTGTCTCAGCTTCTGTTCCGTAAAATTACACGAAACTTGATGTGCGAGAGGATCATTACAGAAATTATGTCGATTCAATTTGAATACATATTGGTCGACAGGTGGCGCTGGTATGATGCAGCTTTTTTCCCTTGTGAAGAAAGGCTGTATCTCAGCTTCTATAAGAAAAATGCTTATTTATGATAAATGCATTGGAAACATGTGTAATATCTTGTTCATGCGTTTATTTTTTTCATTATAATTATTTGTCGTGGTGTATTTAAATTCGGCCTTTTTAATTTTTTTCCTCTGATATACATTTATTTATTTACTGTTTTTTTTTTTTTTTTTTTTTGTTGTTGTTGTGGTTGTCTACAGCAAAACGATTACAAGGCATTGTTGATATCTGAAACAAATTATCCTCTACCTTTTGTCCTAATAATAATAATAATGTAAAAAAAAAAAAAAAAAAAAAAAAATTATTCAAAAAAGAGTATGTTATTCAAAGCGCAACAATACATTTATTAGGATTTAAGCGTAAAAAAGAATATTTTAAATAATTCAAAAATTAATGACCCTTAAACTACATCATTATTATTTTTTAATATATATTTTTTAAAACCTTCATTAATGTACTCAAATCTGTGTTATTTTCATTTAGCTTCCCTAAAAATAAAAACAGATGGAAATTACAGGAAGGTAAGATTTTAAGAGAAAAGATTTTAAGGCCAATGAACCATTCCCGTTTATGTTCAAAACATTTCTTGCCAGATAATTTTCATAAAAATAGATTTGGAAGCACTTGGTTAAAAAAAGGGTGCAGTACTAACTGTATTTAAATTTCCAGAGAATTGTTCGCATTTACATTTGTTATAAAAATCATATAGTTATTTAATTTTAAGTTAATATATACCTTACATAAGCTTTTCATCGTTTTGGCTGATTAATTTCAGTCGCAATCGCGACCATCCTCAGAGCCATGACAATCGTTTACGTCCTTCTGTTTATAGTTCGGCGGTTTGCTGTGGCTGTTATTTCGCTTCACTTCATATTCCTCCAAGATGTGTTGCCATGCAGTAGGGATGATGGAATGTTCTCTATTGTTTACAGTGTTGGGGTTAGTAATAATTTCAAGTGCCTCCCGTTTTAGAGCATAATTATGGTTATTGTAAGGTGCTATTTTTTGGATGTTAATGGAGTTAATGTTTATGGGGTTATTATTGTGGGTAGTTAAACAATAGAGAACATTCCATCATCCCTACTGCATGGCAACACATCTTGGAGGAATATGAAGTGAAGCGAAATAACAGCCACAGCAAACCGCCGAACTATAAACAGAAGGACGTAAACGATTGTCATGGCTCTGAGGATGGTCGCGATTGCGACTGAAATTAATCAGCCAAAACGATGAAAAGCTTATGTAAGGTATATATTAACTTAAAATTAAATAAGTATGCTTTTCTTTAAAAATAAATGAATCATATAGTTATTTTCATGTTTAATGACGGCTCTAATTAACATTTAAAAATTATCATTTATAACTAATATTTGGAATTATTCAAGTGAACTTAGCAAAATAATATTTATAGCAGAGAAAATAATGGAGAAAATGTTCTGTATTTTCGACGATAAAAAAAACGATTCTTAGGGGCGAATTTTAGCCATATGTGGTAACTTTCCCGTCACGTGACTAAGGTGAAAATCATTCAATGTTCACCTACACTTTTCGACTTCACTTTTCCCTATATGCGTACTCTATTAGTATTTCTCCTCTAAGGTCTTTACTTAGATCATGAACAAAGGTGGATCAGTGCTCTTATATATATAGAGGGAGGTGAATTTTAGAATGTGAATAGCAGCCAGTAAGAACTTAAGAAACTGGAGATGTTTACCAATAGGAAATTGCGATATAGAAAGCTATGTAAATGGTAAGTTGAAAATCAAGAATATGTGAATTTTGTATAATATTTTCACACTGAGAAAAAATTCTGTAACGGACATCTAGAATCTAAATTGGGGCTCTAGAAAAATAGTTCCATGTCATCCTGATAAATTCTAGTCCCCTTTGAAAACGAGTTCTAGAAATCCCTATTAGAAATCTAGAGCGTTTTCCGATAGTATTGAGGCTAAAGTTATTTAAAAATCTCTGCAAATAAATGAGAACACAAGAGGCGGGATTCAGCAACTATAATCTTAGTTTATTACCCAATTCTAGAAAATCAACCGAGAATTTCTCTCAATACAAAAGTTTCAGAATATTTAGAATATTCTTAATACTGTCTCACCATCTAGAAATATGTAGACTAGAAATTCTCGATCCAGTGGCGGCTCGTGCAAATTTTCCCAGGTGGGGCCCGATCCATGGTATGATGCGTAATTTAACTTTAATACTATTCATTATTCAAACATGAAAACAAACATTAATAAAATGGGATGTAAAACAAAATTTCGGATTTTTTTTTTTTTTTTTTTTTTTTTTTATGATGGCGAATCTTAAATTCACCACTATGGAAAACATTGCATAAAATTATCATAAAAATTAAAGTTTTATAAATACAATTGAAAAATTCTGCAATGTTCTGATCAATGGAATATCAAAATTTAAATATCTGGTAGCTAGTAGACGGAAATTGCCAAGTTCGATACCAGATCGCTTTCGTCGACATGTACATTTGGAGTTTACTATGGTTTTCTCCAAAACTCAAATAAAAAGGGCTATTTAACACTTAGAAAGACTTTCTACAGAGAGTACACACCACTCAGGTCTAGGACCCTCTTTTAGTCAACTGGTTTTAACCCTAACACTACACACCATTAAAATTTAAATTCAAATGTCTCAGAGTGTAATATTATTTAGCTTACGCTAATTATATCCCTAAATCTTTTAATTATAGAATTTCAAGTGTTATATTCATGTTTCTTACCTATTGGAATTTAGAAATTCATGATTAATGCAATGTGGATACATTAAAAAAAAAAAAAAAAAAAAAAACATGTTTCTCATTTAATTTTAGATAATTTAAATTAACTTTCAATAAATAAAGAAATAAAACGGGCTACAATCTTAAAAAAAGAAAAAAGAAAGAAAGAAAGAAAAAATAAAGAAAAGAAAATAAAGAAAAAAGAAACATTGCGGATGTTTCTATTAAATCGCATTTAAAAGAAAAATCCTTTAATAATAATAATAAATCACAATTTTATGCAGCTATTTAATCCATTTATCCATGTAAATCCATTAATTATTTATAAAAAAAATGTTACAATTTATTTACATAAAAGTTTTAATATACTATTCTGAAGGGAAAAAAAAAAACGCATACTGTTTTTATTTTTATTCCTCTCCCCCCCCCCCCTCATTTAAATTCAAAACACTTTTGTTAAAGAGGTCTTAAATTCTTATACAAGCTTTTATCTCAAAGGCTAGTCTAGAAAATATTTTTGACTATTACCAGATTTCTTTTTTTAAACACTAACATTTTAAACTGTCATAAAAACTCTAAAAAATTCACCGAAAAATCAATGAGGGAAAAAAGAAAACGTAATGCAGAAGTCGCCAAATATTACCCGTGGTTAACAGACAGTTTTTCCCCCTATAATTTTCTTAGACAACGCATTCCCCTTCGTTATTTGACTGCATCATGAACGAGCTTCCCCAGCAAAATTGTCACGTGATGTTGGTCTAGAGGAAGAGTGGAGAATGATCACTATGTTATTTTTCTGTAGGAACGAATTTTGTGTTTTTTAATATTTTTATTGTGCACGCACTTTTTATTTTAGCATTTAGATTTACACATGGATGGAAAGCTAAACTTTCATAGATTAATTACATAGAAAAAAAAGTTATGATAAATCATTTTGCAAGCGAAAAAATTGCGTTTGAATTCTTACTTCAGTCAGAGAAGTATGAGATTATGCTTGCATACGGGAAAAAGGAGAGAGAGAGAGAGGAATCACCCCTATGCCAAGATCACGTGACTTCCGAGACTCAGAACAAAGGATGGAGGTATCAGATTACACCCTCATGTTGAAGACATTCGCTGTAATGGTCAGCCGTATTGGTGGCGTTGTCGTTTTCTTCCAAAGGGCAGGACTCAGCTGGCCCACGCCAAATATGTTAACCGATCTTCTAGTAGAATAAACTGTACAAATAAACACGCCAATTTCGGGCCGAATGAAAACGGCCCGCTGTATTAGATAAGGAAAAGGGAAGTAGCGGTTTCTCTCTCAATCATTAGTGATTTGTGACAGCTGGAAAAAATTGACAAATAAATGATAATGAAAGAAGATTAAGAAAAAGTTAGATAGACGTAGTTATTTTGTATATATGTTTTTGAACAGTAAAAAAAAAAAAAAAAAAAAAAAAAAAAAAAAATTATTATTATTATTACTATTTTAATCGAGAAAAAATTTAGGTGGGGCCGTGCCCATTGGCCCTCAATGTAGAACCGCCACTGATTTCATCTATTCAGTTTATTGGCGTGCCTTATGCGCATAGCTCGGAAACCTATATTTCAAGTTAAGGTATTTAAAAAATAGCCACTTATTCATTCTAGATGAAGGTATTTTTTTCACAGTTCAACAAGCAGAGAGAGGGAGTACAGCAAAAGCGCAATTAATGACATTTTCATTATTTTTATAGATATGGAAAGCTTCCAGCAAATAGAGTTCATTTAAGTGTTTAGGCTTACCGATTATTTTAGCTGAATTAAAGTTAAAAGTATGGATATTCTTCCAACAATGCTTAGCAATGGCCGATCTGTTTATTACTTGTTTCTGAATATAACCCATGTATTTTTTAAGACAAAATTTGAGTTTACGTTTTGTTTGACTGACACATGATTGTCCACATTGACAAGGAATACTGTAAATACCCCAAAAGTTGTATATGTCAGTAGAGTCTTTAGCATAGAAAAGTCTAATTTGTAGGAAAGAAAATTATTTTAAAGTCATATTGTTTCAGAACTTGCTATGATAAACCTCAAATCACTCAAAAAATCAAATCAATAGATTTAGGGGAAAAGGCAAAACAATACTGATATTAGAAGAGGAGTTAGATGTAGTAGGACGTAAAGTACGGGGATGTTGTAATTTAAAAAGAGAATTTTATGGAAGGGTTGCAACTTCTGTCAACAGCAACCGCTTTTAAACATGTGATTTGAGTTGAGGGATTCAGGATCAGAACAAATGTTAAGGGCCCGATTAACAAAAGTATAAAAAGCGGCCTGGGTGGATGGATGACATAAACGAACATTCGGAGGTAATGAAACAGCAAAATTTTTACGAAAAACAGTAGTACAGAAGCCTTTTCCAGGACGAGAGACAAGGGTATCAAGAAGGAGGAATAAACCAATGTTTTCAATTTCGTATGTAAATTGGATGTTATTACCAAGAGAATTTATGATCTGTAAAATTTCATCAATATTGTGCCGAGAAGTGTCTATCAAAGTGAAAGTATTATCCACATAACGGGTCCGAAATGGAAATTGAAAAAATACCTTATCCATTTTGGATTCAAATTATAATTTCACTTTGGCATCTGCAAAATTCAGCAGAAAACTACTTACAAGGAAACATTCAAAAGGTGTCGTCTTCAAAAAACATTGAAAAAAATATATGTGATTCTACTCTTCATAAAACACCAGAAAGCGAAAAAATTATCGGCTGAAATGAATCACAGATTATTATACAGATAGGACACTCCCGTATATTCTTCGGTAACCAAAATTTGACTGCAACGATCGCTCGTCTTATTTTTATTGTATCTATATTCATATCGTAATATTAGTGTAACGTTAAACCCAACATCCAACCAACTAACCATTGTATTGATGTTTACGTTTGGCAACTTTGTTATTGTTTACGAACTTGATTGCCGAAAGCAATCTATTTTAAGAAGCAGGTACTAAATATTAAGCAAATAATCTTCGAAAATATGCATAAACCAGAAATATTTTTTTTTCATTTTAAAGCATTGTGTATTATTTAAACCAAGCAATGTTAACTTTTTAATATTTCATACCATACTGCTATTTCAACATTACAGTTTGTTATATTAATTTGTACGCTTGAACACGAATGTGTTTGGCAAAATTTATTTTCAAACATAATAAAAATTTGTTTTATTTCTTAGAAAATAACTGTGAATGTTATGATTTTGTGAATTTAAAAGTAGTAGAAAAAGTGAAAGAAAGAAAACTGCACATACGTTTTCGTTTGGCAACTTTATTATTGTTTACAAACTTGATTGTCGAAAGCAATTTATTTTAAGAAGCAAGTGCTAAATATTAAGAAAATAAACTTTGAAAATATACATAAAATAAAAATATTTTTTTCATTTTAAAGCATTTTGTATTATTTAAACCAAGCAACGTTAAATATTTAATGATTTCATACTGCTATTTCAGAATTACAGTTTGTAATTTTAATTTGTACTTGAATATGAATATGTTTGACATATTCATAAAGCATATTTTTAAGCATTACAAAATTAATTTTTATTTCTTAAAAGAATAGCTGTGAATGTTTTGAGGATAATTTTGTGAATTAAAAAAAAAAATAGAAAGTGAAGAAAAGGAAAACTTCCCATACTAACCTGCTACTAACCTCTCGCGAAATAGAAAAACAATTTTCGATCAAAGATGCTATTCATGTAGACTTAACACATGTAGTTCCCCTCTGTTGATTATATCCCAAGCACCACTGTGGGGGGAAATGATCATCAATCACTATAGTAATCTCCACTTGGTACGGAGTAGGGTTACCTTTCTTGCATTTGAGTAATTTTGTTAAAGATGTTCCCTCAAAGAAGGGAGTTAGGGAACGGGGAAATAGAACGGGGGAAAGAGATTGAGAAGAGAGGATTAATTGATTTTTTTCCAAAGGAAGCTGATGCTGTTTTTTTATTGAATGCAGTGAATGAATTTGTAAATAATTGCACGGAAAAAAATCTTTTAAAATTACTTAAACAACGGAATTAAATACTACATATATCTCACTTTATTTGAGCAGTATTATGCAGAACAACTGTTTAGTAAAAGAAAAAAAAATAATTTTTAAATTTAGGTAAAAAAAAAAAAATCCCCCCCCCACACACACACAAATATATATATAATTTTTAATGACAATAATGAAAAGAATGAAAACGGAAACCAAACAGTTGAATAATTCCCCACAGAAACACACAGAAGCCGATTAGATAAGTAGTTAACTTAAATAAGTTTGGTGTTTTAAATTTATTTGAACAGTTATATTAACTTGTACTTCGTTAGGTCATATTTATGTCTTTTTATCTCTATATCTCCAAAACACTCATATAATATGTGTAATATTGGGTAATGGAAGCCGTGTGGTTGTTTCACATCAGGTTATTTTATTTATATATTTTAGCAGTAATTACTATTTTTATTTATAATTTTACGATGCTAACGTATGATCTTACAGAGCACTTGGGAAAAATCGGGCGTACAGCACGTACGGCAAACTAATTTAACTCACTTCACCCATCTTAAGCCTTGATGGCCTCCTCTTATAATAATAATAATTATTATTTTTTTTTATTTTACTTTATTCATATTTGCTATACTATGTATGATCAGAAAAAACTCACATTAACTTTTTCAATATTCCTTGTGAAAGTTTTCACTTCCATATGTGGCTGTTTAATTATTAAATCAAGTCTTCCTTTCTTGTGTTTGATTATTTACAAATGAAATATCATTATCATAGTATATGGAATTCGTATTAAACATAGCGCTATTGCGCAATTAATTTGAAAACTCTTTATCTACGTAACTGTGTGTGAATTATATTCACTTCGAAAATCTTTCTTAACGAAACCTCGAATGTAATGCTAATTTTTTGGGTGTTATAAATAACATAATCCAATTTCATACTAAATTTTGGAAATTAACTTATTTTATTGTATTACATACATGGATTTGTATTGCCTTTGCACATTATCCGTTGGTATATTCCTATTTTATTTTTATTATTATATTAGTATTATTAGTTTACTATTATATGGTTCGTTCATTGTAAAAGTGAATAATCTCCTTAGAAATTGATTTTGAAATAACGAGCTTTTTTCGAATTTATGCATAGGGAAAAAAGGTCAAGATTCAGTAAGTGTTATCAATTTTTGTGTTAAATACAAATGATAGTTATAATAATTTATATTTTATATTAAAAATAATTTCAAATAACTTAGAAACTTCCTTTTAGAAATAAAAATTTGGAAGTTTTAGTTTTGTTAGAAAATGTGTCTTATGTGTCTTTAATGGAATAACTATTGGAGTTTTTTCTTTTTTATAATGAAAGGTGCGGCAAAATGTGTTACAATTAAGTAAAAATATCTATATTTAAAAAACATGGAGTAACAGCACTTTTACAATGAGCCGTCCATATTTTATTCTCATTATAATGTGATAATATTGGCTTGTTTTGTACATAATCTTTTCTCAACTACGGCAGTTCGTATTGTTTCTTTTAACCTGCGTCTATGAGATAGTATTGATACACTATTGGTAAACTACACCTTAAATTTTATGTCGTATTTTTTCTCTTCTGTTCGAGAAAAAGAAAATTAATAATAAATGTCTTTTTTTTTTTTTTTTTTTTTTTTTATAATTAAAGTGAAATTTAGAAAACTCATGCTTAGGAAATGGAATATCTTTAGTAAAGAAAGGCATATATTATGTACGTTATGTATTATATCAATATTTAAGCAATGTTAAAAACGGCGATTTAAAAAAGATTGTTAATTGCACACTGCGGTTTCGGTAGCATACAACGTACTGTCATTAAAAAAAATTTTCATTGATGTTTTTAACGTTATGGAAATATTGATATTTCTGTTCTAAGGTATTATTATTATTATTATTATTATTATTATTATTATTTAAAGATGTTGGGAAAAAATTACAAAAGAGGAAACTTGTATGTGAGGATATGACGAGTTTAGTTAACTAAAAAATTTATATTAAAAGATTTTCAATTAACATCTTAAAATCACTGAAAATGAAGATAAATTTTCGAAAATAATAATGGCAATTTCTAATAAATTAAAATAAATAGAAAAATCCATAAAAGGCCTAGCATCTTTATCATTTTCTTTAAAAAAGAAAAAGAAATGGAAATTTCAGAAAAAATAAAAATAAAAACTTTATAACATAAATATGATTGTTAAAAATTTATTAAAATTATCATAAGCTATATACTGATTGTAACATTCATATTCCAAAAATAAATAAATGAATAAATAAATAAATAAATAAATATCTTTCTTTTCATGTCGGAAAATAAAAAAATGCAAACTTTTATTAAAAATAATTAAAATATAATTTAGAAAAATCGCTGGAAAAATGAATAAATAAAAAGAAATAAATTAATAAATAAATATAATTGCTTAAGTATAGAACCGCTTGACTAAATTTGAGATTTGGCATCGAAATAGGTATGACGTTTCTCGCGAAAATGTTTATTTACAATTGCGACAGCCATTTTACTTCATCGCCAAAATCTGAAAAAAAATTTAAAATCCACCAATGTGTTTCTATGCTGATGCTATATCGAAGAAATATTAAGAAATGAATATAGTAAACGATGCTAGGTAATGAAACATGGCATGCCTTAGAATAAATGAAAATAAGTCTTGCTGTAATAAAATAAATTTTGTTCATCAAAGAAAGTATACAAAATTTTATCATTATTGTTATTATTATTTTACTAAAAATAAAATCTTCTTGTTTAAGTGATTTATATGAATATATGTATATATATATATAAACATTAATTAAATAAAGATAAAACAAATTAGTTGTTTCATACACTACAAGCTGCGTCGTCTTTAGGAACTGGACTATGAAATTCTGCTATACATGAAACTTGTTGGTTTTATATTTATTTATATAATTTGAAATCAAATTATAGATTTTATAACTTAAGCAAAATATACTATTTTTTAATATATGCCATTGGCCTGTGACATGGTTCATTTATTTGAACTCATCGTATTATTATTATTTTTATTTTTTATCGTGTCTTTTATCATGTATAAGGCTTTACTTCAACATGTGGTTGTTTATTGATTAACTGAAGTCTTCCTTCCTGTTGTTTGATCACTGTAATGATTTATTATACATAAATATAAATTATATACATAATATGCCTCAAGCGATATATGAACGCATCTTGAATATTAATTATTTAAAAATAATTAGTTTATATAATTTATACTAACATCCCATTCATATATTATTCAAGACATGTAACGCAATACTACATATATAATATATATAATTAGTAATAAAGTCATGCATTGATGGTAGGATTTTTATCACTTCTTTTAATTTTCTTTTTAAGTATATGTGTATGTTATATTACCATATAAAATTGTCCAGGTTGTCTGAAAACATCATGTGCTGAGAAAAGGAGTATACCGTCTTTAATGTCGTCCATAGCATTAGTACTTTCTTACTATGCAAAAACTATTAATATTATTAGTAATAAAATATTTAATAACAATCAGCATTTATTTTCTTTCTGTCGATTTTTAGTAATCTGAATCACGATAGTTTGCTTGAATCGTAGAAATTATTAAATTTGCCAACATTCGCAAGTTTTCCAGAAATTGTTCCACGTGATTCGTTTTCGGTTTTAACAATTTATTTCAACAAAAAACAAACTGATTGCTTGTATTGTGTTATTTTCTAATATATTGAAAATGTAATATAACTCTTTTTGATTTACTGTACTAGGGAACTCTGTCCCCTAGTATTGTAAAATTCAGTATTTAGCCGATGGAGCTATGCAACCCCGAAGGAGGATTCGACTCCACTCTACTCGCTTTACTTATGAACCACTGCAAAGCTCTGCCCGCCTATTCGCTGCTTTGCTTTTTTTTTTAATACCGACATTAACACGTTGAGCTCCATGTCAGACATTCTAGATACTAGACATTTTGTCATATATCTTTAAGTACTGAAGGAATCATCTTGAAACTTTAGGAGTGTGCAGAACCTGTTTTACTTCAAACATTTCAGTGAAAGTTTTACCCCTAAAGTAAAAGCAGTAAAAATTAAAAATTAAAACATTGAGCGCCCTGTCAGCCATCGGTGGCTGACAGTGTCAAATATGATATAAAGCCGCGTCAGTCATCGGTGCGCATATAAAATAGGATATAAGACTAAAAATATAACATTTAATGATTGAAAAATTATTAAGAATTTGCTTAATTTTCATTTATTACAGGAGGTATCATTATGGAATTTTAATGGATTTTAAGAATTTGCGTGGCGCTCAACGTGTTAATAGTCTATAACAGAACTTAAAAAAAAAAAAAAAAGTTACAGAAATTCCCATATTCAATGTTAAATTGAAATTCATAACAATTACCCCATTTTTTAAAATGAAATATTATGCTAAAAATCAGTATAATTTCTTTTCCATAATAGAAAGAAATTTGTAATATCTAGACATTTGCTCTACAGCTTTAATATACGACCACTTGGAAACTGTTATATTTTTGTCATTATTTGTCAATTTTTTTTTTTTTTTTTTTTTTTTTTTTATAGCAATCCAGCTTTTGTTTACTTTCCATTACATTTCTTTTTGTTGATATAAATATACAGGATACTTTCAAATTCCTGACTTCATTGGCATAGGTAACCTCTACTGAGTTCCCCACCATATATATGTTCTCATAAATTTCTAGTGCAGAACATATTACAATCGGATCCCAGGAAAAAAGGGTACGTAAAAAAAGGGCCCCGCAAACAAGGGCACTTTTTCAATTCGCAAATCGCAAAATAATAAATATCAAATAATAAATTTAAAAAATGACTTTCAAATTACATATTTAGAAATTTCAATTGATTTCGTACAACATTCATTTAGTATATATCTGGGGGAAGAGGGGGGGGACTAGGATCATATCGATAGAAATCAATTGTTTTTATATCAACTCTTACTACTGATTTTAATGAAACTTTGTATAATCAAGTACAATTTGTGAAAAAATTACAGTAAGTGTCGGACATACTTGTGGGAGGGGAGGCTTAAAGGAAGGGGGGGGGGGAGAAGAAAATAAAATGATTTTTTATATCACCATTTTACCGACTTTAATGATATATTTTATAACTATGACTTACTTTTTATGAAGATCACAGTGAGTGCATTTTACGTGGGGGGGGGGCAAGGTAGAAGATAGAAATTAAATACATTCTTCTTTATATTACCCTATTATTGATTAAAAAAATTTTTGGATGGTCACGTATAATTTATGAAAAAGTTACAGTAAGTGTCAGACATACTTAGTGTGTGTGTGGGGGGGGGGGGGAAACGGAGGGGGTCATAGGAAAATAAAACGACTCTTTCTATCACCATTTTAACGATTTTTATGATATATTCTATAACTACCACTTAATTTTCATGAAGATTACAATGAGTGTATTATATACCTGGGGGGGGGGGCAAGGGGGACCAATGGAAATAAAATATTTTCTTCTTTAAATTACACTATTATCGATCTAAACAAAGACTTTGCATAATAACGTACAATTTGTGGAAAAAATCACAGTAAGGTTAGACATACTTAAGGATAGGGGGGGGGGGGACAGAGGAAAATAAAATATTTTTTATGTCACCATTTTACTGATTTTAATGACATATTCTATAGCTATCACTTGCTTTTTATGAAGATCTCAAATAGAGTGTATTATATGTTTGTGGGGGAGGGGGGGGGGTTAGACAAGGGGGATGCAGATAGAAGTAAAATATATTATTCTTTAAACTATAGCATTGTCGATTAAAAAAAAAAAAAAACTTTGTATCTATGCAACTTTCTGCTTATGAAAAATTGCAATAGCAATGATTGTACACATATCTGGACGATTTGTTAAGGAGGGGGGGGGGCGGCAGAGTGAAGAATTTTTTTGTTTTTATATCACCATGCTACCTACTTATATGAAACTTTGTACGACTATCACTTTCATTTTATTAAAATTATAGTGAAAGTTAACTAAAGTTGATAAGGGGGGGGGGATAGGGGGACAGATGGAAAATAAAATAATCTTTTTAAACAACACTTATTATCGTTTGTTTTATTGTTTTATTTACATTTTGTGTAAGTATCAATTACTATTAATGAAAAATTATACTGAGGTATGCAAAAATTCAATGTATGATTTAAATCTTTAAAAAAATTATTCAAAAATGAATTTTCTTCCTTTAATCTGTCTCTTTTGTCCTTCCTCCCATGTAGATATAAAACACCTACACTCTCGTTAATGTTTAGCATCAGTTTTACAAGAAGAAATTTAAAAAAGTGCCCTTTTTCCTGTCCCCTTTTTTCCGCAATCCAAAAATCCAATACATTGTTAATATCAGACATTAATTAAAAGTTAATATCAAACATTGGTAAAACATTATTTTAAAACAGAATTTTTTTCTTTAATCTGTCCCTCCCCATCCCCACGTAGAAACAAAAAATTTTTGCTATCATCCATGTTTAGCATGAGTTTTACAAGTAACAATTAAGAAAAGTGCCCTTTTTCCCGGATTGCGGAAAAAAGGGCACTTTTCAGAATTTCTCCTTGTAAAACTCGTGCTAAGCATCAACGAGAGCGTAAGTTTTTTATTTCTATGTGGGGGGTGGGGGTAGGTGGACAAAAGAGACAGATTAAAAGAAGAAATTTCATTTTTCAATAACTTTTTTACAGATTTAAATCATACATTGAATTTTTGCGCACCTCCCTGTAATTTTTCATTAATAAATACTAACTGGTATTTACACAAAATGTAAATAAAACAATAAAACAAACGATAATAACTGTTGTTTAAAAAGAAAATTTTATTTTTCATTTACCCCCTTCCCCCTCCCCCCTTCAATATAGGTAACTTTCACTATAATTTTAAGGAAATAAAAATGATAGTCGTACAAAGTTTCATATAAGTAGGTAGCATGGTGATATAAAAAAAAAAAAATTCTTCACTCTGCCCCCCTCCCCCCCTTAGCAAATCGTCCAGATATGTGTACACTCACTGCAATTGCAATTTTTCATAAGCAGAAAGTTGCATAGATACAAAGTTTTTTTTTTAAATCGACAATGCGACAGTTTAAAGAATAATATATTTTACTTCTATCTGCGTCCCCCTCCCCCCCCCCTCCAAAATATATAATACACTCATTTTGAGATCTCCATAAAAAGCAATTGATAACTATAGAATATGTCATTAAAATCGGTATTTAACACCACCCCCAAGTATGTCTGATACTTATTGTGATTTTTTTCACAAATTGTATGTTATTATACAAAGTTTTTGTTTAAATCTATAATAGGGTGTTTTAAAGGAAAATATATTTTATTTCCATCTACCCCCCCCCCCCCCCCAAGGTATATAATACACTCATTTTAATCTTCATAAAAATTAAGTGGTAATGTATTATTAAAATCGCTAAAATGGTAATTTAAAAATTAAGTATATTTTCCTATCCCCCCCCCCTCCTTCAAGTATGTTTGACACTTACTGTAATTTTTTCAGAAATTGTACATGATTATACAAAGTTTCATTAAAATCGGTAAGAGGTTAGTTCTATTTTTTACTATAAAATTTTCCTTCGATCCTTTTATTTTTTAAAGTTTTATAATGAAATAATGACAGTTTATCATATTTTCTTAAACGACATATTTTAGTTGCATTAACTGATGTATTATTCTTAAATTTATTTAAAAAATTGTAAAATCTGTTCATATTTAAAGATAATAAATCAATAAACATTTTTTCCACATTTGCATTCAATATTCTAATTATTTATTTAATTAATTAGTTTATTTACTTAATTAACTTATTTATTTAATTTTTATAAACTTATAAAAGTTAATTCTGTAGAAAACAATATTTACAATTTTAAATGCGTTAGAAATTCTGCTCTTTTTCTACAAATAATTGCCATTTTATCTTGATTTTCTTTATGCAGATTTCAGAAATATTTGATTAGGGGTATTTAGACGCTATCACACTTTTAAAAATTTGGCCCCATAGGCCATAATGATAAAGAATTTTTCTTTGTGCCCCTGTAAAAAAATTTTAAGTGCTAAATTCACCAAAATCTATACAGTTCGTGCAACTATGACCTATAACATGTGTAAAAATTTTTTGCTCAGATTAATAAAGACGTTTAGACGCTATCACACTTTTAAAAATTTGGCCCAATAGGCCTTAATGATAAATAATTTTTCCTGGTGTCCCTGTAAAAAAACTATAAGCGATAGATTCACCAAAATCAATAGGGTTCGTACTTTGGTGACTTACAATATATGTACCAACTTTCAACTTATTCGAACAAAGCGTTTAGACGCTAGCGTGTTCACTCACAGAGACACACACATATATACACACATACATACACACGTACATGCACACACACATACATACATCATCGCAAAAATAGTGAAAACGGACTCAAGGGACCTCGAAACGTATAGAAACATCAAAATCTGAATTTTGGATTTTTGACATGATTACAATATTTTCCTCACCAAAGTGTTCGGAAAGTAAAAAGGTGATGATATTTACTTATATTTATTCATTTTAATTTTATTTATTCATTCATTTCATTTTTTATTTATTTTGATGGATAGTGTAATTTCTAAGAACATTTTTTATACTTAAATTTTGAATTTTTATATTTCTTATTTGAATGCTTACTTTAAAAAAGTAATAAAGATTCAACCACCGGGCTATTCTAATATTTATGAATTTATTTATGAATTATTTAATTAATTAGTTTATTTATTTAATTTTTATAAACTTGTAAAAGATAATTAAGGAGAAAACAAAATTTACAATTTTAAATGCGTTAGAAATTCTGCTCTTTTTCTATCTTGCAATAAATCGTATAAGGATTGTAAAAATGTTTCTCTTCACCGTCTAGTACAAATCATTCTCCGATAACAGTTTACCTTGAATCTTGAACGAAAGAGGGAACGATTATGAATGAAAAAGAGGAATGCAGACTGCCATAGCTAGTCTTTATCGCTCTTTTCCCTGACAGCTTCTAACAATAGCAGGAGAGAAGCAGCAGTGGTGTCTGGGAAACTACCCCTCTGTTGACACTAGGGGTGCTACTATATTTCCGGTTCACGTTTTAGCTTCACTGTCCTATCTGTATGATAATCTGTGAAATGAATTACAGTGACCACAAAAAATTATTAAAATTAAGCATATTTGGCGATTTAGCGCTGTTAGGCGTTCAGTTCGCTAGCATCGAGATTCCCGTGAACGAACAGAACCGTGTTTTGTTTCCCCCTCCAAATACTCAAAATCAATCGCCTAACAATGTGAAATCGTAAGTGAAATAAGTTAGTTTTTTAATTTATTTGGTGTTAATAAGTTATTTTTTTAATTACTCATGTCAAATTTAATCCAATTTAGAGATTACTGTGAAACCTTTCTGAAAAACCACCTCCCATAAAAACTGATATTTCTCATTCGATATTTTTTTTACTATAGGCTCAATGTTAATTTCCTCTCCGTCAAAGGAACATTTTTTTCCTCATGCCATACCCTGAGATACTAGACCACTTTTCAACTATTCACAAAAATAGTTTTGAAAATCTTCTTCTCTCATCGTTTGCACAGCAAGCGAACATGCAGCTTACGTACCCAGAATGTGAGGAGGAGCCGATATTCGCAAGTTTCTTATTTTTCAAGGGGTGCGAATATGGTCAAAATTATCAAGGGTAGTTTAAAAATTGAGCAGGTATCTCAATGGGGAGAGTGCCGTAGACATCATCGAGCCGTAGTTTGCTGCGGTCAGATATTTTAATAGTCTCGAATATGGTCATACTTTTCAAGGGTCATTTGCACTGTAAGCGAATAGGCGTCTTCTTAATGTTTTTGTTTTGTTTTGTTTTTTCGGGGGGGGGGGGGAGGCGGCAAATCTTAATGCTAATTATACTATATTATAAAGAAAACATATTTTTTGCGCATAACAATCATAAATTTCAATTTCACTATAATTAGTATAAAATGAAATTATACACAATTACTCATTACTTACAAGGAAACATTTAAAAGGTGTCGTCTTCAAAAAATATTGAAAAAGATATGTGTGATTCTACTCTTTATAAAACACCAGAAAAGAAAAAAAATATATCGGCTGAAACGAATTACAGTGACAACAAAAAATTATCAAAAGTAAGCATATGTGGCGATTTCACACTGTTAGGCGATTGATGTTGAGTACTTGGCGGAGAAGTAAAGCACGGTTCTGTTCGTACACAGCAATCTCGGTGCTAGAGAACTTATCGCCTAAGAGCGTTAAATCGCCAAAAATGCTTAATTTTGATATTTTTTTATGGTCGCTGTAATTCATTTCAGCCGACCGATAATTTTTTCACTTTCTGGTGTTTTAGGAAGAGTAGAATCACATATATTTTTTCAATATTTTTTGAAGCCGACACCTTTTGAATGTTTTCTTGTTAGATTAGAATGAAACAATTAAGATTTTGTAAGCAGCAAAAGTTTGCTACGAAAACTCTAGTAACTTCGTAGAAACATAAATCCCAAATTGCGAGAGATGTTCACTCCTCTACGTGGATGTTACTAGTGGATGAATTGTATTCAGTAATAAAATAATAAAGAAAACTATGAAGATGGATCATTCGATTGTAGCTATCGGTCTCAGAACAAATTTGTAAAATTATTACCTTTCATTTAATTTTACGCCGGCTTCAAAAGTTATGATTAGTAATAGCGTTTATGTTGTCAGGAAGGAATTTATTTTATACTTTTAGCCCCAAGTTATAATTCCATTCTATGCCAATTTTCAATTTATTTTTAGTAGTTTAATAATAATAATTGCTTTTGAAGGTCGGTTCTATTTCTATTTTATTTATTTATATATTGTTTTTTTAAGGATTTTCTTTTTTTTTTTTTTTTTTCCAAGTCATGAATGAAAAACAGTGGCAAACACGAAAAAAAATTATCTGGATACTTTTCATGTATTACCAAGCTATGGAATAATTTTTTTATTTATTTATTCTGGTATCAAAAACTATTCTTAATTAATAAACATATGACATTTTTAACAGTTTGAATATATATATATATTTTTTTCTCTTCGCGTTTTGATTTTAAAAAAAAAAATGTGTGTGTGTGTGGGGGGGGGGAGTAAAAGAATTAAAAGTGTTTTTGTTTTTGTTTTTGTTTTTGTTTTTTAAGAAAGGCTGCAAAGAACTGCAGTCGTATTGATTTTTATATTAATATTTTCATTCTGATAGATAAAAATTCATTCGATTAATTATTATTTGAGTTTGAACAGTTAAAATGACAGTTACATTCTTTTCTCATTCATGATGAAACGATATGACAATCACTGTATCTTGATAGCAATGAAAAAGAAAAAAGAAATCGTATTGTTAACTTTACGTGGCTATAATAATAATAACAATATATATATATATATATATATATAATTATTTAATGATTTCTAAATTACACTTTCTCTTAAAATTTGAAACTGTTGTTAATTATAGAAAAGAAATTTCATAAAAAGTTGAATTTTTTTGTGTGTCTTATAAAGAATGCAATAACAGCATTCAAATTTATCGATGAAATTAAGTAATTTAGAGTTTTTTGCAGTGTACGCTAAAAAAAAAATGTTTTGTTGAAAAAAAAAATTAATATTGTTGACTAATTTTAAAATTTATTTTATAATTTTAACAATAATTTTGTTCAGTTAACCAAATCGACTTGCTTCGATTAATCAAAAGAATATGATTGAAAAAAAAAAAAAAAAAAAAAAAAATGTGACTAGATAATTGGATTAATACGTCATAGATCTCTCTCATGAGCGAACGATGAGTTGCGTAAAAAATAAATAAAAACTGTTTGTTTAAATCAACGAAATAATTTTGTTGATTGGAATCAACGAGATAAATAAAGTAGAGTGTTAATTCAATGGATAAAGGATTTCCGTGATCAACATAAACCACGTGATATGAACCGAAAAAAGAAAACAGGTTGCTATGTTTGGCCCTTCATCACTATTTTGGCATTTAATATTTCAATTCGACAAGTTATCGTTATTATTAACAGGAGAGTCCTATGAATGAACTTTTTTTACCTTTTAGGTTTGTTGAGAAGTGTTAATAAAAATGAACTGCCCACTAATTAGCAATGTAAATGTAACACTGAAGCTCTTGATCTGTCGAAAAAACAAAAAAATCTGAGAGAAAAAACAAATTCTGAGAGAAAAAACAAGTTGCAAAATGATAAACAGTATTTTTGCTATGATTTGACTGCATTTTCAAATATTAATTTAATAGGAATGTTTTCAGCGTTACATTTAATTTTACTCAATGTTTAAATGAAATTAAATTTGTCATTTCTTTTTAGAGCTATATTTATTGACAGAGTTACATCCAGATGAAGTTATCACACATTTCTATTCAGATAGAATTATATTTAATTTAATATATATATATTTAAAATTCATATGTGCTTACATTATTCTTTTTAGTCATAGAATAAAAGAGTGCACACAAAAATTAATCTATAGCGAGCACAGTGTGATTAAAAAAAAAAAAATCTGAATATTCATGTTTGCCACAGAAACAATAAACAAAAATAATAAGATGATAATTTATTATTAAGCAAGATTATTATTTCATATTTGTTATACGGGGGAAAAAATGCACATGAACCCATGTTTAATCAAAGTATATAATGTATGATTATATTTAAGTATATACTGCAGAATCGAACATTTATGATAAATAGTTACTATTATTTAGATATTCTCTTAGAGTAACTAGGAGTACATTGAACATATCAGTTTGTCCCATTTTTATAAAAATGTGTGTCCTTCTCTTTGATGAGATAATTAGAAGCAATTAAAAACGTACCGAAAAATAACTATTCACATTATTAATTCCCCATCATACTATAGGTATGGGGAACATAGGTAATCGTGAAAAATTTCGACCTCGGTTTTTTTACTTTTTTATACGCTTTCAGGTATGAGGAATCCGAAAATGACAAAATTTGTATGGTGTCTGTCTGTAGGGTGTCTGTTAGTGTGTTTGCCCGTTAGTGTGTTAGTCCGTTAGTTTGTTAGTCTGTCAACACGATATCTCACGAACAAATGATCGCAGAGAAGTCAGATCAGTTTTAAAATATTACTTTCGATACTGGTAAGAACCCTATTCATTTGCAACATTCGAATTAAAAAACTTCGTAAGTTATGGGAAATTTACGATTTTCTTAACATGGGAGAATAGGACAAAATTTCACTTAAACGTGCATTAAATGGAAACTTTTTACTGTAAAAATGTCAGAACAGTTTTAAAATATAAGTTTTGATGCCAGAATGAACATCAGTAACTATAAATATGCTACTTTGAAAATTTCGCAAGTTATCGGAAATTTACGAATTTCTTAAAATGGCAGTATAGGGCAAAATTTCACATAAACGTCTATTTTGAGGGATATTTTCATCGAAAAGATGTCAAACCACTTTTTCAATATTATTTTGGATACTGGCATGAATATCATAGACTATGACTTTTCCAATTTAAAAAATTTGTAACTTATTTGGAATTTACGATTTACTTAACATGTCAGAATAAGGCAAAATTGAGCATATTCTTCCATTTTGAGGATCATAAATACATTAGACAACTTCAAAATTACATTTATGATATTTGTTTGAACATGATTGAATACAAATATTCTAATAGGAAAATTTTGTAAATTATTCGTAATTTACGATTTTATCAACATAGCGAAATTGTAAATTTTTCCTATAAATATGAATTTTGAGGATTATTGCATTGGAAATTGTAGCATGAAAACTAAACAACGGAATGGACCCTGATAAAATAAATTAATAGATTAGAATAAGATAAATATATCGAAGTGAACTGTGGATAGCCTACTAGGCGGGGATTTCATTCTGTCACTGTATCAAGCTTTGGTCAAATTCATTTCTTTTAACATGATTATAATATGTCTCGCACTAGAAATTTATGAGAACATAAATATGATGGGGAACTGAGCAGTCCACCTATGCCAACTAGTTTTTTAAATATAATCATACACTTTTTTATTTTAAAAGCAAAAAGAAGATTCTATCAATCGATCTCTTGACATTTTCATTTATCAGAATGAGTCTTTTCTGCGAGTATTCGATGAAAAAGAGTAAAACTTGTGAAAAAGTGAATAAAAGAATTAATCACATCGCCAGTTATGAAAATGTAATCATACTCTTTTTTAATTCCAGAAGCTAAAAATAAATCGGATCAATCATCCTTTGACATTCTTAATAATCGTGTATTCTGAAGTTTTCGTATTACTATAAAGTTATAAGAAGAGAAAATCTTGCAGATATACCCGTACATATTAATAAACAAAATTTTATAATAAATAATTTTCAAATCCTGTAGCTTCAAAGTATATTGGTTTCATTATATCTAATTTAATACTATTTTAAACAGTCAGGGTTTAATAACAATCAGAAATAATCAAAACATATTAACAAATTACATTAAAAATATTCGTAAAAATATAAAGTTTGAGGTATTTAATGACATGTTGTAAACTTACTTTATATCCGTTAGTGACATTTTGTACGGTTATGCCGTGATCTGTACAGCCGCAAAAAAATTATCTTTTGCTCTGCTATACCGCTAAAAAATAATCCATAAAAAGTAGCAATTTAACACGTCAGAGTCATTTCGTCGAAAAGTAAACTCAGAGGCAAAAAATAAAGTTCATATAAACTGTAACACAGTTATCAGTTTTTTAATTAAACATATACTCTACTTTAAAAAGAATAACAATTTTATAATTATCTGATAATGGTATAAAGTAATGCAATAGTAATACAAAACATTACTGTGTATATAAGGCTGTCAAAAGGTACTTAAATTATGTTATCTCATATTATGAGAAATTTAAAAACTTCTAAAATTAAATGCAAGATTCAATTAGATTAATGCATGATTATATTTCAATTGTTCAAAAGAAGTGTATTTGGTGCTGTCCTGTACATTTAAAAGGAAAATTATCATTTCGTTTAAGTGTGAACAAAAAAAGACGAAATAACCATAACATACAAAACAGGTAAATATAGGGTAAAGCTAGGCGATATTGCGCACAGTTCAACCGAACAATATTTAAACTAGTATGTTGTGGCCACCACAAGACTTTCTTCTATATTTTCCTATACATATTCAATCAGTAACAATATTAAAAAAAATAAAAAAAAAAATACGATTTTTTTCTAAGTTTTTTTTTCTTTGTTAAAAGTAATACATATTCAATCAGTAACAATAAAAAAAAAAAAAAAAAAAAAAAAAAATACGATTTTTTTTTTTTTTTTTGTTAAAAGTAAAAAAAAAAAAAAAATCGATAACTTTGTTTTAAATTATCACAGATTTATAGTTCAACCATTCGTTTTAAAGGTATTGACGAGATCTTTCGAATGATACCCATCTTCAAAATTTACCCCCCCCCTCAGGGGGAAGCGATACCCCCACATGCACAGAAATTTTTTCCTAGTTAACTATTACTATTATCAATAACTCATATTAATTTTACAATCATAAGTTAAAAATAACTCTCGTTATGTACATTTATACGAAATTTTGTCCTATACTGCCATGTTAAAAATTTAGAAAACATGAGATCACAGCGCCACCTGTTGAGCGATTGATCCCCAAATGTATTCAGCACCAGTTTATGTCGGGGACCAACTAAATACCAAGTTTGGTTAAATTTCGTTAAAAAAAAATAATAATACGATTTTTTAAGTTTTTTTTGTTAAAAGTAAAAAAATCGATAACTTTGTTTTAAATTATCACAGATTTATGGTTCAACCATTCGTTTTAAAGGTATTGACGAGACTTTTCGAAATATACCCATCTTGAAACTTTGCCCCCCCCGGGGGGAGGGGGGTACTTCCCCCCCAGTGGGGGGGGGAACCGATGCCCCCACATGCACAAAATATTTTTCCTAGTTAACTACTACTATTATCAACGCGATCTTTCGAAAGATACCCATTGTGAAAATTTACCCCCACCCGGGGGGGTATTTCCCCCCTAGGGGGGGAAGCGATGCCCCCCCCATGCTACTATTATCAATAATTCACATTAATTTTAGAATCACAAGTTTAAAATAACTCTTTTTATGCACATTTATACGAAATTTTATCCTATACTGCCATGTTAAAAATTTAGATAAAATGTGATCACAGCGCCACCTATTGAGCTTTTGATCCCCAAATGTAATCAGCACCAGTTTATGTCGGGGACCAACTAAGTACCAAGTTTGGTTAAATTTCGTTAAAAAAAAAAAAAAAATGATTTTTTACTTTTTTTAAAAGTAAAAAAAATCGATAACTTTGTTTTAAATTATCACAGATTTATGGTTCAACCATTCGTTTTAAAGGTATTGACGAGACCTTTAGAAAGATACCCATCTTGAAACTTTGCCCCCGATGCCCCCACATGCACAAAATTTTTTTCCCAGTTAACTATTACTATTATCAACGAGACCTTTCGAAAGATACCCATCTTGAAAATTTACTTTCCCGGGGGGGTACTTCCCCCCAGGGGGGGGGGGGGACCGATGCCCCCACATGCACAAAATTTGTTTTCTAGTTAACTACTACTATTATCAATATAATTTATATTAATTTTACAGTCACAAGTTTAAAATAACTCTAATTATGCCCATTTATACGGAATTTTGTCCTATGCTGCCATTAAAAAAATTTGCATAAAATGCGATCATAGCGCCACCTGTTGAGCTATTTATCCCCAAATCTAATCAGCAGCAGTTCATGTCAGGGTACAACTAAATACCAAGTTTGGTGAAATTTCATTCATTGGTTCGTGAGATACAGCGTCCACAAAAAAAAAATGATACAGACAGACAGACAGACATTTTCTAAAAACTATTAATTCGTAATCTAGACATCCCAAAACATGTAAATCCATCAAAAAACGGAGGTCGAAAATTTTCGCGAATCCAATACTTTCTCTATATTACATATAGAAGAAAGTAAAAATCCAAAAATTAATTTTTTGCTAAACTATTGGTACATAATATTCTTTTTTCTATCCATTTCCATTACTATTTTTACTTTCTTCTATATTCAATAGAAGAAAGTATTGGATTCATAAAAATTTTCGACCTCGGATTTTTGATGGATTTACACGTTTTGAGAGCTGTAGAACACGATTTGACCATTTTTAGAAAATGTCTGTCTGTCTGTCTGTGTGTGACAAAATTTTGTGGAAACTGTATCTCGGGAACTACTGCACAGAATTTCATACAAATTGGTATGTAGTTGCACCTTGACATAAATTAGTGCCTATCAACTTTTGGTAAAAATTGTTTTACAGGTTGCGTTGCCATCCCGCTTTTTCTAAATTTTTAACATGGGGATATAGGACAAAATTTTGTATAAATGTGCATAAAGAGAATTATTTTTTAGTAATCATTATGAAATTTACAAGAATTATTTATAATAGAGATAGTCAACTGGGAAAATTTTTTTGTATGTGTAGGAGCCTCGCCACCCCCCTCGAGGGGAGTAAATTTTCAAGATGGGTATCTTTCGAAAGGTCTCGTCAATACCTTTAAAACGAATGGTTGAACTATAAATCTGTGATAATTTAAAACAAAGTTATCGATTTTTTTTTTTTTTTTTTTACTTTTAATAAAAAAAACTTAGAAAAAAAAAAAATCGTTTTTTTTTTCTTTTCTTTTTTTTTTTCTACGAAATTTAACCAAACTTAGTATTTAGTTCGCCCCTGACATAAACTGATGCTGATTAGATTTGGGGAGCAATCGATCAACAGGTGGCGCTGTGATCGTATTTTTCTAAATTTTTAACATGGCAGTATAGGACAAAATTTCGTTAAAATTAATATGAATTATTGATAATAGTAGCAGTTAATTAGGAAAAAAAAATTGTGCATGTGGGGGCATCACTTCCCCCCCTCCGGGGGGAAGTACCTCCAAGGCGGGGGGTGGTAAATTTTCAAGATGGGCATCTTTCGAAAGGTCTCGTCAATACCTTGAAAACGAATGGTTGAACTATAAATAAGTGATAATTTAAAACAAAGTTATCGGTTTTTTTTTTTTTTTACTTTTAACGAAAAAAACTGAAAAGCGTTTTTTTTTTTTTTTTTTTTTTTTTTGTTACTGAGTGAATTTGTATAGGAAAATATAGAAGAAAGTCTTGTGGTGGCCACAACATACTAGTCTTGTTATGTTATAGTATAAAACAACAGCTGTAATAAAACCAAGAGAGCTATTCTGTGCAATCTCTCCTTATAGGGTAGGTGTGATTGCGCACATTCAAATGAAATTTTAAGTGTAAAATTTATTTTTTTAATATTTGTCGATTAATTTTGATCCCAGTTGGACACATTTTTTTTTAAAGAAGATATATTGATTAAAAATTCGTACGAGGTTTTTTAATTAACTATCACAGACGAAATGTTGAGATCATATTTCAAAATGTAATATTACTTTATAAATAAATATTTAATCACACTGCTCGGCATGAAAATTGTCCCAACACCATTTTGGCAAATTTTTATATAAAACGACCTCTTGAATCCCAATATGGACCTCCATTTCGCCTTATCAACCACCGTTTTTTAAGGACGACCCCCTAACTTTATCCCTTTTCGGTGATTTTATGGCTATAAATTCTTTTTTTTTTTTTAAGTGGGGGTGGGGGTGGGGAGGATTATTTTAACTGTTAAATATCGTCTGAGGAACTACAGAGTTGAAAAATTCTAAAACATCAACATTTGCGGAAAGGGGAAAATTTAGGGGGGGATTTGGCATTCAAATTATGTATTACTTTTCTTATATATTTTTTAAATCTATTATTAATGTTATTTATTAAACATTATATTTTTTTATTTTAAAGTGTTAAATTAATTCTTTTTCATTCTCCAAATCAAATTCATGGCCATAAAATTGCCGAACAATGATAAAAATTGGGGGAGGGGTGATGTCCCGAGAAAACGGTGGGTGACTGGGCAAAATGGTAGTCATATTCTTATTCAGGAGGTCATTTTACATAAGAATCAGCAAGAATGGCATCAGGGATGGAAATTTTTTTTTTTTCAGCGCAGTGTTGTTATACTAATATAAATTTTTATTTTACAATAGTAATTATAATAATAAAGCAACACAATTTATCGAATTAATTGTTTATTAATTCAAGCATTAATGAAAATATTAATTCTAAATTAATTTCTTAAATAAATAGTTTTTAAATATTCTTAATTTTTCTGGGTGAAGTTAATTAATTTCATTAAGAGTTGTAATTATTGAAATTTATTTCAAAAATTTTCCAAAAAAAGTAATTAAGTGCATTTTTACGATAATCTATATGCTAATTGTATTGTCACTATATTTCCCGGTATTTTCTGTTCTAATAAGTTGCTTTATTATTATTATTATATCAAACCTGCTTATGTTTCTATTATAGATTCATCGATTAATATACGTAAATTGTGCATTTTGTAAGAATGCGAGTTTTCAGCCGAAATTATGAGTAAATTTATTAAATTTTACTCATAACTTTTATACTGAAATCATGCTACTGGTAAAAGATCTTAGAAGAAAACAAAACATTTTTAAAATTATATATATACAGGAGTGTAGGAAAGGAGAGGGTTCAGGGGATTTAGGCCCTCTCATTGGATATCGAAAAATTTTCCTTTCAATGCCGCATTGCGTGAAAGAAACACCCTTCTGAAAATGTTTATTTATAAGTTAATTTTTGTATTAATGCTAAAAATGAGTAAATGTTAATTAACATGCGATTAAGTGATTTTCTTTAAAATACCTTAAACCATTTTGAAACGAAATTTTTCGAGCCCATCCCTTGATTTTTAGAATTGCTACACGCCCTAAAAACTGGAAAATTTTCAAAATTTGAGGAAACATTTTTTATTCAATTCCTACTATTAGTTCACACTCTCCCTATATCTTGTACAAATCTTGCAATCGATTTTTAACTAACTTCCCGATTAGCTGGAAATTTGAAACTTTCAGGATTGCTCAGAACACGGTGACAACACAATACTTTTCGAATTTTTTATTAGTTTTCTTATAATTAATCAAAATATGAAAATAATAACATCCTAATAGCGTTACTATAGCCATTAAAATATTAGCTATAATTAAATTGTTGCCAAAAAAATTTGCGAGTTCATTTTCTTTCGACATAAAAATAAATACACTTAATTCAACGTGAGCATTAAAAAATTATAAAAAGTAAAATTATGCATCTCTCAAAAATTGACGTCATTATCACTTTAAAAATTTTATGCACATTGATAAGAGCTCTATGATTCATCAGAAAATTTAAAACATGGTATATAAAAAGGTTTTCTTTTTATCTTATAATTATTTTTATTTCATTTTTCACGCGCGCTTTTTATTTCCTAATTCAAAATTATTAAAAAAAAAAATTTTTTTTTTTCGATAGTGTTTGTAAGTAGGAATTTACTTTTGCGCGGTAAGATATATTGTGACATAGTGGATCGGCGAGAAGTAGAGTAGAAGCGCTGAAACTCCAGGTATTTGTACAACATCAGTAGTAGAGTGCCAACTCGAATATGCATGTTGATTGCTTCAAGCCTCTAAGTTAAAACGTGTTTTCTTTCTTTCTTTCTTTTTATTTTTCTTTCTTTCTTTCTTTCTTTTCTTTTCTTTTTTTTTTTTTTTTTTTTTTTTTTTTTGTTGTTGTTGTTGTCTAGTTTACAAAAATGAGTGCTTGGATTTTCATAACTCTTCATAGAAATTTCTGTAGAATGGTAGTATTACAGAATTTTTTTTTTTAATTAAACGATTTCTCATGGACTAGTTTTTGTATATGTTACTTGTGGCAGGTGTTAGCACGAAAGCCATTTACAACAATAAGTGCAACGCTTTGGCACAACGGTAGATTAGTTTAGCAAACAAGAAACTATTCAAACTGAAAAGAAACTGTACTAATTTTAAGTTAAACGTGTTATCTAGTGACTAAATGTTATTTTTTATTAACTGGTCTTCTTTTACTTTTGATTTTTGAAACAAAAAAAAATTCTTTAAATAAAATTTTTAAATTCTTTTTCAATTTCTTTTTTTTTTTTTTTTTTTGTTGTTGTTTAACTAAAATAACCACTCCTAATACAAACATATTTGTTTACAAAAATCTTACAATAATGTCTTTTTAATTCAATTATTATCGTTAACAATTTAATTATAGTTATAATTAAGTGCAATCTCTCCTACCCATGCGCGCAATCTGTTCTACCCTACAAAGAGAGATTGCGCAAAATAGCTCTCTTGGTTTTATTACAGCTGTTGTTTTATAATTTATAGCATAAATTCAAAATAATGATGGAAATGCTTAGAAAATGAATTAATTCAAAATTATTCAGCAATAGTTTAGCAAAAAAAAAAAATATATATATATATATTTGGATTTTTTTATACATATAATTTTTTTTAATTGTGCGCAAACTCTGCTAGTTTTACCTTATTTATTTATTTATATCTTTTTGAAGAATATTAATAAAAATTATTATTTAAATCATCATATATATTTGAAACACATGTTCAAAAAGAAATCTCAAATTTGGTTCTTTGTAGCTTATTATCTGTTAACGGAATCTATACGTATTAATAGGCAAACATGAAATTTGTAGTACACTTTTAACACATTAATTATGGAGGTAGAGGGTTTAAAATGGTATCATTCGAAAGATACCATTCGCCAGATTTTCAGAATACAAAAATTATTTTCTTACGATGTCGAGAAGATATTTAAAAATACTTTTATTTTTTTTGTGCATTTTTCTATTTTATACACGTATTCTTTTATATTAAAAAATACCTAAAGTAGAAAGTTATTAAATCTGTCAATTTCTTAAAACTCAAATAAAACCTTTGACACAGTAATTTGTATAGATGTAGCCTCACTATATTCTCGACTACAACTTTTTTATTTTAAAAGAGAAAACAGTCATTAGTACGGTAGAAATTTGAGCAAATAAATGTTAGATCAAAAGTTTTTTTTTTTTTTTTTTTTTTTTTTTTTTTTTTTGGGGGGGGGGAGGGGGTTATTTACATTAGCTCTAATTTAAAGACATATTTTTAAACTAAAACATAATGCATTCCAATTAAATAAAATTGACTACTTAATTAAAAAAAAAAAAAAAAAATGGATTTATTATTTTATCTTACGATGACCTAACAGTATGCGTATAATCTTTCAGCTCAATTGGATATAGCGTTTAGAGCCTATAGCACTTTAAAAATTTGAGCGCATCCGCCATAATGACAAGAAATATTTCTTTGTGTCTCTATTAAAAAAAAAAAAAAAAAAAAAAAAAAAACTATAAGTTGTATACTTGTCAAAATCTACAGAGTTCGTGCGACGGTAAATGATTTATAACGTGTGTATTGTTTAGCTCAATAGAGTAAGGCATTTAGACGCTATCGCACTTTAAAAAATTTGAGCCCATAGGCCGTAATGATAAAAAAAAAAAAAAAATTCTCGGTGTCCCTGTAAAAAAATTATAAGTGCTAGATTCATTAAAATTTGTACAACGGGGTGCAACGGTGACTTATAACATGTGTATGAATTTTCAGCTCAATCGAATAAAGCACTTAAGCGCTATCGCACTTTAAAAAATTTGGGCCCGTAGGCCATAATGATAAAAAAAAAAATTCTTGTTGTCCCTGTAAAAAACTATAAGTGTTGGAATCACCAAAATCAATAGCGTTCGTGCTTCGGTGACCTATAATATACATACCAACTTTCAGCACATTCGAACAAAGTGTTTAGATGCTATCGTTTTCACTCACATACATACGCACATACCATGCATACATACATCACCGTAAAAATAGTAAAACGAACTCATGGGACCTCAAAACGTGTAGAAACACCAAAATCTAATAGTCGAATTTTGACATGATTACAATACTTTCCTTATATAATGTATGTTCGGAAAGTAAAAATAGAAGACAACATTTCTCTGTTTTAAACTCAATATGAAACTCTTTTTACTTTCCGAACATACATATGTAAAGAAAGCATTGTAAACATGTCAAAAATCTGACTTTGAAATTTTGGTGTTTCTACACGTATTTAGGTCCCCTAAGTTCATTTTTGCTATTTTCATGGTGATGTGTACGTGTGTGTGTATGTATGTGTGTGCGTGAACATGCTAGCGTCTGAACACTTTGTTCGTATAGTATTAATATATTTTTCTCCAAATCGTCCCCATCCCTCGATCCTAAAAATATATATACTTGGTTCATACACACAAATATATATATATATATATATAATATGGCCCTCCTGAATAAAATAATTTCCACTGCGGTCCATCAAGTGTTTTGGTTTGGACAGGCCTGTTTTAACATAGAAAAAGAAAGATTTATTTTATACTCTAAAATATAAACTTTTACTTTAAATACTACAAATTTAATAATTAAATAATATAAACTCTTGCTTAACATTTCTAAAACAAGTTTGTCTTTATACTTAAAACTGTTTCAAAAGAGCAGTGCTGCGAGTGGTGGAGGAGGAAGTAATGACGTGACAATCTAAATAAATCTAAAATTTTCTTGAAGTAATTATCTTAAAAAAGTAGTTTTTGAAACTGAAGACATTAAAGAGTACATTTTGCACACAATATAAATGAAGAAATATAGCAAAAAACATCACGGGACACACACTACCTACTTTTTGGAGAATCACCCATATACGAGTATACTGGAGTATAGCGATGTATCCACGTGACATTACGTTCATGCCCGAATGGTGACATTTGCGAATATTCCAAGGAGCTTTAAACGATAGAGGTGTGATTTAAAAAAATCTATTGGTTAAAATTCGCTTTAGTAATGTTAAGTTGTTTATTGCGAGTTCATCATTTATAGTTCTTTTACAGGAACGCACAAAAGAATTTGGATACATTACAATCGATTTAAGGGGACTTGGCGCCTTTTGACTTGCACTGAACCACTAAAGTAGGTTTCGTATAAAAGCTTATTATTTCCATTAAATATTTATAAACTGAATTGTGTAAGGTCTTTTCAATAAAATTTGCATTCAGGCAACAATTCTTATGGTTTTTGATGTATATTTGAAATATTTAAATTGCGTTTTCTCAGTTTGCATTTTTTTTTATATATATATATATATATATAATCTTAAGAAAGATAAAACAACTACATATATTTATTTAAGAAAATGATACTACTTTTATTTTTTTTTTACCACATTACCTACTTTTTGGAGAATCACTCATATATACTGGAATACAGTGATATACCCACGTGACATTACGTTCATGCCCGAATGGTGACATTTGCGAATATTCCAAGGAGCTTTAAATGATAGAGGTGTGATTTAAAAAAATCTATTGGTTAAAATTCGCTTTAGTAATGTTAAGTTGTTTATTGCGAGTTCATCATTTATAGTTCTTTTACAGGAACGCACAGAAGAATTTAGATACATTATAATCGATTTAAGGGGACTTGGCGCCTTTTGAGTTGCACTTAACCACTAAAGTAGGTTTTATATAAAAGCTTATTATTTCCATTAAATATTTATAAATTGAATTGCGTTAGGTCTTTTCAATAAAATTTGTATTCAGGCAACAATTCTCATGGTTTTTTATATATATTTGATATATTTAAATTGCGTTTTCTCAGTTTGCATTTTTTTAATTTTATTTTTTAATGATCTTAAGAAAGATAAAACATCTACATAAATTTAAGAAAAGGATAATATATATATATATATATATATATATATATATTAATGTTTCAGTAGAACCTACTTCAAGGAATTAAGGATGAATTTTGAAATTTATTAATTAAATTCTGAGAAAAAGAAAATTAAAAGGCTCATGCCTATGTAAAAATTTGAAAAAGAAAAATGATTTTTGTTATATTTTTATTTTTAATAGCTTTTCTTTTAAAGATGTTGCAAAATCCATCCTTAATTCTTTTAAGAAGGTTCTATTAAACATTACAATAAATAAATAAATAAATAAATAAATAAATAAATATATATATATATATATATATATATATATATATATATTTTAAATATCGTAGAAGTTTTAGCATTTTGAAGATCATTAATTATTATTATTATTTTTTTTTTTTTTTTATTGCAAACTTAGAAAATGACATTTGAAAATTTTAAATCTGCAAAAAATTTGTAAAAAATACACCAAAAAGCAATTAGAATTACTGCCTATATATTTTATTGAACAACTTTGTTATATTTCGATTTATAAATATTAAATGGAACTATAAGTTTTCAAATGAAACCGACTTCAGTACTGCAAGTCTAAGGTGCCAAGTTTCTTAAACATACAACTTTGAAAGTAATACTCAAACCCTTATTATTATTATTATTATTATTATTTTCCGTTTTGTTTACTTAACGGATTTTCTCATTTAAATTTATTTAAACAAACGTTATTTAATGTTTACTTGAATGTCCTGAAATTAAAAAATGTTCAGAAAGTCGAGTGGAGCCCCTTCAGATTTTTTAATGCATTATAAGCTGGGCTCAGCCAGTAGCAAAATGGTTTTGTTCTCAAAGCTGAAGCCTGGAGAAGGGAAGTGCAGCCAAATTCATTGGTATAGGGTCCAAACGTAAGGTGCTCTCATCGGTATAGTTGTTAGGGGCTTCCCACAGTTTTCTCTAAAACAAGTATAAATACGGGCTAGGAAAGGATCCCTTAAAAAGACCACCACATTCATATAGTAGATTCATAGTTCTAGCACAGACAATGGGCCTTAATTCCCACTACCGAAAACATCACCTACATTATATGTTCACAAATCATAATACGAAAATGGTTTTAATTGAATTTTTTTTACACCTAATCTAATATAATTCTAGAAAATCAGTAATGCCAGTAATTATTTTTTTATAAAAAGATTATTTTTATAATGATAAAAACTTAAAGAGGGAAATTTCGAGGTTAAAGTTGAATCTTAAAACATAATGATAACCTTTTGCTTCTATAACTTGTACTTATCACAATATTTATTTTTCTTAGAAATTTTTGATTCAGCATTTATATTTGAATAATGATAATAAATCATTTTACTGATTATATGCTTGCAAAACAAACTCATTAATCCTGATTCATATGATGATTCAGCCTGAAAAATTTTGAAGTTTTTAGCCAGTGTATCATTATTAAAAGAAATGAAATTTCGTGTACTTCCTCGAAAGAGAGCAATAAATTTATTTTCCTTTGGCGATCTTCTCAAAGGCGCTTAGTAGCCAAATAATGGAAGCTGAACGTGTACTTTGCTCTATATAGCAATAAAATTATTAGAAAATTTTTATATAAAGTTTTCCTTTTAGAAAAAAAAAAGGATAAAACAAACTATTGCTAAAAATTTGTGATAGAGAATATCTTTTAGCTTAATGAATTACTCCTTCTCTTTTTTTAACAATAATAAATAACACTTTCTTTTAACAATAATAAATTATCTCCGTGAATATTTTATTTTATAGATAATAAAGTGTATAAGCAATCCTCCATGATAAGTTCGAATAACTGAATTGTTCTTGAAGTGTATGAGACATATGATGTTAAAATGCTTCAATTCTAAACATAAATATAATGTAAAATATTAAAGTATGTTTGTCCGAGTTCAGTTTGATGAAAAAAAAAAGTAATAATAATTCAAAATAAACACACACACACACACATATATATATATATACATGCACACATACTAAAATATTATTTTAAAACACATACTAAAAAATTATTTTATTTGATATCCTAATTTTGAAATTTTAATCATTCAACAGCAAATATCGAAGAATCTATTCCTATAATATCAATTCAAATAAAATGAATGAAATAAGAATTACTTTATTTTTGGGTCACCTAAAGGATATACTCAGGAAAACAACTAAATCGAGAAACCTAGCACAAATTTGAAAATAGTTTTTTTTTTTTTTTTGTTGTTTTTTTTTTTTTTTTATAATCAATTCTTTTATTAAAACTCCATTTTGAACAAAATAACTTTTGACGAGAAACTTTTTCTTTTTTATTTTTCTATCTTTTCGGTTATACTATATTCATTAAAAAAAAAATTCTATCTCACTTTTCACACTATTTTTTAATTTAATGACAAAGTAAAAAATTAAATAAAGAAAAATTAAAAAGAAAAGAAAGAAGAAGGAAAGAAATTAATAATGTGAAAAACCGTTTTCGTCTATTTTGTCTATATATTATATATATTAAGAAAAAAAAAAGGGGGGGGGGGCTTAGAAGAAAGAAATATCATTTTTAGAAAAATGACTTCAATTTGAAAAAATGCATTCTTGTAGTATTTATTCTTTCTACTCGAGGAAAGTTCTTGAGTTTAGCTTATATAATAAGGCGATGTTCAATGCTTTGACACCTACTATGCTACACAAAATAATTCTTTAACTGATTTAGTCAATATTTGTCGTTTAATTCATTTCAGTATTTTCGCAGTGACTTTCCTATGGGTGCGTGATTTTGTGACCACTTTGTATATCACATATATTTACTATTTAGCAACATTAAATATAATCCCTCACAAGTTTAATTTTTACAAATGAAATAAATCATTTGCTTTGTTAATTAATCTAATTTTAATCTATTTATATCCTGAAAATATCTTAATGGCATTTGATGTGTTACTGCTACATTTAAGTTACAAAATTAAGACAAAAATAAATATGCCAAAGCTTGAAATAATAATCTATACATATAATAAAATCAGATGTTTGTGTGTGTATGTGTGTGTGTGTGTGTGTCATTGTATATGTATTTCCAGAGCTTTTTAGGAAAACGGTTGATGGCTGAGCTACACAAATTTGCATGGAGGTTCGTACCCAGACAGCACATCGCCTCCCCAGGATATCTTCAAGATGTCTTCTGGATGAAAAGACATCCCAGAAACGTCCTTAAGATGTACTGTGGATAAGTTAAGCCTAACTGTGCTGTTAGGGTAATGACCTCTCCTGATGCACCTCGAAGCCGGATTTTCGAATTTTTGATTAGTTTTCTCTTAATTAATTAAAATGTGAAATTAATAACCTTCTAATAATAAATAAAATTTCAAAATTTTAAATCTAACTTTTAATTCCCCATCCCTCTTTATTTTACATTTTTATAATTTAATATCATATTCTTACCATATTTGGGTATTACTTTCTGGACTGCTTTATAGGTTAGTTTTTCAAAATACTTTTTGTTCAAAATAATAAAAATTTGCATTGAATTTTAGTATTCAAATATAAAACTATTTTGAAAAAATTAACCTATCAATCAATTCAGGAAGATATGCTTAAATATCTATAGAATATTTGTTAATCTGCAAAATGTAAAATAGAGGATTAAATAATTACAAGATTTAAAAAAAAAAAAAAAACTTTTTATATACCACGTTTTTAAATTTTCTGTTGAATCATATAAACTTGACACATTACCCGAATAATTACAAATGCATTGTCCTCGTGTTCTGAGCTACTCTAAAAGTTTCAAGCGATGTAAGAGAAACGTTGGTTTTAAAAATAAAATATAAAATTTTCCTTTTAGAACAACATATATTAGCATCATGAACTACATTAGCACTTTATCAATGTGTGGAAAATTTTTAAACTGATAATGACGTCAATTTTTGTGTGATGGCTAATTTAACTTTTTATATTTTTTTAATGTTCACGTTTAATTATATGTATTTATTTTTATGTCAAAGGGAAATGAACTCTTTTTTTTTTTTTTTCAACAATTAAATTATAGGTAATATTTAAATGGCTAATTTTAAAGATATTAGGAGGTTATTATTTTCATCTTTTAATTAATTAGAAGAAAACTAATCAAAAATTCCGAAATCGGGCTTCGAGGTATTGCGTTGTCACCGTGTGCTTAGCTATTCTATAAGTTTCAAATGTCTAGTTAAACGGGAAGTTAGTTAAAAATAAATTGCAAGATTTGTACTGGACATAGAAACAAGAAAGCGAGGTAATAAAAACATGGTAAAAATAGCAGAGAGCATTTTATTTTATTTTATTATTTAAAATTTAGAGTTTTATTTTATTTTAAATCTCAACAGTTTTAGACAAACGATTGTTTATTTAGTTTCGATTAATATACTTAATATCGTTATATTTCAAAATTTTATATTTATAAAATTTATTAAAAAAAATTTCATTTCAATTTATAAAAAAAATTCATTTCTTTTTTATAAAAAAAAAAAAAAAAAAAAAAAAAAAAAAATTCATTCAATAGTTCAATGCAGAGCCAAACAATAGAATTTTGATATATTCATAGCACATAGCGGCTTTAAAAATTTTTATATTTTTACAGATTAATTAGGAACAATTTGTTAAAATAAACAAATAAATAATAAATGAGACTTTTTCGATACTGTCTGTTTCAAAACTGATTATTATTAATTTTCCTTTCTTTTCTTTTTCTTTCTAAGAAAAGAAAGAAAAAAAAAATGATTTCGATGAAATTCTGGCAAAAGCAGAATTTAGTTTAGTACGGAGGACTATTAGATTTTTTTTTTTTTTTAATTCAAATTATAACATTGCTTTCAAATTATTCAATTGTATTTTCGATTTCGATAAATATCCAACTACCGTAAAACTGGGATCTTAAAAATCCGTAAATTGAGACTAATAGTCCTCCGTCCTAATAATAGTCATAGTTATAGTAATAATAATACACACAGATTAAAGATTGATTAAAATTATAAAGTGTGTTTTGTTAATGTCACTTTCAAAAACACATATTTATGCAATTTTTTGCTGCTTCAACCAAATTTTTGTTAACTAAACTTTTCTCTGAGTATACATACTATTATAAATTGTTAAAAATTACGAGCTTAGGTTCTTCCTAATATGCACTTTTCCAGGAGTAATTAAAAATGTCTTTAATGACTATTATTTATTATATTATATGTACATCTTTAATAATTATTATTTATTATATTATATATTCATTATTATTTATTATTATATGTTCATAGTCATAAATCGTAATGCACTATGGATAATTTAGCTTGAAATTTTCAAGCAATTAATCAAATGCATATTGTTTAAAAGACATAAATATCCTATAAATATCATACTAATAGAAACTTAAAGTAGAAAATCTCTAGGAAATCGGGGATTCTTAAAACGTAATGATGTGTTAGGGCTTTTTTTTTTTCTCTTGGTAATTTGAATAATATTTATTTTTCTTAGAAATTATTTCCGTCAGAAATTTTTGTAAATAATGACAATAAATCATTTTACACATTACATATTAGCAAAACAAATTCATAAATCGTGATATACATACATGATGATTTAGTTTAAATTTTTTTAAAAATCTTTTAATGGGTGTCATCATTATTATAATGCAATGGAATTTCCTGTATTTCCTCGAAAGAGAGCAATAAATTCATTTTCCCTTGGCGATCATCAGAAAACCGCTTAAGCGCCAAATCATGGCAGCTGATGTGCACTTGCTCTATATCAATAAAAATTACTACAAAATATCAATGTTTTTTTTTTTTTTTTTTTTTTTTTTTTTTTTTTAAAACAAATAAGAAGGGGGGGGGGATTACTTTGTTAAAAAATTGCGTTCGTTACATTATATCTTTAGACAGTTTCCGTAATAGATATCTTAATGGTCCAAAAGTTAGAACTATTACTATTAAATTTTACCCTAGTCACAAAAATTTTAAATTATAAATAATTAATTTAAGAAAATTAAATTTTGGAATTGTTTTGCGAATAATTTTGTATAATAACTTATCTTATAGGTTTTATCTGAAGAAAAAAGTAATATCCTGTCGGCAAATTTTTATCCTGTAAAGCATCTTAAGTATTTCAAATAGTAAAGAAAATTACTTACTTTTTCAGCCATAACTGTTTTGAAACTTGAAACCATTTTGTAAAACAAGATTAAACAAATCATATTTTATTTCATAATTAAATTTAGTTTCGTGTTTCAATAAAATGGAATTTTTTAAGCAATATCATTCAACGTTTTTAAAAGTCTAATAAATATCTAAAAATAGTAAAAGGTTTATATTTCATAAAGCAAAGAGAAGTTGTCTAAATATGTGGATCACACAGAAAAGAAAAAAAAAAAATGTTAAAACAAATTTTTGTTGAAGCAACAAAACAATTTATTAAATCGATTATTAATATTATTATTATTATTCGTTCATATAGCCTCACAGAGAAGTAACAAAACAATTTGTTAAATCAATTATTCTTATTATTATTTTGCCGATGTAGCCTCAACGAAAAGCAACAAAACAATTTGTTAAATCAAGTATTATAATTATTATTATTTTATTTATTTATTTATTTTTGATATGAGCTTCAATGAAAAGCAACAAAACAATTCTTTAAAACGATTTCAACGAGAAGCAACAAAATAATTTGTTAATTCAATTGATTTTTATTTTATTTTATGATGTGTGTGCGTTGATATAGCCTCAACGAGAAGCAACAAAACAATTTATTAAATCAATTATTATTATTATTATTATTATTATTATTATTATTATTTTGACATAGCTTCAACTAGAAACATCCAAACAAGTTGTTAAATCAATTAATATTTTTATTGACATAAACAATTTGTTAAATGACCTTTTTTTTTTTTTTTTTTTTTTTTTTAATACAGCCTCAACTAGAAGAAACAAAACGACTTGTTAAATCTTTTTTTTTTTTTTTTCGTTGATCTAGCTTCAACAAGAGATAGTATAGCTTCAATAAAAAGCCACAAAACAATTTATTAAATAAATTATTATTATTATTATTATTATTATTTTGAGATAGCTTCAACTAGAAACGTCCAAACAATTTGTTGAATCAATTAATTTTTCCATTGACATAACCTGAACGAGAAGCAATAAAACAATTTGTTAAATGACCTTTTTTTTTTTTTTTTTTTTTTTTTTTTCGTTTTTGTTGATCTAGCCTCAACAAGAGTTTTATTGTTACAACAAAACATTTTTTTAGGACGGAGGACTTTAGTTTAAATCTGGAGTTTTTGTAGACCAGTTTTATGTAACACCAAAATAAATTATAAATATCAGTCCTATCGTTACAAATTCGGTACCAAATAAAAGGGGCGATTCTTCTGAATCCAGTGGTGCAAACAGTTTTTCGACACGACCATTAGATTTTTTAAAATTAACTAAAGTATGAAATTTAGGTGACAACACTTCATTTTAATTCATTTTTGTCATTTTAAAAAGTACGTGGCCCAGTTTTACGGTCAACAAATGAGATAATAAATTAAAAAAAATAAAAATAAAAAATAAACATTTTACAGATTGAAATTAATAGTCTTCTGTACTAAACTAAATTCTGTCTTTGACAGAATTTTTCTATTTTTGCTATTTTTTTTTTTCCTGTGCACTGGAATAAAAATAAATAAACAAATATATTAGTAAAACCAGTAAAGTAAAAAAAAAAAAAAAAAAAAAAAAATAGCTCATAAAGGCTAAGTTATGAACCATCTGGAATAAAGTAGAATGAGACACGTTTCGATATTACGGGATAAAGTTATTTTAACATCTCGTGGCTAGTGAAAATGAAGTACTTAATTTAATTAAAATGCACTTATGACTGTCGTTGAAAAGTAATAGGAAAAATCTTTGAATAAACACCATAAAATGAAGGGGGAGGGGGGGGGGGAAATGTCGCAACGAAACAATTGTTTTGGGTCGAAATAAAACACGACCCTTCGTCAGGAGAACAAATTAGGCACTAATACTGCAAACGAAGCGGCAAGGTACGGAATAAAAAGGAGTGTTGCCGCTTTATTTTGCAGCACCTGTGCCTATTTTGTTCGCCTGACGAAGGATCGTGCATTATTTTGACCTAAAACGACTGTTGCGAGTGTTTTTTTTTTTTTTTTTTTTTTTTTTTTTTTTTTTTTTTCATTTTATGGTGTAATTTAAAGATTTTTACTTATTAACTTAATTAGTTTATTATCATTGATTGTATGCATGTTTATAAAATAAACACAAATTATCGTAAAATCAATTATGCATCATTCATATATGAAACACTTTTCTGTATTTATAGTAAAAATATTTCTATTGAAATAATGTCGTTTAAAAATCGGCAGCGTTAGCATCTATGGCTTTAAATTTTGCATAATATGAATTAGTGTATTACAGAATATACGAGAGGACTCAGTAAAAAATAGCACTCGATTTTAAATTAAGTTCTGTTAAGAAAAGATTCGAAAAGAGTAATTAGATATATTTACTTTCAAATATTTGATATATATTCATATTTATATGTATGCATTTCTATCCTTACAAAACTTTTCCAGATTTATCCTAGCCAAAACAAAGTTTACCTGTTTAAGAAAGAAGTTCCTTACCGTAGATGTAAACGTGTCTTAATGCAAAACCTTTGTTTAAAGTTGCAGTATAAATACACATACAAATGATTTTGTTTGTTTAGCTAATAATTCCAGTTTTCACAAAAAATATTAGAAAAGCTTTCTTCACATTAAAATTCGAAAATAGTAAGCTTTTTTTTTTTTTTTTTTCCTCCTGGTAAAATTTTAAATATTTTAAATTACAAATTTATTTATTTATTTTCACTCTTTCTCTCTCTCTCTCTCTCTTTTTACAATTTTCGCCGATAATCACTCATGTTAATATAAATATTAATTTTATTATTAATAATAATATTATACATTAGTCTTTTAATTATATATTATAATATATAATTATATTATTAATATATGTTATAATTATTAATAATATATTTTAAATATTTTCTAAAAACAATAAAAGCTTATTTATTAAAATTTTAAATTAACATTATGATTGAAACTTTTATAAGCCTAAAGAACTCCCTACTTTTAACTACTAAGCTTTTAAATTAAAGCTATTTTAAATAGAAAATTTAATAACTTTGGAAATATATTTTAACTCATTAATTAAATTGCGAATTAACAGTGCTTCACTTAAAAGAAAAAAAAAAAAAAAAAAAAAAAAAAACTTTTATTTACCGCTAAAAATTATGATTTTTCCCAGCTAGTTTCCGTAAAATTAATTCATCTTTTTTTAATATCCTTAAATCACTTATTCTAATATTGGATTCTACATATTTATGTGCATATCGCTCAATAATTAAAAGTAGACCAAGTTGTCAATCAATTTAAATTGCCTCTACGTTCTTGGCAATGTTTAGCATCGCCAAGGACGAACGAAGAGACACAGATGATCTTAACTCTGGTAACCCTAAAATGTGGGAAGGGAGCGACACAACTAGCGATCTCTGTGTAGCAGTCGTAGAGCGTTGTGCCGTAAGCTAGTGTTATTAAAAATACATAAAAAACTTTCTTTTTGGACCCTCTAGAACTGGATATTCTGTGATTACTTCATGTATTAAAAATGAAATATCTTGGAATTATCTTTGCTTGCTTCTGCGCTTTGGCATATGCAAGAGGTAAGTTTCTAAATACAGTACTGTTCTGTTGCCATTCTGTGTAAGATATTCATCTACATTTGGTTCTCTTCAAATGCCGTATTCCGATTGCAACGCTTCAGCTCTCTCTGTTATTCAATAAAATAAATAAAAGAAGATCGTAATCCTTCATCGTTACGTCTGATTAGGATCATATTGCATAATTCTCTAATTTTGCATCACTGCGGACCGCCAAATTCATATTTATATCCCGACTCCCAGTTAGGCTTAATGTATTTATTTTAAAGCTCTGCATTCTACTGTTATTCTCTCATCGAAATTTGTGTGTAATTTAACTAAATTCTATGAAATAACATAAGAATATGCTATTATATCATTTTGATATAAACTTTTAATTATTATTTTATGGATAACGTTGCGTCGAATTGAGATTTGAAGAGAAAACACAAAAATTAATTAATATAAGGACATTGATATGTGAATTATACTGTGAATATATATATATATATATATATTTCTAAAGAAAATAAAACTTAAATTAATTCTATATATATATATATATAAAAAAAAAAAAAAAAAAAAAAAAAATGTTGCATAAATAACATTGTAGGTGTTATAAATAATGCATTATAGTAATTTCTCAATAAAAATAAGTGAAGTATTGTTATATCACATGAAATATTTAGATGAAGAATCTTTGAATTATCTCCCGTTTCTTAATTTTATAGATTAAAAAAATACATAATTAATACTTTATGAGAAATTTCAAAAACATAAATATTAAAAATATCTTTCAGAGAAGACTTCTGTAATTATGTTTTATTAAATTGTTTATAGTAATCAGAACTTTTATTGAAAATAAATCAATGTATATATATTAAAAAAAAAAAATAATAATTATGATGAAAATAAAGCTTAAATTAATTCCTTAAAAAAAATATTTTTGTTGCATAAATAACATTGTAGGTGTTATAAATAATGCATTATAGTAATTTCTCCTCAATAAAAATTACTGAAGTATTGTTATATCACGTGAAATATTTAGGTGGAGAATCTTTGAGTTATCTCCTGTTTCTTAATTTTATAGATTAAAAAAAATACACAATTAATACTTTATGAGAAATTTTGACTTTATGAGAAATGACTTTTACTCACATAATGTCTGACGTTATCCCCCATCTTTCCCTTTCTGTGTTCGGGATTTAAATTAAACAAATAATTTTACTACAGGCCATTTTTGTCACAAATAAATAAATACAGACCATGAATTTTTCTATTTTAAAATTTTTCTATTCTAAAAATTTCATTTAAAATTAGCTAATACAACCCTTAAATTACATTTTCTAATCAATGGAAAAACCAAAATCTTCATTTGATTATAGTATTCAACTTTAATTATGAGTAATCCTTATAGTTTTAATATCCAATTAAAAATTTTATATTTTTAAAATGATTATTTGTGTAATTTGATTTGATAATTACTTTTATAAAATCTTTAATTTATGTGTTTTTGTTCATAAATTCAGATTTGGTGCATTTACCATTTTTTATTAAAAAAGGTTTGAGTCTAATTTATCTTTAGAGAATTAAAATTATGTATAGTTACTCTTAATTTTAATTATTAATAGCAGATATGGATTCTCTTTTATATTCGTTTATTTATTTAATGAAGCAGTAATTTCAGAGACTATTTAAGAGTACTTGTGTATATTAATCCCCAACTTGTGTATATTAATGAAAATTTGTTAAAATATTTGTTATGTTATTTATTTTTTAAACTGCACTTTATATATATATATATATAATATATATATATATATTATTCGAAAAAAAAAAAAAAAAAAAAAAAGCAATTTATGCTTATCTGATGTTTTCTTAATGGAAATTTTATTTATTCATGATATATTTACATTTATTTGATATTCCTTATATATATTTTTTAAAGAGTATTTTGTAAATTATTGGCTATGAAAAATAAATAATAATAAAATAAATAAATAAAATAAAATAAAAATTATTTTTATAACTTAAAAAAATATATAATTTTAAGGTACTGTTTAATCTTTCTTCTTTTTTTCTTTTTCAAATATGTTTTATAATGTATGTTAATATTATATAATATATTATGTAAGTTATATTATATAAGCTTTTGTAAACAGTTCTTTTTTATAAGTAAAATGTTTTAAAGGAGTTATTAAATTTTCCAAATATGCATTTACGTATATTTCTCACACCCCCATTGGTTAATTTATATCAATTTGTTATATTGTCAATTACTTAAAATAAAATCACAAAATTAAAACTGTTTCCACTAATTTAATTAGTCAGTATTAAATATTAAGCGCCTTGACATACAAAGAAAAATTTTCAAACTATTTATTTTTATTTATTTTTTAACTTTAATTGGAAAATGTTGAAAATTAAGTATTTTTTTCTTTTTGTTTACTACAACTTGTTTTCTCATACTGTATTGAAATATAATATAACTTGATAAATTGTACATAATATATATATATATATATATATATATTAGATTATAACATAACTATTTTTTAATGTAATATTTCAATTTAATGACTTTTCTTTAACATTAAATAAAACAATTTAAGTTACATAACTAATTTTTTCATATTGTATTTCAAAACAGATTAAAGTTATTTTTAAACTTTTATTTTCAGTTGTTTCATAAAAATAACAAACCTAGTAAATAAAATAAAGCGAGCTTAAAATTAGTAATGCTCAATAAACATATTTTGAACAGTAAATATTTTTTCTTTTTAATTATGAAAAATTCCTTGAAATCCTTGAATATTTTTTATATTAATAATTTAAATAAATATAGTTTAAATTTATTATATATATAATCGTAGTGTACGTTTCAGTAAATGTAAGATGAGATTTTTTTTTTTTTTTTTTTCTGTATTTAAAAATTTTAAATATTTTAACTGTGCATTATATACTTATATATGAGAGGGGGAGACATAAGACAGACATTTGTAGAAGGAAAACTAGAAACAATATTCTTGTAAATATCATTTGATTAATATTTTTTTTTTTTTTTTTTTTTTTTTTAAAGTCAGTTTTTTTCCCTTTTAATTATGTTTTGAAATTTTTTTGAAAATACAAACTTTTGCAATCACGGAATAAAATTAATAGATAAATTCTATTTTAATATACTGGAGTTTTTACACGAACTATAGCGATAAATTATATTTTAAATCCTAAACTATAATTATTATAGATTTGAGATTTTTTGCAACTGCATAGTTAAATTTACATTATACAATCCGTATGAGAGAAGCTTAAATTATATAATTTAATGCGGCGAAATTTCATTGCTCAAATGCTTTATTTATGTATTTATTTTAGTTACTCTACACTAAATTATACGTTATCTTTCAAAAAATTAAAATTTGTAAAAATGGCTTTTCCACGAAATTCCACCTTATAAAAAAGACCTATTCTCAGAATTCAAATTTATAGAAACATGCCTTTCATAAAATTCCACTTTTTTTTTTTTTTTTTTTTTAAGGCTTTTTTCTAAAAATTTAAATTCATAGAAACGGCTCTTTCACGAAATTTCATTCCATATATATATATTTATATAAAGGTTGCATCCTCAAAATTCAAATTCATAGAAACAGCCCTTTTAAAAAAATTTGTTTAATGAACCCTTTCCATGCACAATTTCCCCCCTTTTTTTAATATTATATATACATGGTTCAAGGAAGCATTAATAGCTTAATATTAAATAAGCATCTTGATATTAAATATAAAATGTTGTGAATGCTAAAATTCAAGCTTTAGAAATATCACAAAAAGGGTCCTGAAAAATCAACATCTACTACAACCCCCGATTTCTGTAGATTCAACACTTAAAAAAATTTCAGTGTTTACAGAATAGTCAGCTTTAATAATTCCATATTAATATTTTCATAATTGTAATATTAATCTCAAGCTATATACCTGCAACACATTAACTAAACGTAGATCTGGAATCTTTTAATTCTGGCTTGCCAAATTTCAGTAATTTATTATTTTCTGTGGGGGGTGGGGATCTAAGAAATAAGTCCCTAATAACTGAACAGAATTAATGGTGCAATAAATATTTTCTATTCCCTGGCTTTGTTCCAGAGATTCTCATACTATAATGTTATTTATTTTTATTTATTTTATTTTATTTATTTGTTTATTTTTTGTGATTCTTTTGTAAATGCTCAGGTCTTTTATCTTTTACCTTTAGAAGATTATTTATTTAATCATTTTCACTCATTATATACTGCTCCCCCCCCCCTCCCCTCTTTCAAACCCACTTTTGTCATTAATGAAAAACAAGGATTCAAGGTAATCTCTTTTGAGGCTTTGGAATTCGCCATAAGGATTAAAAAAGATCTTGAATAGGGCAGTTTTAAATGTTTTATGTTAATAAATTAAGATTTTTCAGAGTAAAAAAAAATTTACTCCAAATTTATGCATTTGAAATTAATCTTGCGATATTCATAAATTAATCTGTTTATGAATATTAATAATTTTTATTGATTTATTATTATTCAGATTCAGGCTTTTTATTTGTTGTATATATAAGAGTTTTTCTAAATTAAAAACTGTATACGATACAAGACAATCTCTTTTTAATTTTTGAAATTTATCATAGGTATTTAGAACTATGGGAAATACAATTTGTTTAGGAAATTTAATCTCATATACTTTTGATGATTAAATGTATACAGCTTTTCTGTGTAAATTATGCATTTTGATATTTATGGATATTTCAAAAATTGTTTGTGCATGTCTATGCACCAAGTTTTCTTCTGTCTAAAAACGTATAGTTCCCTCCTTTTTAACCTGAATGAGATTTTACAAAATTTTCTAGCAGTTTCAGACTTTTCTTTACATTTTCATAGATTTCCAGATTTTTTTTTCGTAAAATTATTCAGACTATCATTTAAACTAACAAAAAAAATTATGATTTAAAAAAAAAATTCTTTTTCTTATCATTCATGCTTCATTAATTTTTTGTTTTTTCATCTACCTAAACAGTCTATTTTCATATATTTCCTGCGTTCTTTTATGATCTTAGTTATTTTTCCTTTTATTGTCAAATCATCGAATTCAATCAGTGAGAGTATATAAAAAATAATGTTATTTTTCTGTTTTGTATATATTTTCACACTTTTTGTTTATTTCCCACTCTCATCCATGTTTTAAGTTTTTTAAGTTAAAGTCAAAGATTCCTAAACTGTTTAAATTAAGTCTGATTTTTGGAATGGTGTCAGCATTTCACTAACTAGGTATAATTTAGTTTCAGTATTCCATGTCAATCACATTTTAAGAATTAATTAATTGATGTTTATCATTTTCTGGTTTTTTTTTTTTTTTTTTTTTTTTTATTGTTTACGTATTGATATTTGTTAATTACACTAATCGATATTTTTTAAAACAAATTCATTCAATTTACATTAAATATTTTTCATTTATTATGCAATTATCTTTTTTTTTTTTTTTTTCCTTACGTTAGTTAAAAACAGAAATATTCCTCAATAAAGTCTTCTTGAATAACTATTTTCTTACAATTGTATATAATGTTCTTTAAATATATTATATATATTTACTTAAAATATAAAATTTGTAAATATATTCTTTAAACACATTATTCTAAACAATTAAAATTTACAAACATCTGATTAAAATTCTAAAATATCGAATGGTGCGTTCGATTATTCTGTAAAGATAATTTTTCATATAATCGGCTCAGAATTGAATTTTTATGCCCATTTTGACGCTATTTTTGTTGCATAGCAGACCTAAAGAAGATGCAAAAAAGGCAGGCAGTCGTAACTTGAGATTACTCCTTAAAAAAATAAAATAAATCAAAAATGGGGAGCGCTAGATTTATTTCAGTTATAAGCAGTATCTTTCAAATTTTGTGAATTCCTGTTAAAATGACTCTGAGTTTCGTGTTTCGTTTCCGAGAGAATATTTTCTTTCTTTTTAATCTTTCCTTCTTTCTCTCTCTCTTTTTTTAATGCTCTAGAAGTAAAAAATTGTTTTTCTGTATGACGTTGTTTCATATTATAATTATTACCAACACATAAAAATACTTTCAGTAGTGATATATAACAATAAAATGTTTTTAAGTAGCTACTATATATATATATATATATATATATATACATATATATAAGTCAGGGGTCGATCCAGGCAAAATTTGGGTCCCTTTTGCGGACCCTTCACAAAATTCTAATTCATAAAAAGGGACCCTTCACAAAATTCAAATTCATAAAAAGGGACCCTTCACAAAATTCAAAGTCATAAAAAGGGACCCTTGACAAAATTCAAATTTATAAAATGAGTCCCTTCACAAGATTTTGTTTTATAAAAATGATCCTTTTATTAAATGTTTTCATATTTTCAGTATTATTTTTAATTAATGCCTTAATTTGGCTCAACGAAACTCTATTAACTTGATATTAAACATTACATAAAGTGATTGTAAAAACGGAAGATTTTACACAATATTTTACTTTTTCACAAAAATATTTTACATTTCACAAAAATAAATAAAAAATGCACAAAAATATTTTGTTTTTCACAAAAAGGGACCCAAAAATTAAAACCTGAATCGACCCCTGTAAGTATATATATCAGTAAGTTTAGTTTAAAATATCGATTCGAGGGCGTGCCCGCAAATTTATTTCTGGAGAGGGTGTGATATTGAATATCAACTTCAAATATCAATCAGTTAAGTGTTTTTATTATATTTTGTAAGCAAGTAAAATTTCAAAAATGGGTGTGGCCATCAGCTGGCATCTTTCCTTTAGGTTATGCTTTTTGGTTATTTAAGTGAAAATAGAATCTTAAATTAATAATAAAATTAATAATTAAAATAGCAATTTTTACTCTCATTTTATTTATTTATTTATTTTGAACTAAATTAAATACAGGTCAAAATTTAAACTAATCTGAAACTTTATTTCTTACAATTATAAGTACCAAAATCTAAAGCCAAAATTGTCGTTTTTCTAGTAAAAGTTTTTACTGCATTGCTCAAAACTTTTGAATGTGTCTAAAATTATTTTGCAGTATGCATTTTTAAAAAATATGGACAAATATTAAAAGGAAAAAAAATAAAAATAAAAAAATAAAAACTATTTTTAATTTAAACTATACAAAAGCAACAATTTATTATTATTCAATTTTAAGTGTTAAATATGATGTAATAAAAAACGTAACTCGCGTTTTTTTCTTCCTTTAAAGGCAACAGGGATAGATTTTTTCAGCCGTGCTTTGTAAATCTAAGCTTGTGTTTTCTGATGTGTATTTCTGTGACATCTTTATCACGTAAGGTTTATATGTCTGTCTATGTAATGAAAACTGTCCTTTTTCCAAAGTTCGAAATAAAATTAAATTATTTCTGTAATGTGCTTAGTGAGACCGGGGGAGGGGGGGGGGGACAATTCCGACAGATAATTATGAATGGCAAGTTAAAATTACAAAAAAATTTCCATCGAGGGAAATAAGGTCATGTGCGAAATTTCAGAATTGTATCATGAGAAGGCTCCGAGATATGATAGCACACAATAAAATAAATTTTAGAGTATTTTTAAATACCTCGATAGAGCTTTGAAAGAAAGCGACACAGTAAAATAAATAAATAAGTAAACACCTTTTCATTTAAATTTGCGACTGATCCGTCAACAATTTTGTTTAAAATTCATATGATACTTTTTATGGTACAATACAGAAATTTTGGCCATGACCTTACTGGTACATTCAATAGATTTACTCGCTGGAATTTTTTTTTTGTATGTGAGCCGTACAAAAGTTTAAATTTCATATTTCTTGAAATTTAATCATTTTGATAGCTTTTTCAAAAGTCTACACCTGTTTTTCACACATAGTTGTGGTGTGTTATGTATGTTAAGACCAATCTTTATGAAACTGATAGCGAAGTCGAGTTTTTTTTTAAACACTCTGCCCTATATAAGTTTAATATTGTATTACTTGCATTAAGGTGACTTACTTATTTATCAGTATTTCAGCAGATACGTGCATTTTCTTAGTAAATTAAATTTATTTAAAATCCGAAAATGGCGTTTTTTAAGCATACCCTGTTTATCAGTTTCCAGGTGTATATAAATCGCATTCAATGTGCGAAAGAAACATTTCGTTAAGCACTTGTTTATATAAACATAAAGCAGATGTTTCTGTTATACCTGTCAAGGTATCTTAATGTATTACTGGCAGGTGTATATAATATGATTCGAATATTAAAACAATGTATTTTCATTAACATTTATTATCCAACCATCTGCCGGCCATTTTTTCTAGTTGCTGTGTTTAAGAAAAGGGTAAATATTTTATAAATATCTGTGGCAGTGTGTCAACACCTGTCTGGTATTGTTTTAAGTGTAATTTGTACAATTTTTGTTTTTTTATTTTTATATTATTATTACTAAATATATATGTATATATATACTATACATTTTCGTATTCCTTTTGTATTCATCTTTAATATCATCGTGTCCAAATTGTTGCCGAATTATGAATGCACTGCATTAAAAAAAAAAAAAAAAAAAAAGTTATGCGTTATATCTCTGGTTGTACGCCTCTAAATTTTGTCACTTGACTTTAAAAAACAATTAGTATCGATGCCATTGTGACATCAGTATGTCATTTCGCACTGCAAATTTATAATAAAATAAACGATAAGTAAATTTGTTACAAAATGATTTAAATCCGTTTTAACCCTATTTTAACGAATCATAATTATTTATTTGAAGTTACCATATGCCGTAACTGGTCACGTTGAATAAACGTTTGAGTCACCAGTGACCAGTCGCTTATTTAAATGTCACTAATGATAACTAAAAAAAATTACATTTCAATTATCTGTTGTTGTTTTTTTTCACTAAAAAATAAAAAATATATTTTGTAACAAATGATGGTTAGAAACTAAACTATTTTTGTGTTTATATGTACTTAAACGATAACTAAAAAGAAAAAAGAGCTTATCACCCTTCCACACACCACGTACTACTATGACTAAAATATAACCGAATTGCATAGATGGCATAACCAAGTGACTTGTGAGAATCTCATTATAAATCCCCCACCCTTTCCCCAGATATAGAAAGGACACTTTTATTTATTTATTTATTTAACCTTGCGAGCAATTTTGCATTTTTATAGGCACGTTGAACATTTAAAATGTAGACACTTATTTCAAGATTCAGTTATAAGTAGTATGCATCATACAATGAATATTTTATAGTTTTACCATTCTTTACGTTTGATAGTTACTGTTGTTCAAATGAATACTGATTGTCATATACACAATACTAGTTTTATTTATATAAATAGCTTTTTTTTTTCTCTCTCTCTCTTTAAAGGGAAAAGAAAAAAAAAGGATATTATTATTTTTTAGTTTAAAGAGCGCTTTCGCCTAAACTTCTGTAAATACAGAAGGATTTTGAATAGACAGAAACATTTATTTTGACCCCATAGCCCTCGAATCGATAACAGTTGCTCAAAACAAGCTACACTGACACCGATTTAAAGAGCTGTTTTTGAGTGCATACTACAATTCTTATAAAGAAATGATTAATTTTGTAATTATTACATCAAATAGAAGCTTTCATATTCCCATTAAAATATGAGACACGTTCAAAAAAGGATTGCCCGTGAAGAGTTTAAAATAATAGAATATATTATAAATTTTACACATTACTTTAAAAATTGTTATGCTTGATGTGTAAATAAGAAACCATTTGCGCCACACACATTCAACATGGTATTTTGTAAAAAGCCAATAAGGATGGGACATATATGTTTTTTAAATGGTTGGGGGGATCAAGAATAGTTTTTTTTTTTTTTTTCTTACCAAATGGCAGACAGGGAGCAGCACCCTTCTGAAGTTGACTGGAAGAAACTGGGCTTAATGTCTTTAAAATTATATGGAAAATGAGTAGATAATGAGTTTAAAAAAATACTTATTTTAGCTACATAATTCCTTATAAGAACTTTCATATACTGCCAATCGATGAGACATCACGAACAATCAATCGGTCACTGGCATCAACAAATGATGATGATCACTTGAAAATTATTTTTTGTTGCTGTGGCATTTAGGTTGTAATAAAACTCAGTGTCCATGTTGCTATGACGACTGAAAATTTGAAAATAGTGGCTGAAATTTAGAATTATTTTTAGTTTTTTTAAAACGGAATCTCCATCTCGCTACCCCTTTCTTTCCCACAATAAATAAATAGATGAAATAAAGTATATTTTATATTTTTAGGGGCAGTGCTAGGGATATAATAACCAGTTCAGTAATTATTTTAGAAATTATTATTATTACTATTTGGAGCATTTGTGCTCTTTTTCATGCACGAAAGCTCCCAAAAAGCTTGTTAAAAATGTGTTGCATTCGCAAATTCAAAAGGGTTGTCAACACCTGATTCTATCAACTGATTTAATTTCTTTTTTTTCTTTTTCTTTTTCCTCTCTCTGTACCCCCTCCCCCCTTTATTATTATTATTATTATTTTATGTAAGCAATAAATAAAGTTTTAAAAAAAAATGCAGCACTTGTTCTATAAACAAAAAGCAGATGTTTGTCTTATACTTTTCAAGGAATCCTAATGTATTTCTGACAGGTGTACACAAAATGACTGGAATATTAAAAAAGGCTTTTTCTTTTCATTATCATTTATCCAATCACCTGAGCACTTTTGTTTTTCATATTCCTTACCAAAAAAAAAAAAAAAAAAAAAGGGGGGGGGGGAGATTTAACTATGTGTGCCGTGTTTTCATCTGCCCTTTGCAATCATTAAGTTATAGCTTGATAATAGTCGTTCGCTGTAGAAAGTGGTTGACTTATTCGCCAGCTTAAAGAATTTATTAGTCTACTTTAAACTTTTAGCAGTTAGCTGTCTTTACTGAAAAATTTCTGTTGTTTGTATTCGTCTTTTTTTTATGTTAATTTTTTTTTCCTTCTTTTAAATATGTCTGTCTACTTTTTTCCCTAATACAAAATAAAATAAATATAAGAAGAAATAAGGCCAAACTTCGGTTTATTATTCCCCGTTTTCTTTTTAGGACGGAGACCTCCTCCTTTCAGACAAAATAAACCAAATTACCCCCCCCCCCCCTTTGACATCAAGTTAAAATCAACTATTTAACTTGATGTCACATGATGTTAATTAAATTTTATTTAAGACCGAATTTTAATTATAATTTTAAAATGTATAATTTTTCTATATATATCTCTCTCTCTTTTTAATTATTTCTCATTAAAAAAAAAAAAAAGTGAAATCTTTAATAAATATTATGGAGGGGAAAAAAAAAAAAAGACTTCTTTTCAAAATGAAATAGAGTTTAGGACAAAATTTTAGTTTATGAATTGCGTGTTTTATGTATTTTATACGAATTATAAAGCATCTTTTATATGTATGCATACAAAAAGATTGTCGAAAACGATATGCACAAAATTTCATATTAATAAACATCTAAAATAATAAACGTAGCGAATCTGATAGTTTCAGTAGAGTGATAGTGAACTGCGTTAGAGAAAATTGCACAGAAGGTTCACATTAAAATAATAATAAATAACAATAATCATAATTAAAACAATATTTAAAACATTCATTTCTTGCTTCCAATATTTATTTATTAAAACTTAAATAATTCATTCATAAAATAAATAAATTAAAAAAAAAACGTTAATATTTCATTGTTAAATGTATAATTGATTTAATAAAATGTAAGTAAAGTTTAAATGATATTGAGATAATTCTCAAATTTTGTCATTACATACGAGTTCAAAAAGCACTAGACGATTTTTTAAAAAGTAATTTAAACAAAAACTACCTTTACTTAAATAGCTGTTTTATATCTCCCCTTGACATTTAAAATCAAAAGTTTTAAATGCTAAGATATGCATAATTTTTGCTTTAGTTCTTTGTAAAATTACTAAAAGTTAAAAGGGATTTTTTTCTTCTTTTCGAAAACTGTGTGCTTAGAAATATTTTTACTGTTAATATGTTAAGAAATTAACCCTTTATCGATCTTATTTTATTTTACTTCTTTAGTCTGTGTTGCCAAATTTATGGAATTTTTTATTCAGCATCCACCACTAAATTTTAACTGTAACGGTTATCTAATCATTTCAAAGGTTATTTGTCCGTTATGTGTATCAATTATCACGCCTAAAAATTATTGGTCATAGTTGAATAATAGAATCTCTAAATATGGCAACACTGTTTAGAGCATTAGGGCCGACAATGGGTTAATTCGTTTATTAGAAAAATATCAGTTATAAATATTTACACATTTTATCATACCCATTTATTACATATATATTTTTATCTGTATTATTTTTTAAATATTTTTTTAATATCTGTACATATTTCTTATTGGGAGAAAAATACATAAATAGAGTAAGTATTTAATTGATCTTTTCTTGCATAAATTTCCCTGAATTATAAAAATTATAAATCATTTAAATCATTGCTGAATAGCTATTAAAATTTGACTATTGACTGTTGTTATTATTATCGGATATGTTTTGTACTGTCTTTATTATGCACTAAATAAAATACTGGGAGAGGAGGGAATTGAAGACTGATTTTTTGTATTTAATCAGGCGAATTTATACATTATTCTAATTCAGTCAAAACGATCATGTTTTGATACATAATGCTTTTTAAAATTTTCATTTGTATTGCTTATTTCATTAAATTAACAAAACGAAATGATCCCAGATTCCTTAAACTTTTAAACATTCATCATCATTTTAATTGTTTACGGATTATATTTTCTCGAAACAGCTTTAAAATATTAGGATTTGTTCTGATATTAGTATTTTCTGATATTCCATTTTTTATCAATTGAAATTTCAAAATAATAAAAATAGTAAAATTATTATTTTATTTTATAATAGCAGTACAAAAAAAGAATAACTAAACAAATATATTTGAGTTATTCTATCTCTCTCTCTCTCTTTTTTTTAAAGCCTTTATACTTATACAAAGTAACGCGTGATTTTTCTATTCTACCCATTCAGTTATTACTTGTATCTTTTACGAGCATAAAAATGGTTTGCAATTAAGCTGCAGCTTTCAAGATATCTTTTTTTTTTAGAAGAAGGAGGAGAAGAAAGAAAAAAAAAAAAAGGGGGTATCTTTTAAAAATGTCTAAATTGTATTTCACCCAAACAACGATACTCTTTTATTTTTTAATTTACATACCGTTTTCTTTTCTTTCTTTCTTTCTTTTTTTTTTTTTTTTTTATTTATTTATTTTATTTTATTTTTTTTTTTTGTAATATGCTTGTCTTTTTAAAAGCTTTGGGAAAGATGTGGCAAAGGAATGACCAAAAAAGAAAAAAGAAGGGAGAAAAAATGATAGTTTGTGGCTGTCAGAGAAGAGAATAAAATATCCTTAAAATGGCGTATGGGTTAAAATGTGAATGCACTAAAAAATGTCTTTTATTTTAAGTAAGGTGACACTGTGTCTTCCTATAAATCAAATTTCGTAGATTGCTGAAATTGTCCAAAAATATTGTATTTGGTAACTTAAGTGGTCTTATGCATTACTTACATGCTTCTCTTCCCTCTAACCCTCCTTTCCTTTTTTTTTCTCTATTTTTAATAAAAGCGAATTATTCTAACCTTTTACATTTATAATGATTAAATATAATCGCAGGCCACTTAATATCGTCGGTGTCGACGATGTACACAGAGACATGTGTCTCTTTGTATTTTAATTGCTTCGGAAATTTGTAGGGACGCATTATTGTTGAAACAATGCGCTGTCACTTACTCCTTTGATCATTTAGAACTAACAGGATGTGTCACAATCATAATTGCTCCCCAGAGACTTAGAGAAAGTTGTCTTTACTTGTTTCATTGTATGGATATATTCCAGTCGAGCCAGTACACCAGATTTGGGCTTACTGCAAAGATAATTAATTACTTCTTTGTAACAACGAATTTCCGAAAATTTTTACGTGTCTGAGAACATAAAAATTGTACTTCGGGGATACGCTTTCGGTGTTGAATGGTATTGATATGGTGTAATAATTGCAGTAAACATTCTTTTTTACTCATATCAAAATTGATCTAATAGAATTAGCATCAAATGTTTTTATGTGTGCAGTGTTTTTTTTTTTTTTTTTTTTTTTTTTTTTTTTTTTTTTCCTGACTTACTAATCTATTTTTATGGAAATTAAGTGCTTCAGCATGGTATTAATATTAATTTTATCAAAAATTTAGTTTTATTCTATTTTATCAAAAATAGTTTGTTTTTAAAATTTCCCCATTCTTTCTAAAGCTGTATTGTCTATTGATCGATAAATTTGGTCTGTTTATAAATAAAATTTAAGGTTTATCTGAAACTGATCTCAAGAATATTTTCTGAACTTTACTTTAAAAAGAGAAGAAAAAAAAAAAAATCATTTTGTGTTATTTATTATTATAGTGTAAGTGTAATATATTTTTTAAAATTTTATAATTAAAGAACATTTTTAATTACATTGAAATTCACATAATAATAATAATAATAATAATAGCAATAACAAAATGAATAATAGTAACATAGCATTATACATTAAGAAACGTAATATGTAGAAAATATTTTAAAGCATTGCTTGTTAGAGATAGCATCTAATTCCTTTCAACACCTTTTCTCCTTCCTTAAAAAAAGTCTCAGAAAAAGAAGGGATATAAATAAACGTAACTTCAAATTGTTAATGAATAACAGTAACACCGAACTGTTAAAAATCTTCTTGATTTAGCTTTCATTTTCGTTTTTTCTGTCTAGTTATTTTATTCAGTTTACATACTGCATATTGCTATTTGAAAAAATGTCATCTCAATACTGTTACTCTTTTTCACCTTTATAATTGTACTTCCACATTTAAAAATTTTTATTTATTTATTTTATTTTATTTGTTAATAAATAAAATATATTTCAATAAGATAATTAATATCAACTGTTTTACATTTGTCGTCAAACAACTGTGCAATGAAATTTTTCCATAAGTCAAGATAAGATTTCATGACTTATTAAAGCAAAGCTTGTTCCGCTAAAGCGTCCGCCTTACTTTTGAAAAGCCACACATTTCTTTGATTTGTTTTTCGATGTGTAATGACTATCGAAGCATAACCGGAATTGATCTTGATTGACTCAAACAAAAAAATTAAAGTAAGAAACCATGAAAGGCCACTCACGGTTGATTGAACATGGCCACAGTTGACTGTGGACAAGGTCTCCGTCTGAGGTGTGTCAATACTGTGATCCCGTTAAATGAAATCATTTCGTAAGCTATTGTTTAAATGTAAGAGAAGACCTTTTAATAAATAGTAAAGTTGAACTCTGCTTGTGATATTCATCTCTGCATTATGAAATACAAAACTCTGAGCAAATTAATTTTTGAGGTATCGCTAAGAAATATTACCCAAAACAATTTCAAATGAACTTTTGGTCGGAGAAGTTAGAAGAAAAAAAAATAATATGTAATATTAATAATTTATCCTGTTTGTAATAAGAAATTAATCAACAGCACGTGTACATCGGTCATATACACTGTAAAAAAAATATTTAAAAAAAAAAAAAAAAAAAAAAAAAAAAAAAATCAGTATTTTACAACAAAAGGTGCTGGCACCGCGGCTGCCAACACAGTTGCTGTAAAATTTACAAGCGGCTGTTTTTTATGGTGCTGTAAAATTTACTGCACTTTGCTGTGAATTTTACAAGATGTTGTTTTTAGTAGTGCTGTAAAATTAACAGCACTTTTCTGTGTATTTTACAAGATTCTGTTTTAAAAAGTGTTGTAAAATTAACTACACTTTGCTGTAAATTTTACAACACTTTTTAAAACAGCATCTTGTAAAATTAACAGCAAAATGCAGTTAATTTTACAGCACTACTAAAAACAGCATCTTGTAAAATTCACAGCAAAGTGCAGTAAATTTTACAGCACCATAAAAAAACAGCAGCTTGTAAATTTTACAGCAACTGTGTTGGCAGCCGCGGTGCCAGCACCTTTTGTTGTAAAATACTGAATTTTTTTTTTTTTTTTTTTTACAGTGTATGATGAATATGCCTCTTACAACATTTACGATAAAAAAAAAAAAAAAAAAAAAAAAAGATAAATAAATAAAATACTCCCCCACCTCCTTTTTTTTCTCCAAAACAAAAGATAATACGCAAAACATCACTATCATTTAAATATTTTTAATCATTTTACCCTTTTCATAGCATTGCATCGAATAATTAACTTACGTTTATTTTTTATTTTATTTATTTATTTTCAAATTACATGTATTGAAAAATACTTTAAAAACCTTAAGAAGCCAATTATCTCCTTATTTTTATATTATACATACTATTATCGGTATTTTTATATTTTATTGTAATACTGAATTGTTAAGAAAAAAAAAAAAAAAAAAGTAAAAGTACATTAAAAATAAATAAAAAATAAATAAATATAAATATAAATGAATAAATAAAGAAATATTTTCTTTTAATGCACAATTCGTTAGTTATAAATGTTCTACACATTTAACATTTCTATATTAAAAACTTTACACATACTTAATATAAAAAATTATTTTCATAATTCAAATTTCTTTAAACGTATGTGCATGCTTTTTAGATAATGATTTCGAGCATTGAAGAAAATTGAACTTATGTGTGCATTTTTAATCATCTAATGTTATATTAAATAAAATAAATAAGAAGTACAGCATTCAAATAAAATAGAGAAGTGCTTTTATTTACTAATTTAAAGCAATGGAAGCCAACGAACAATTGACAATTTTAATTTAAACTAACAATTTTAATTTTACATTTTACTGAAAAATTAAAAAAAAAAATTAATAAAAGGGGGTGAAGGTGGGGAGAGTGTTGCTTTCATAAAAACAGAGATGTTATATATATATAATTTGAATAATTTAATACCTTTGTAAGACTTAGCAAACAAAAGATAGATGAAAATACCAACATAAAATTAAATTTTAAATGAGATTTATTTGGGATAAAATTATTGTCGCGGTGATAATTTAATTTGAGTACCAAAGATTAGTAAAAACAAGTTAAAGTACTTAAGCAGAAGAGAAATGACACAAATACAACACATAAGCCTAACGATGAGATAATAGTTTGCAAAAACCATTACAGTAATAGAAACAGACAACATTTTATAGAAAACAGATAAGGATAAAATTACCAAAGAGATTCAATAAAAGGGGAAAAAAAGAGAATTCATAAATTAAAATTGGAATTTTAAATACAGGAAAATAGAAATGTTCACTCATCAGGAAACTTGCATTTTTATCAGCAGAGGGCAAGATTTCGGAAAACTGTATCGCTAATTCAAGCCAATATACCAACTTTTTTTTTTCCTTAGTTAAATATATTACATTTATTTTGTCTCAATACTCCTTTTATTTATTTATTTATTTTGCATATTTCGATCTTTATAATTTTCAATCTTTACGATCAACGAAACGTATTAAGTCGCATACTTTTAGATTGTTTCTAATATTTTTAAACGTTCGAAATTATATTTATTCTTTTATACTGTTCAATTCAAAGTTATTATTCTAAAAATAGTAATAAAAGATCTATTATTTTTCCACAAAAAAAGTTAAAATATTTTTAAAATATAATTTTCCATTGTCAGAAAAATATTTTTAATTTTACCTTCAATTTCTTTTCACTTTTTTTCTTTTTTTTTTCTCCTTTTAAACAGTGTTTGATTAATTAAATTCCTTTGTGCTAAAGTAAATTTTAAAAAGAGAGGGAAAAAAATCTACTCCAGAAGTTTGTCAACGAAATTAAATTAAAATTCTAGGAATGGATAAATAAAATAATTAGATTTTTAGGGCAAAGAATTCTCTCGTAAAGAATAAAATAGAGCCCTCCCCCCTTCCTCCTAATACTTTAAATTTTTCGAAAATACTGTCCTTAAAAGTATTAATACTCATATAGAAGAGGGAAAAGAAAATCACTGATTAAAACAGTGATTTATCAAATATTTCAATTTCAAATACTAAAAAGAAATCGCACTATTCTTTTTCTTAAGGTATAATTTTAATTTACTCTTTTTTTAAATATATTTTCTTTTAGTAATGTATATATATATATATTTAAATATTGAATAAAACTTTAAAAACACGTTTCATTTGGTTACGTAACCTTTAAAAAAAAAAATATATATATATTTTAACTTAATTAAAAAAAAATTTCTTGTTAGCTCTTTGCTGGTGACTGTTAGATTAAAAGGAAAATGCAACTTTCTAACATTGTGTTGTAAATAAAAATGATCTATGAAGAATAAGTATAGTGTAATATTTAATATAAGTGAAGAAAATATTGTAAAAAATAACTTCTTATTCTAAAAATCTGTATAATTAAATGTTCTTTTCTTTCTCTCTCTCTCTCTTTTTTTAATGCAATATGAGTAATAATAATAATAATAATAATAATAATAATAATCACAATAAAAGATAAAAAATATACAACATTTTTATGTAACCATTATGTGGTAATTACTTTCTGTCTCAAAACGTCTCTTCACCAGTCTTCGGAGTCGTAAGTTCGAATCCCACTGCTGCCACCATGTGATGTTTTTTTCTAATCATGTATAATAAGAGATCTAAATGTTAATTAAACTAAACTTGGAATCCGTTGCTAGCTGTTTAACTTATAATTTTATTTAACTGCCACAAAACGCAAAACATATAGAAACGCATCAATATATAAACTCTTGTTATTAATAATAAATTTAAAACTGAAAGCGCGTTCGCATAATCAAAACATGAAATCACATTATAACATAGCTGTACATATATTAGAGCCTTTTCACTCGGTGGTTGTCTATGGGTGTCCCAAAGAAAAAATGTGGGGAACTTCCAGGTGTATCCTATATCCTATGGTATTCCACAGAAAATACGTGTCCATATATAAAAAACTAGTATGTTGTGGCCATCACATGACCTTCTTCTATATTTCCCTATACAAATTCACTCAGTACAAATAATTTATTAAAATTATCTTCCGTGATGAAAGCAGATGATTTCTATCTCAGAGAAGTACAATACTAAATATCCAAAACAGTCAATTTTATTCTTTATATAACACTTTTAAAAAAGCTTTTTTTTTTTTTTTTTTTTTTTTTAATGAAAAAAAATCGAATAACTTTATTTTAAATTATCACAGATGCATGGTTCAACCATTCGTTTTAAAGATATTGACCACCTTTTTTGAAAGGTACCTATAATGAAAATTTGTTTCTTTTCGGGAGGAGCGATACCCCTACGCATATAACAAACTTTCCCAATTGACTATTACTATTATAAATAATTGTTTTAAATTCCATGATGATTCTTAAAATATAATTCTCTTTATGCACATTTATACGAAATTTTGTTCTATATCGCCATGTTAATAAAAAAAAATGGCAATGCTGCATTTTGGACGATTTTCACTAAAAGTTGGTAGGCACTAATTTGTGTCAAGATGCAATTATATATTAATTTGTATGAAATTCTATGCAGTAGTTCCTAAGATTCAGTTGCCAAAAAATGTATCACACATGTACAGGCACAGACAGTCGGACATTTTTTTTAAATTATTTTCTAGCCCTCGAATAAATCCATCGAAAGGTCAAAATTTTTTGTGAAACTATCACTTTCTTCTATTGAATATAGAATAAAGTAATAAAGATACAGTTTTTCTAGTATACTGTTACAACGTATTAAGTCTTTTCCCCTGCCTCAATTATCCTGTTGCAGCGAAAGTAGTTTTACAGGCAAAATTAAAATCAAGAAGCAATTCATTCGCTTTCAGTGAGGTCAGCGATGGCGACGAATTTGTCGAATTGGGACCAAATTTGGCAAAAAATAGTAATTTAGGGTTCCGAAGTTTCGAAGCTGTACCATGCACTTGAGGCTGAGTTCTAGAACTTCCCATGGGTTTCTGAATTGAAATACCGCCATACTCATCGCTAAAAGGTATAAATAGAAGGGAGTTGACTTTTGCGGGAGCGATTGTAGTCACTGCGATTCAGAATTGTTCAGAGACGTATTCTGAGCAATTGCACTTTATAGATTAGGCGCTAAGCGACTGAACTTTGTGCATAAACCAACGACTGCTCTGGAGTATTTAATGTTATTTGCTTTACTACAGTGGAACTAGTGGCCGTTCTCTTGGACTGTTCTAGAACATTCGACGAATAGTGACTTTCGCGGTACGAGTGACAGCTTCATTGAACTGCTACCAGAATGTTCGATGAATTAACAGTATTACTCGACTGTTTCGAGAATTTCGTTGCAATCACAGTTTTGCTGTACTGATTCGAAAAGTTACATCTAATAAAATGCATTCATCGACTAGAACCCACCTGCTTCATTACGAAGTACTTTCTCACACAAGAAAGTCGACACGTTTTTCCATTTTATACCATTATATTTCCATTTTAATACCATTTTACTATGGATGTACTGCTCATTTAGTCAATGAATGATTATTGCGTTTAATTAACAGATTAATTTACATGGAAAAAGCACCATTTATTCTTATTGTGTATATTACTTATTTTGAAATTTCGGAAGTACGGTGTTATGTACATATGTAATACTAATTTAAAAAAAAAAAATACATCCAGATAAAATAAACAGATTTCTTAGGGGGAAAAAAAAAAAAAAAAAAAAAAAAAAAACGTTGCATTGAACAATTTTATTACAGTGGCTCGTAAAAAAAAAAAAAAAAAGCAAATTCGCAGCCTATTTCGAAATATAATGAGTTATTATTTTCAACTTAATGTTTATGTAAATTAGGATTTTCTACCTTCATAACAATTAAGTGTAAAAGATTGAGTGGATTTTACGTCACACTAGTGCAACTCTACGGGCAGAACACCAGACCATGGCCGAAGTTGAATGCCTTATCGGTTTAATTTCATGGTCCATCGTTGAAAGTTCATGTGCACAAAATGAACTTTTGTTAAATGTAAAAACCTCTTGGTTTAATTGCCTTATACTACACTTTTATTTTATTTTATTTTATTTATTTGAGAATTGGTATCATAACGAAATTTTTGCCACCCGTAGAGATTATTGTTTTTAGTTTATAGACTGAAACTGAAATTCATTTTTCCCCCCATTATAATTCATACAATTTATTATCCTTTGCCTCAAGCTGCTGTGTCTCATTATCGATTTTATCCAGTTGCTTAATCTTTGTTGCGTTTTTTTTTTTTTTTTTTTTTTTTTTTTCTTGAAGGGATAATTATTGGTCAGTGGGCAGTTGGACTTGTGAGCGACCTATGGAATACCCATATTTGCAATCTGGAATTCACCTCTAAGGGTGCCCAGAGACATGCTATCCCAATTTTGACCTTCTACCGATGGGATGACTCCCCCGCTTCCATGAAAATGTAATTGAAGAATTTTCTAATTATTGGCGAGGAATTGACAGTTTTCCATTCAAATTTATTTAGCCTTATTATTATAACATATGTCTCAGGAATTTGTGTTTATTACCCCCTACACTTATTTGTACGATTTTAAATGCGGCCCAACTTAAAAAAAAAAAAAAAAAAAAATAAATCAAGAATTGTTTTAGCCAAGTAGCATTTAAGCCTAGTGATATTTTTTTTTCTCTCTTTCAATCTTTGCTTTGCACTCACTTGACTGGTGCATACTCTGAACCCCCCCCCCCCCTTTTTTTTTTTTTTTTTGCTTACCTTTTTCAATTCTCATCCGTTTCCGTTGTAAGGTGATAACTGCCTCCCCGATCGGATTTTCTTAGCTTTTCTTTGATTTCAAGTATTGCTCTCTTTTCTTGACAGACGAAGTGATTTATATCCGGTGTGCAGTAATATGATTGAAATATCCTAGCAATATATTTTTACTTCTTATCATTTCAACTTTTCCCCTTTTCAGAAATTTCGTAAAGTACCGGCTTGAAAGATAATATCCGATGATTGTTTTTGAGGTGTAGTAAAGAGTATATCTTTTCTTCCTGTTACTTGTAGAATTTTTCTTTTTTTTTATATAGTTTTTTCTTATCTTCCTATAAAATATTTTGAGTTGGACTATCTCACTTTTATTTAGAAAGTAAATATGCGTATAAAGTACAGTGCAATTTTTGCATTTCTTTTCATAGAGCTGGAGAAGGCTCTGTTTAATCATAAAATGAAAAATATGTATTTTTTTTGTAACTATGGCAACGTTAAAAATAAAAAAATATTGAACATGATTTTCTGTCGGAAATATGTTCCATAGTGATTTCAAAATGTGAGGTAGTTGTTTCGTAGATTCATTATTTGTTTATAATGTATTTTTAGGTATTTTATCTCGTTTTTATTTACAGAGCAAATATGAGTGAAGATATTTATTTTTTTATTTACTTTACAAAAATGTAGAGATTGTAAAGTCTTTTCAGCATAAAAGTATAAATTCTTATTAACGCGTTGAATGGAACATTTCTTATTATTATAACTATAACAATTTTTAATAATAATAATAAAAAAAAATTACGTTAAATGAACACTTAAAATGCGTGAATAAAGATTGACTTATCGTCAAATTGGGTAAATTTTTCAGCTTATGTATTTTATCAAAAAATTATATTATTATTATTATTTTAAAGAAAAAAGTATAATGAATAAATTAATGGCATTTCATTATACATTCTTTATTTATTTATTTATTTTTAAAAAAATAATTTTATTGTAGATTTTATTTTTAGTTTTAACAAATGCATTATAGATTATAGTGAATGGCCAGAAAAAAAATCAAATCAATTGAAAAATATAATTTTCAATTTCTGAATTTTGTACTTATTCATCTTATTCATATACTAAATATACACGAACTGAGAAAAAACATTTTAAGGTATTTAAACGGACACCGTTGTAGTTAAACGTCTTTCTCATATAGTTCTCAGGTCTTCACAAAACTTTGTTAGTATATTCTAGAAATGTTAAACTATATTTTAAATAAAAAATTAAAAATTCTGTTTTTTTTTTTTTTTTTTTTTTTTTTTGCTCAAAAAATGGAGTACGAAGTCCGCTTAAAGGAACTTGGCTCCATCATCTCTAATTCTTTTAAGTAGGTTTTATTAAACATCCAATATACATATATATATATAATATTTATCTTTTTCTTAAATATCTGTGGAAGTGTTTTGAAGTGTTTTTGAAAACGTGAATTCATGAAAAAATGCAAACTAAGAAAAAGCAATTTAAAGATCCAAAATCTGTAAAAAAATACATCTAAAAAACATGAGAATTGTTGCCTGAATATATATTTTATTGAACAAATCTAACATATAGTTTAATTTATATTGCCATAATTTAGTGTATATAAGCCGCACTAGTAGAAAAGCCGCAGTTCGTTAAAATGTAGCTTTAAAAAATAATAATCTTAGATAAACCGCACCGGAAGGTAAGCCGCGGCTTATACAAGCATTGTTACGATTATGTGACAGATAAGTAAGGAAAAAATATATCGGTCTTATGACATCTACGCAAGTTAATAAAAATAATAAATTATTAATTAAAAATGAAAATAATAAATTATTTAAAAAATAATTCGGTATAAAGAAAATAAAATCTAACTATACCTGTATGCAGATGTAATGCAACAAATATGAGAAACAAGGGAACAAGAAGGGGGAATCCGGGCATTTATACAAAGTCATAATTAATTGCAAATAAAAGTAATAAATTATTTTAAAAGACACTGTATAAAGAAAAATTAAAACAAAGCCAGTATACAAATACGGTGAAAAAAAAAAAAAAAAAAAAAAAAAATCAAAATCAAGGAAACAAGATGGCGAAAACCCCTGACGTGTATGCAAAATGATCAAAATAAGAAATTATTAATTAATAAATAAGAGATTATAAGCGTGAATCAGTGCTTGAAAAAATGGAATACTAAACTTCCGTTTCCTGGGGATATTAACTGTTCCAAGAAGTGTGGACGCCGAAAATCGGCATTACCGTTAGATAGACCGCACTGGTAGATAAGCCGCAGTCCCCCAAAATGTTTTTTTTTTTTTTTTTTTTTTTTTTTTTTTTTAAGATAGCCCGCGGCTTATCTTTACTAAAATACGGTAAATGGAAATATAAGCTTTTATATGAAACCTACTTTTGTGGTGCCGCCAAAGGTGCCAAGCCCCCTCAATGAGTAATTCCCCCACCCCACCCTATAAATTTATCATATTTTCATCGCATTCAAAAGAAGAAAATAATTAAAAAGAGGAATAAAAAAGGAGTAAAAACTTTTTGTCGTAAAAGACATGGGGAATCTTTTAACAAATCGAACTTATAATTACTTTTTGAAACCTCGCACAATTTCACTCATAATAGAAACGGATTTGTTGGTATAATTCCTATATAAAACGTACACCCTTTTGTTTTACACGAGAGAACTTTTTTAAACTACCGAGTATGAAAAGTTTTCATAAAATAGTACTTATACAATGTCTGGCTTTTGCTGTCTCTCTCATCCTCATATTAAATAAGATTTCTTGAATTTACTCCCAACACATTCACTGTCCAGATTAAAAATGACTTATTCAACTGATACGTGATGTATGAACACGATTTAGATTTCAGTCTTTTCTATAATAGTTACAAAGTAATTTTGTTCCGGCACTTTCGTTTTATTCTGTTTAATATCTTTAATGGATTTTAACGAGATGAACTTGAAAGAGTCGATACAAAGTTTTGATTAAGTCTAGACACATTTTATGAATTCCTTCTATACGATTAAAAGAACTCTTTCCTTAAAAACAAATATGTATAATATAATAGCTGTGTATGCATTTCGTTCGTTTCCTAGAGATTTTACATGGTTTATGTGTAAGCGTTTATTGATAGTTATTCAGTGAAATGTCTTGGTTTGTTATATTAAAGTTTAATAATCAGTTAATTTGTATGTTGAACTTTAAAGTTGTTTAATTTTGAAAATTAACGATTTTACTGATTAAAATATGCTAAACTCAATAGAAAAATCTCGGAGTAGCAAATATTCAATTTGAAATGTAACTTTTTGGAAATTTCTCGGGTGTTTCTTTGAATAACATTTGCCATTCAAAAAATAAATACCTTAGCTTCCAGCTTAGAATAGTCAATGTATTTATTTGTACAATATTTATATCATCATGGTCATCTGCAATCTTGTGCTACATGGTGGCTCTTACCCAGATTTTTCCATTGTTTCCTATCTATACTGTCCTCTCTTTAGTCATCGAATTAATTCTGACCACTTTTCCGATTTCCTCGCTTTATCTTGCTCGAGGTCATCTTCTGGGTCATTTAACATCTCTTGGATACCGGTGTAGGGTATTTGTAACCGTCCATTGTTCTGTGCGCAATATGTGCAGCCCATTTTAATCGTAACTGCTTATTATCTTCACTGATATCAAAAGTGTTTGTTCCACAACTGATTCAAATTAACTTTTTCATCCTGTTTTTGTTATATATTTGTCTTTTGCCATCTTACCATTTTCATCTATATATGTTATGTTATTTGTAGTCTTTGCATTATTTCCTTTGTGTCTACGTTTCCGCATTTTAAATAATTGTAGGAAAAATGCGTTGATTAAACAATTTTCAGGCATAGGGCCATGTTCTTTTACAAAATTATGCATATGTAATTAATAACTATTAAATCACATTATATATTTATTTATAACAAATAGTAATAAAACATAAAAAAAAAAAAAAAATGTCAGGTAAGTTTTTACTCTGAAATATTTTGATATTTTTTACAGCTCCTAGATTTTGGCTGATATTTAACTGATGTCACTCTGCGGATATTATATACTAACGATTCAAGTTTTGACATTAGATAATATTGTGCATAGATCTTATACTTCTATTATGGCAAAAAAATTTAAACTAAATGTTATCTGTATATTTGTATTTAAATTATGAATATCTGAATTATCTGTATTCTGAATTTTATGACAATGATGTAAATTCATCAAAATACTTACTTTTGTAAAATTTATTGCATTATACATAGTCGAACCTCGTTAACGTGAATTTCTTTTAACGTGAACTGTTTGCACAATCTCCGTCAAAATGAAGATCAATTTATGAGTTACTCATAGCATGAACTACTGATAGCATAAACAAATTTTTATTCCCCTTGAGATTCACGTCAACGAGGTTCGACTGTATTATGTTGTGAAACGTGGCCATTTAGTTCGCGTTAGGTCAAAAATATTTCATTACAAATGAGATTATTAAGTAAGTATAACTGAACAAGCATCGATATCTTGGAAATACGAATAAAATTGCATCAGATTATACAAATCTTTTGTTTATATAGCTTTATATTAAAACTTTTTTTTTTTTTTTTAAGTTAAACTATAAAAAAATCTCTCATGTTCTTTGTCTGAGAAAAAAAAAAAAAAAAAAAAAATCTGGAAATTATTTTTACTAACATTTTAGGATTCTTAATTTTTGACTTTGAAAACACAAATAATTAAATAAATAATAAAATATATTCAAAGTATTTTTCAAACACATTTTTGTTCCGTCGACTATAGAAACTATATTACATTATTTTCTTGTTCTTTTTTCTCGTACCTCCTGCCTTTTTTTAAAAGATTTTTTTTTTTTTTTTTTTTTTTTTTTTTTTTTTTTAAATATTGAAAAAAATCATTGACACGTTTTATATATAATAGTAATAGCTACTAATGTCGGTAAATTTTTCATAATATAAGATCTTTGATGTATGATTTTCTTAAAAAAAAAAAAAAAAAACACGGATTTGTTTAATAAAAGCATTATTTAAATATTTATATTTTTCATTTCCGGTATTCATATATTTCTTTTGAAAGTCAATAAAATGTTGTAGGAGACAAAGTCTTTTTCCAGATTGAAAGAAATGGCTATTCCGACTTAATGTAATGATTATAATTTCCTTAATTTCTTAGATTAATCTTACAGACGGACTTGCTTCAAGAATTCTAAATAATAAACCTGCATCTTTATAATCAAAGATAGGTCATGATATTTTTGTGGGTCATTTACTCTTGACTACAACTGGTTTGTAAATACTACAGGCTATACATTCTGACACGTGTTTAATAACGTTTAATATTATTTTTCACACGGTATTAATTGGATGAATTTCGACAACAACAATACTAAAATAAATATCATGAGAAGTTAGTCAATAAATAAATGTATCAAAATAATCATCTTGTCAAAATCTTTTATCAAGCTTATCCAATTGCTGTTCTGATACTAAACCAGATAATAACACAAGGCTGGTTTTGAAGATAAATGCAGGTGAACACTCCCTATAAGATATGAGTCCTTTAACAGGTTTGATATCGCGCACATTACCTAAATGCATAATGTGAAAAATGGAGAATTTCAAGGATTACGGAAGTTAAAGAGGTCTATAAATCTTGGGACTTACTTCGGGAATTTCTCATATGCGAAGTACCAGCATTTCTCTTCGTGTATTTAAGTATAAATATGGAAATTTGATGTTTTTATTTGAAAATCGTATGTTTTCTTTAGAGGATATTTGAAATTTATGTAAATAAATTTACTGTTTTTTGCCTGGATTCCACTTGTACAGTTGTTGGCTCCCTGGGATGCGTTTGTCCAGTATCTCTTACAATTTCAGTTTTAAAATTTTTCTTGGGCTGCAATAGAAATTTTTTTTATCATTTTTACAATAATTGCAATAATAATTAAACTTTTATTGTGACACATTTTGTCTAATCAGATTATTTTCTTTCATAAATATTAATAATATTCTCTCCCCCCCCCCCCCACACTATAAGTTTGAAATATTATTTTCGTTTTGATTAATCAGATGGTTGTATCGTTGAAATTATTTTGTAATTGGTATACAAAAATAAAGAAGTATTACACAAAACTAATTTCTTCTAGTAGTCACTGCTACAGAATTTTACCTTCCTAAATCGAGCCCAGTTCTTGGCTGAAATATATATATATATTGGGGTACAAAAGTTTATTAATCTTCTTTGAGATAGAAAATTACAAAAGATCTTATAATTAAAGTTGACAAAAACAGATTAAATAATCCAAAATTCGTGATATCCCTTTGTCCTGTCTCTACCGTCCAGTACATTTACTTTTTTTCTTTTTATTATCCTAGAGACTGAAAAATGTACGATATGATGCATTTAAATAACTTAGAAAACAGTATAAAAACACATTGATGAATTAAAAAATTGCATACTATAATATTCAGCATAAGCTTTACAAATGCGCTTAATTTGTACCATTTATTTATTTATTTATTTATTTTTAAATAAATAAAAATATTGAGAATTTTTGTTAAACTGTCACACACGATGAGCCAATTTTTGGCGCCTATGTAAAAAGGAAAGTCTGTAATTGAGTCGAATAATGACATTTTCCCTACATCATCCTGATTGCGCGTATTATAGGTATATTTTTAAAAGTAATCTTATCAAAATATTGAACATGTATTGTCAAACTGCCACACACGTAGATGAAATTTTTCGACATTATCCCCAATGCATGCTTCATACATTTTTAAGAGTAACTGAAAAACTACTCGCCTAAACGGAAAATATGTTGTACCTTCTCTTTCTGTGTGTATGCGTATCTTTTAATAACTTCAAATTTGATGTATGTGCATAAATTTAAACATGAATAAGATTTTTTTTTTTTTTTTTTTTTTTTTTTTTTTTACTGAAAATTAAAATCGAAAATTTTATTGTGAATTTAAATTCTAGTATCATAAGCAAGATTTAGAGCTTAATTCATGATAAATAAATAATGAATAATGTTCCAAAACAATTCGTAATTTTTTCTTTTTTTAATATAAGAATTTAAATGTCAATTTGTCATAAATCACAATTTTAGTGTAAATTTTAATTTAAAACGATTCTGGTATTAATTCAAAGTTTTTATATACTAGTTTAAATATGTCTCATTTACATTTGAGCCACATTAGAAATGGCTGTTTCCTGAAAATTTATCAAAAAAAGAAAAAAAAAAAAAAAAAAAAAAATTGAAATTTAATATCTCATATGAAATAATCTTGTGTGGCACTTACACTACAAATTATTACAATTCAAATTAATGTATTTGAACTCTTTTGTATCCCCATGTACACGAAATTTTGTCTAGTACCAGTAAAAAGTTTTAAAAAATATCCATGGGAAAACTCAAAAATGCAGTATTTGAGAAAACAACAACTTAAAAAATACTATAAAACATTAATTAGTCTACAGTAAAACTGATACAACCACATCTAAGGTCGATAAATTGCGAGATAGAGATGTGGCAGTTTTTGTGTATGTTGAGGCACTTCATACGCATTTTTAATGACATATCTCAAAATTGCTATTTTTTTATTTGTGTCACTTATCATGCCGGTGTTCGATATGATACACATTTAGTATACCGAGTTCGGACATTCTTTTAATATTTGTTTTTAAATTATGCTGTAAACAATTACACACAAACATACAGAAAGACAGATTGACACACAGACCAACCGCTGAAAATCTTTTTCTGTTGATCGAAATATGTAATAGTTACAAAATCTCAATTTCAAAAATTTGACCCGAAAATAGTACTTTACCTACTGTATATCGGTAAGACAAAATAAAAACGATAAAATTGCTCTAACTGAATTATACTTTAAGCTATTTTAACTGGTTTTTAACGATAGGTTGGAAAGTACTTTTTACAAATCTGCCGTAATAAAATTAAAAACGCTCCTTTACAAATATATGTGAGTGCGATATGATCATAATAATTCGATCTGTTTTACTGTATAATTCGGTATGTTGTAAAACTTATCTGTTTATATCCCATTCAACCAAAGAATCCAAAAAAAAAAAAAAAGTGCCAAATTTCGCGAATATTTCCAAGGGAAATTGCAAGCTAACTGTAAAAGTCAGAAAATAAACGATATAATCGGCGCTGTCTTTTTTTATCCAGAATATGTTAGCATATAACTATAATGTGTACAAGATAAGAAAAATAAAAACTTATCCGAATTTTCAGTAGAATATATGTGTGGGTAATCTTTGGTCACTCACCTGGTATTCTTTTTAATGGAAGAGAATATATTTAAAGAGAATAACTAAATATGTCCGCATTCTTTTAGACGTATCACATTTCCAGGGCAACTTAAAACCTGCTTCTGATTGTGTTTTAATTTTTATTCTTTTGTGCTTTATATTACATTTGTTAACGTGCCCTAATTACAAACGAAACCTTTGTGTTTTTCAATTGTCATTTTTTCCCCTTTCGACTCGGGGAAATATTATAAAATAAATTTGTTCTGTTAAGTGTATGCTTTTTTGCAGCAAGTTTCTGTATATATCGAAAAACTGGTGTTGATAGTTGTTCAATAAGAACTTTGTTGACAAACACCACAAAAATAAAAGCACAATTTTTGATCAATAATTTTATATGAATATATGCACTACGCTGCTGAATATGGTATAGGAAACACTGCGTAGAAAAAAAAAAAAAAAAAAAAAAAAAAAAAAAAAAGGAAAAAAGAAAAGAGAAGAAACAGGTAACCAATAAAATTGCATAGCAAACTATTAGGTAAAGGTTTCTGTCATGTTATATATAATTATTTTCTAATGCAAATCGATATTGCACATGTTTATTTATTACTTTATTTATACCATTTTACATTTTTACTGATGCCTTAACTCGATTTTCACCCATATTGAATCTAGGAATATGTCCGAAATTTTTAACTATCATATCGCATTACTAATTAATGTTACAGATTTTTTTTTCCTCCAAAATATACATTTGCGTTTTGTTAATTTTTTAACAGTGACTTGCAAAATAGAAAATAATAAAGTTTGCTAATTGTTCATCGAATTGTGTTTAAATTGACTCATTTTGTTATTATTTGTTTTCTTGTAAAACCGTTTTTGTCTTACTAACTATTCATTAAAAAATTGATAAAATTTGTATTTTATCATTTTCTTTTAATATGGCGTTTGTATATATATATCAGTTTTAATATCTGATCACTTATTATAAAAACTACATAGGCTTTTACGGGAAAAAAAAATCCTTTTGCTTAACAAAACAATACTTCCTACCCCCTTGCATGATAAGTGATATAAAATAATAATTATCACAAATCTTTATGCAAAGAAGTTAAAATCTCCAAATAAATAAATTTAAATAAATAAATATTCGTTTGTACATCTTCTATCTATTGATTCTTACAAAATTCCTTTTTCATTTCTTTATATGATTATTATTCTTTCACTGTAAATCCGTACACATTCTTTCACAAATATATATTATATTTTCATTTTCGGAGCAAAAAAGAGATCTAGTAGAACAAGCATCGATGTTGTTTTTTCCTTCTCTTTGCTCTCTTGTGCCCGAAATAAAAATAATACAGCCGCTACTGCTTTTGATATTTAAATGCGGGTTCTGAAACTCTCTGTTTGTTTTGATCACCCAAAGGCGAAAAAATCTGCATCTTTTAACCGGTGTTCGACGGCGTCGCTAAATGATAATGGGAAGAAAATTCGATCCACGTAATGCCTGTTGGCTATAAAATGTCCTCCCTGTTTAATTAATTTTGAATTCTTTTCATTTATTTTCTGTATTTTATTTCCTTCATTTAAATATTTATTTTTAAGGTTAAATATGTAAAATGGTTTTGCAGAAATGTTTCGTTATTCATTTCTGAACTGAGTGGAACGTATATATATTTAATAATTTGTCCAGTGTGAATCGCCTTGTATGTTTCCTGATTGTATGAAAGTTGTTTAATAGAAAGTTTATGTATGTATTTGGTAGGACTTATTCATTGTTATTATTATTTAATTTCTGGTTCCGTTCTAATTTGCATGTTCATGCATGAGTATTTAGTGATAATCAATTTGTATGATTCCTAATTGTATGAAGATTCTTTAATTAAAAAAATTTCTCATAAAAAAAAAAAACAATGTAACATTTAAAATGAGATAATGAATACAAAAATTTTAAAACTTTAAAAATGCACGACAGACCTTTCGGCTAGAACACTAGCCCTCCTCAGTGTCAAACATACAAGCACAACATGTTGTGCTTGTATTTTTGTGTGTTGTGCTTGTGTGTTTGGCACTGAGGAGGGCTAGTGTTCTAGCCGAAACGTGTGTCGTGTATTTTAATGTTTTTAATTAAAATGTATTTTTAAAGTTTTAAAATTTTTGTATTCATTATCTCATTTTAAATGTTACACTGGTCTTATTATATTAATGAGACGTATAAATTATGTTTAATTTATTAAAATTTAGTGTGGAAATGAAACATTCACTGCCCTTATCATATTTGTTTATTTTCTGGTTCCATTATATATGTTCATGTTATTTAATGATAATGATAGTTAATATGTAGGTTTCTTGATTTAGAATATTAATTACAATGTCTGAAATTTATTTGTATAAATGATAATATCAGTTCAATAAAATCTAAAAAAAAAAAAAAAAAACTTTTTAATTTAAATATATGGAATCAGCCCTGCCCTTCCCCCAGTTTCCTTTATACAAAATTTATATTGTCTCGTAAGACTTTATTAAACATCTCTTCTGTCTAGACAAAGTGAAATCATATATTAAAATGTTCTTCTCCACCCCTTCCAATCTCTTCTTTCATTTCTACAATGAATACTTTGGAATAAAATTGAAGTTAAATTTGCTCCCCTTTAAAAATTAATGGTTTTTTTCTTTAAAAAATAATATTATTCAAAAACTGATAGGTTTAATTCGTCTCGCCATATTTGTGATAGTTGAAATTCTTAAAAAACTAATTATTATATGCATATGTGAGAAAATTAAAATAGATTTTGACTTTTATTTAATTTTTATTTTTATTCCTCTTCTCTTTCTCTTAAAAAAAAAAAAAAAAGTGAAGACTTTTTTTATGACATTTTAAAGATTATTTTGATATTTGATTATTCAACTAGTATGTTGAGGCCCTCACAAATCTTTTTCTAAATTTTCCTATACAAATTCATGCAATTCAAATAATTTATTGAAATTTCTTTCCATGATGATTGCAGATGATTTTCATCTCAACACTAAATGATAAAAGAGAGTCTGTCTTGCTTTTTTTTTTGGCGGAAAAAAATGATAGATTTTGTTTTAAATTATCACAGATGTATGATCCAGCCATTCGTTTTAAGGTATTGATGAGTTCTTTTGAAAGACAGCCATTTCGAAAATTTAAATTCCTTTCGAAAGAAGCGATACTCCTTGCATGTGTAAAATAACTTTTCCTGGTTGACTACTACTGTTTATTATCATTTTTCCCTTTGAAAAGTTAAAAATAATTTTCATTGTGTCAGGGTTGGTTGGGTTGGACCCAATTGGGTCGGATCCGATTGTTTTTTTTTCTACAAAACCCATTTGAAAAAACATACAATTTTGCCCACTTTTGGGTTTTTTCAATTTTATAAAACTTTCTTCGATAAAAAAAAAAAAAAAAAAAAAAAAAAGCAAAATAATAAGCAACTGAAACTCGATTTTTTTTTTCATTTATTTTTTAACAAAACAGTTTATAAAAGTGGGTTATTTTCAGTTATAATTTTTACAAGCAGAAGGTTTGGCATTACATTTTCATTTAGATGCTTACTACAATAGTGCGACAACAAGAAAATAACTGACATAGGTAATATCTGTTTAATTCTCCATCATATTTGTTTTCATAAATATTTATTAAAGAGCATATTATAGTCAACATTAGAACAATGAACTTTGCTGGTGGCCATTTTCCAGTTACGGATTGAAATGCCTCACTAACTAGGCTAATCTTCACTTGCTTTGACACATTTACCTTTACTGTTTTGCTGCTTAATTTTATAGATGCCAATTTTACATTTAATTGATCAGGCAATAATTTTCATAAAGTACATTTATATGAAATTTTGCCCTATTGAGTTTACAATCATTACGAATTAGAAAATTAAAATCAGGGTTCTGGCCAGTTCATAAGGGATTCTATTTTAAAATTAATTCGAAATCTTTTTATTAAGAGTAAAAAATTGTTTTAACATTTGTTATGTTACACAATTTATTTAAAGATTTGTAGATAAAATGGTTGTATTTCCATAAATCATATGTTTAAAAAAAAAAAAAAAAAAATGCTCATCGGATTTCGGTAATTTTATATATACTGACGTTATATATATATATATACTGATTTAAGGACTTTTTTTCCCTTTCAAATTTTCGACAATTCAGATAACTGCATAATGGAAATTTAGAAAAATCTTTTCTAATTAAATTAATATATATATTTTTTTCAAATTACAAAAGTTTAGTACATGTATTTTATTAACAAAAAAAAAAAAAAGAGAGAGAGAGAGAGAGAGAGAGAGAGAGAGAGAGGGGGGGGGGGGAGAGGGAGGGAGGGAGAGAGAGGGAGGGGGGGGAGAGAGGGGGGGGGGAGAGAGAGAGAGAGAGAGAGAGAGAAAAAATGCATCTTGACTTTTTCTCTTCAGGTAATTTCAGAATTTTTAAAATAGTCACAATTAGAACTGGGATAAAAAATATTGTAGAACATGAGCATGAAATAAATTTAGATAACAGCTGTTCTTTAATTTTATTTTTTCGTGCTTTAAAAAATAAGTAAATAAACAACACACACACACACACAAAAAAAAAAAAAAAAAAAAAAACAGAGTAATTAGTTAAGGAATAGTTTCGTGTTAACTACATGTCATGATCACAATAAGAATAAAACAAATTTCTGGTAATTAAGACATATTGAAAAAAAAAATAATACTTTTTTCTTTATCTCCTAAAAGTTAAATTTAGCCAAAAAATGCATGAACATTAGTCAGAAGAAAAATAAATAAAATGTTTGATTTTCAAACTTCTTAAAACCCAACCCATTTGGTTCTTTCTAAAGAACCCGGGTTTTTGCCAACCCTGCATTGCGTACATTTATGCCAAATGTTGTCCTTTACTGCCATATTAAAAATTAGGGAAAAAATGAGATGACGGAGTCATTTGTTGAGCAATTGATCCCAAAGTATTATCAGCATTAATTTACATCAATGTTCAACAAAATATCAAATTGAGTTAAATTTCGTTCATTGGTTCGTGTGATACAGCGTCTACAAAAATTTTAATACACAGACAGAGAGATCTTTTTCTGAAAATGGTCAAATCATGTTCAGGACATCCCAAAACGTGTAACTTCATCAAAATCCGGAGGTCAAAAGTTTTCACGAGTACTTTATTCTTATAGACATAGAAGAAAATAAAAACAGTTAGTACCAAAGACATTTTCTTTATTATATAATTCTTTGTATATATCGAAATTAAAGCACATTTCCTGTGACATTCCCAAAAGAATATTTCGATATAAGATAAGTGCCAAAGATTTTTTTTCGTGTTTTGTTTTTTAGATCTACATATTGGGAGAAAGTTAAAAAAAAAAAAAAAAAAAAACTGTAAGTTGAGGGAAAAAAGTTTAAACAAATTAATTTTTTGCGAGGAAAAAAAATATATTTATTTATTTTCCTTTTTCTGTTAATTGGTGTTTATTGCATAGCCATTTTAATTAAAATTTGAAATCATTCCCCATCAAAAAACATTTACTTCTTAAAAGTTTACATCCTTATTTTATCGTTGAAAAACAGTACCGACATAATCTATTTTTTTAATGATAATGATTAAACAAATTAATGATTTTTTTTTTTTTTGCGGGGAATATATATATATATATATATATATTCCTCTTTCTGTTCTTTGGTATTTATTGCATAGCCATTTTAATTGCTTCTTAAAAATTCACATCCTTATTTTATCGGTGAAAACAGTACCGACATCATCTATTTTTTTTTTTTTTTTTTTTTTTTTAATGCAACATTTCGAAGTTTTTAATTAAAAAAAAAAAAAAAAAAGAATGAAAGAATGATAATTTTCCCCTTACCAGGAAAAGCTATAATGAAAATGGAATTTTTATTTTTGCTTTTGCTTTTCTACTACACTGGCTGTTAAAACCACAAATTGAAATTGTTTTATTTCTTTTTACCATTCTAGATCAAATTTTGTTAAAGATTCATACCCTTATTTGAACATTGATAAATAAATCCATTTTGTGGTTGATTGCGTTAACCAATTATGGAATTCTATTTAGGTTGTGGTTTCAGGATTTGCTTCTTTTTCGTGTCCTACATTACATACGTTTCATTCCATTTTCAATTTATATCTGTTTAATGCTACATTTAATGCATTTATCAAACCGCAACCAACATGCCTTTTATTCATGTACAGTTCTATATTTTTCTAATTTCAAATTAAACACTAAAACCACATTTAAAAAGAAAAAAAAAAAAGAAAAAAAGAGGATTTTTTTAAAAGCATATTGTTAACATAAATGCATGTTATATAATTATTCATTTTATTGCTAATCTATTAATTTCAAGTTAACCAGGGAAAATACATTCCTAATGAAAATGAATTACATTCATGATATAAATTATATAACCAGCTTTAAATTTATGATACTTGCATTAACAATATTAAATAATAAAACCAATTTACGTCCATATGCTACATAATCAGAATCGGATAAATAAAAGAAATAATCTCCAAGGTAAAAAAAAAAAAAAAAAAAAAATCCCAATTAGTCTAATTGATTATATTATTTTACTTTATTGATATAGTTACATTTTATAGACAATTTCTGATTTAAAGTTTAATGGCACACTTAAACTTTTGGACTTATCATTGTTCTAACCTGATTGAAGAAAGTCCATGTCATACATTTTTTGTACTTCTCTATGAATAATAATAAATAGAAATTAGAAAATGTTAAGCTTTAATGCTATAATGTTTATACCTACAATCAAAAATGTGTTTCCATAAATCTCTATGGTGTATGCCATTTTATTTGAAATAGTTTAATTTTATTGTGATATAGCTGAAGGATAATTAAAATGTGCATTGTGAAACCGACGGCCATGGACTGTAATGTGCCCAAGTTCTTTTATGTGACTGAAGTGGAAGTGAAATATTCCAAGAATGAAGTAGAAAGATTCCAAATGCTATAATCATAATTTTGAATAAGAAACATGCTATAATGACTTAATTTTCACAAATTTTGCAGTAATTGAAGCATACATAATGCATAAATAAAAAGGCAGATAAACGAAGTCATAAAACACTTTTTTAACTATTTTGGTAAATTATTTAAAATGAAAATAGCTATGTCTATGTTTATCTATTATTAAAAACATAAATAAAAATACACATCGGACTAAAGTATCGATTAATAATAATAATATGCTATCAAAAAAGTCTTAAATAAAAATTATATTAAATCCTGCTTGTTTTGGTAGATTTTGGCTTGTAAGATTACATATAGATTTTTGAAAAACGTAAGATTTTTTAATCAATATTCGTCATGTACATGATTCGCAACAGCCGCATTTTATGACTAATACATATTTCCGTGAACTAAACATGACTTCAAATTAATTTGCATTCTTTTAGGATACCTAATTCACCGAAAACTATCATACGCCCTGTACCCAGATATGTGCAATTTACTTTAGCCATTTATCATACTCGAACTTATCGATTTTTCCAGAACTTTATTCCGTTGACGTTTCGTTTTAAATTATTGGATCCTAGCCCTCTTTTGAGTAGTCGTTATTAATGAGAACTTTGTAATTTCAATACTGCTACATTGCGTCGGATAATTCACGGAACTTCAATTTTTTTTACGGGTGAAGGCATGCAAGGTTTTGACGTAAGGACGTCATTGGGTTTTTGTAGATCTAGCTATAATAAAGCATTAGATATTATCGATGCACTGTTATGTGTTTAGATGGAAAGAAAAATAATGATTTAATTCTGCATTATGTTTTGTAATATATTTAAGATACTTATGACTTGAAATAATACACAAAATACTGAATTTCTGTCTTATAATAACAATAATAATAGATTATTATTTTATTATTATTATTAACTTATGCGATGAGTGAAATATATAATACTATCCTCTTGTTCACGCACATCTTTTTACAGATTTATATAGTGTAGGTGCTCCAGTGATTGGCATGCTCCAGTAATTGACATCTATCCCGAAATAATTAATAAATAAGAAAAATAATAAAGTCATATTTTACGTATAAGAATTTTAACATATTATGCCAAACACTGGAGCATAAGGTGCTAATAACTGGTAAATGAATAACTGTAAATGAATCGCAGTGTCAAACACTGGACATAAAGTGCCAGTTACTGATAAAATGAAGAACTGGCAGTGTCAATTACTGGAACATTGAGTGGGTGTCAAATAAAAATTCATAAAAAAAAAAAAAAAAAAAAAAAAAAAAATGCTATCAAATGTATATATTTTAACATGTATGTGGTTCTGAATGTCTTTCATACCATATGTACTAACTTAAGATTTCTAAAAATATTTTCTGATAGCTAGAACATTAAAAATATCAGAGATTGCTCTAAAAGTGTCAATCATCACTGGTGCACTTACCCTATGTTATTATTTTGCTTTGTTAGGGGAAAAAAAAAACCTAAGGATTTTTTTTTATTTTTTATTTTTTTTATTTATTTATTTATTTATTTATTTTGTTTACCTTTAAATATTGGACAATATTAATGATATTACGTAAACGTAATTATTTTCTTATTGAGATTTATTTATTTTTTCTCTTATAAACTAACGGTGTCGTGCCCTTAGCGGAATGGGGTGAAAGGAAAGAAAGAGGAATAGAAGAAGCCGTGCCCTTAGCGGAAATAAGGTGTGCGTGTGGCAGACTGAAATATGTTACTCAAATGCACAAAAGAATGCTTTCTATAGAATGTAGTATGATTAGCATTAGATTTACAGAGTCAAACAAAAATATTCAGTTGACACTGAAGGTTATTATTGGAAATTTGCTGAATTGCATTTTCGTTTACATTAAGCGTTTATTCTACCATTTTTTAAAACGGGAATATGATTTGAATTAGAGTATTTGTCTACTCTACTGTCCGTTTGTCCGCCTCCAGCGTCCGTAAATATTTTATGATTTTTTTACTTTTACTTTCTTGTATATTCAATAGAAGAAAGTGTTGGATTCGTAAAAATGTTTGACTTCCAGTTTTCGACGAATTTATACGTTTTGAGAGGTCTCGAACACCATTTGACTACTTTTAGAAAATGTCCGTCTCTCTGTGTGTGTGCGTGTGACAAAAATTTTGTGGCAACTGTATCTCCGGAACTACTGCTCAGAATTACATATAAATTCACATGTAGATGCCATTGAGCTAATTAGTGCCTATCAACTTTTGGTGCCAACCGCTCAACAGGTGGCGCTGCTATATAGCGGTTTCCACAATTTAAGGGAAAGTTATATCTCAAGTTGTATTGCGTATAATAAATCAAAAATTGATATAAGAGAAGGCCATTGTGAGACATTATGCTGATTCAATTTGAATGCTTGGTGGCCGACAGGTGGCGCTGCTATATAGTGATTTCTGCAATTTAAGGGAAAGCTATATCTCAGGAACTACAGCACAGAATTGAATATAAATTTATATGTTGATGCACCTTAACCTAAATGAGTGTCTGTCAACTTTTGTTGTCAACTGCTCCACAGATGGCGCTGCTATACAGTGATTTCTGCAATTAAAGAGGACGCTATGTCTCAGGTTCTATTGCGTATAATCAAACAAAACGTGATTATATGTGAAGGCCATTATGAGACATTTTGCTGATTCAATTTGGATGCTTATTGGCCAATAGGTGGCGCTGCTATACTGCAAATTTCCTCGATAATGAGAAAGCTATATCTCAACTTCTATAGCATATAACTCTACGAAACTTGATAAGTGAGATAACTACTATAAAAATGCATTTTTTAAGATGTCATTTATAGCTAATAAAACTGTCTTTCTTGGGATATTTAGTGTTAGTTTTCTCTAAGATGATAATTAATTATTTGCACTTAGTGAATTCGTATAGGAAAATAAAGTCTTGTGGTGGCCACAACATACTAGTTCTTATTTTATTTTATTTTATTAATGATATGTGTTATTCAAATTCTTTATTGAATTTCCATACTTAAAATGGCTCTAATAGAACCTATGCCACTGGTTTGTGTACATGATGGACACCCAAAAAATGCCAATGCATTGCGCTTTAGGGAAGACATTTTTATAAATCACATTTAAATAACTTCATCAAAAAATAATAAAGAAATTCGGATTTATTGTTTATATACTAAGAAAATGTTTTGTATAAACTATAATATGCTTAACCTCCAGATTTACAGGGCTAAGCAAAAAGTTTCGAAATATTCAGGGGTGCAAATAGAAAATTAAAAGCAGCATTTCTGTTTGTGTTAAGCCTTTTTAACACTTTCCAACAATGTTTCAGAGTGATTATGAATTCAATTAGTCTATATGTCTGTCTTTTTGCCTGGCCATTGTGTGATAATATTGACAAAGAACATAGAATGTTATACGATACAACGAGTACGCACAGTTGGAAAATGTTGATAATCAATGTGTACCTCCTGATTCTTCGTTTTCGTTTTAAAATGTGTAATGCCCAATTATATTTCCAAAAACTTAAGTAAAATCATAAAATGGCAATAATGTACGTTTTCGTATGGAGTACTGTGATTCATTAAACTTTATATGGTTACAGACACCGTTCTCTCAAATAATGGATTAATCTACAACATGCATACCTATTTTTGCGACAGGTTACTTCTGAAGCAAAGTATAGCCGGTGCTAAATGTGGATGAAAATTGAGAGTTATTTTTTTTATTTATTAATTTATTTTTAAATTTATTATACATTCCGCTAAAGGCACGTATGCTAAAAGCACGCCACCGAGAGGGGATAACATTTCCGCTAAGGACACGGGTTTATAGATTTCCGTTAAGGGCACGGCCCCAAACTAACATTTTGAAAACAAATATAATATTTGTAGATTTTAGTTTCTTTCTTTATTCTTTCTTTTTTTTTCAATTGCACTTTCGAATTTATCTCTTTAACATGTATCCCTAGCAGCGCATCTTCTCCAAATGACATCCTCAGGATGTCCTATGAATAAAAAGACATCCTGAGGACATCTTCAGGATGTATTATGGACAAATGTGTTAGGGTAGTATAAGAGCTCTTTAATCTAAATCCTGCACGGGAGTATTCTGTATTTCATCTGAGTTTACATCTTTTATGTCGGAAATTTCTTTGAGTCTTAGGTCCAGGTATAAAGAGTGCAAAATATGTCGATAGACACCAAGACAACAAACCAATCCCAAACACTTTAAACAATTCATTTTTTATTTCCTATTTAAGTTTGTAATGTATAAGTCATATAAAGTCATCATTCGCCTCTCTTGGAAAAAATCGCATCAATTTGAATAAATTTCAGTTCAAAAGAGAAAGTGTATCATACTTTATCCAGTGCAGTATTTTTTCTTAGCAATTTCTTTAAATTTTTATTTATTTATCGTGACTGTTTACTTTTTCTATTTATTAAATAATTTTGAAAAAGAACAAAAAAGATCTAAAAACACTATAAATAAATTTATTCTTATAAATGATAGCGCAGATGTTTAGGCTTTCAAAGATTTCAAAGAATTTAGTAAGAATAAATTTATTTCTAAATATTTCTAAAATGGCCTCAAGCATTTCGCGAATGAATAAATGTTGTAAAACGCAGAATAAAATCAATGTCTGACTGCTAATTAGATTTTTTAATATTTAAACATTGGTGTGCTTTTTTTAAAGTCATTTTCTTGTTTAAAATCTTAAAAATACTTGCGTCAGCTATTTTTGGAAAATTTTGAATATTCTAAATATTTCTGTGCACGTTAAATTCAACTTGCTTTTATAATATCAGGGGCCGATCCAGGCAAAAATTAGGACGTTTTTACTGCCCCTTCACAAAATTCAAATCTAAAAAAAAAATTTAAAAAAAGACTTTTTTACGAAAAATAAATTCATAAAAACGACCCTTTCACAATATTTCATTTTATAAAAATGATACTTTTATAAAAAATTTCGATTATTTCAGTATTATTGCAAATGTTTGTCTGCCTATTCTTGTCTCACTAAAGCACTATCAGTTTGGTATTAAACATTATATAGAGTGACAATTAAAATGGAAAGTTTTACATATACTGAGAAAAAAAATTATGTTACTGACATCTAGAAACTAAATTGTGGCTCTAGTGAGAATGTCCCCTTATAAATTCTAGTTCCCTTTGCTAGCGAGTTCTAAAAACCCCTATTAGAATTCTAGACCGTTTTCCTGTATAAGGTAAACGCACTAGTAGTGGACCCTGTACCAGTAGTCGACACTTTTAATTTTAAACTCGGAAAATAAAAATTCTGAAGATTAGAGCAATGTTCAGGAAGGGAGTTATACTCCTTTACTGTTAAATCCTTTAACAAAAATAATTCCGGCCATTAGTTTTAAAATAATGTTAGTTTAACTAAAAAAATTGCACTTTTTGTGATTTTGCCGTTTTCTTCTTATCACTTTGAATAAGGAAATGAAATTTTATTTGCTCACTCTCTGCTTATTTTAACTGATTTCTTCTACCTTTTGCCTTTCATATGACTAAAATAAGTATGCAGAATTCATTTATTGTGCTATTTTTTTTTAAATCTTGCATTAACACATAGTATTTTTATGGGTGTCCACTACTGGTACCAAAAAATGTCATCATGACAAATATTGGACAGCCCTGTCCACTACTGGCTCATGTGACTTTTAATGCCAGTTCCAGTAGTGGACACAATTCTGTAATCTAGCAATTTTAGAGTTGAATTTTAAAGCAAAAAATCAAAGTTGTCCACTACTGGGCTTTTAGTGTGTCCACCACTCCCTCATTTTAAGCTCTTTAGATTTTTGATTTTTTTAAATATATAAATGCTACAATTAGCAATTTTCATAATATAGTCGTGTTAAGAAAGAGTTAGTAAAGGTCTGAAATATTAATTATTTTTTGAAACTCTAAAATTTAGGAAATTACACAAAAAATAGCCGGAATATGTCCTTAAAGTGTCCACTACTGGTGCGTTTACCTTAATAGTGGCCAATCTCATTTAAAAATCTATGAAAATAAATGCAAATGCTAGAGGCGAGATTTAGTAATTATAATTTTGTTGTATGACCCAATTCTAGGAAATTAAATGAGAATTTCTCTCAATACAAAGGATTTATTTATAATATTCATGATATTCTTTCACCCTCTACAAAAGTATAGACTAGAAATTCTCGATCATTTCGTATATCCAGGTTACTTGTTTACCTTATGCGCATAACTTGGAAATCTATATTTTTAGTTTAAGGACCTAGAAAATGACTACTTATTCGTTCTAAATGAAGATGGTATATTTTTTCTCAGTGCGTTTTTTCAGCATGCATTTTTTTCATAAATTCTTTATCTTTTAATTGCTTAAACTCCTGCAGATATTTAAGAAAAGCCTTCATATTATTTTTGGTTGCTTAATAGAAACTATTTAAAAGAATTAGGGGTGGATTTTGAAATTTATTGATTAGTTTTTGACAAAAAAATTAAAAAGTACATGTTTATATAAAGTTTGCAATAAAAAGGGAAGAAAGTTATATTTTAATTTTTAATATTTTTTTTTCTTTTAAAAAAAATGCAAAATCCATCCCTAATTCTTTTAAGTAGGTTCTATTAAACTTACTTAAAGGAATTAGGGATGGATTTTGATATTTATTGATTTGTTTTTGACAAAAATAGTAATAATAATAAAATAAAATAAAATGTGCATGTTTATGTAAAAATTAAAAAAGAAAAAAAAAATTTTTTTTTAATGCATGTTTATGTAAAAAAATGTTTTTTTTTTTTTTTTTTTTTTTGCAAAACCCATCCTTAATTCTTTTAAGTAGGTTCTATTAAACTCACCTATAAGAATTAGGGATGGATTTTGAAATTTATTGATTAGTTTTTGACAAAAATAAAATAATAATAAAATAAAATAAAAAGTGCATGTTTATGTAAAAATTAATAATTAAAAAAAGAAGAAAAAAAATGCATGTTTATGTAAAAAATTGAACTTTAAAAAAAAAAAAAAAATGCAAAACCCATCCCTAATTCTTTTAAGTAGGTTCTATTAAACATCCAAAAAAATAATTTAGTCTTTTCTTAAATATTTGTAGAAGTTTAAGCATTTTGAAGTTCATGAATTCATGAAAAAATTAAAACTGAGTAAACGCAATTTAAAGATTTCAAATCCGTAAAAAATGTATCAAAAACCATAAGATTGTTGCCTTAGTTAACATATTAAAATTGGCAACTGTGATAATATACTGTATTTTATTTGACTTAAATCTTTTTATTAAAGTATTTCATTTTGAAAGCATTATAGTATCTCAGTGTGTATTTCATGCGTCAAAATTTTTATTGCACTCGACCTCTTATTGTGTATCAATTATTGTAGCATCAACTTGAAAAAAAATCCAGTTCAGACAAGAAAATGTATTATATTCATAATCCATCTAGAGGACATTATTTTTCTTAACAGTTTCTTTAAATTTCCATTTATTATATTGTTATTTATTTATCGTGACTGTTCACCTCTAATATTTATTCGTTATATTTGAAGAAGAGGAACTGTTCTTCCAGCTTCATGAATTACTGTCAATAATGGAGCAGATATGTGGGCTTTCAAAGATTTTCAAGAGTCTAGAGGGAGCAAATTTATTTCAAAATATTTCTGAAGTGGCCTCAAGCACTTCATAAATGAATAAATGCTGTAAAACACAGAACTAATTCAATGTCGCCTCTCAATACTAATTAGATCTTTTAATTTTGCAACATTGATCTGCTTTTTGAGTGTGTTTCGGATATAAAATGTAAAAGTACGTCCTTGAGTTGTTTTGGAAAATTTTTGAAGGATTTTAAACATTTCGTAAAACATTTGTATTACACGTTGAATTTAACTTGCTTTTAGGGTGTGATAAAATATTTCATTTAGTATAGCATTTTTCGTTTCAAAATGTAAAAAATAAAAATCAACAGCTCACGGTTTGTTTGAAAAACTCTTCAGAAATTTTCTTTTTGGGAATTTCTAGTGAATTTCATAGACACGTTAAATAAAATATATAACGAATCAGTTTGTGAGATGTTGATTTTTCAAAAGGATTATTTTATTAGGAAACAAGATGGCATCTGAGGGTATTAGGACTATTTTCAGTGGAGTACATTTGAGAACTTATTTAAACAATATTAATATATTAAAACGTGTCTCTTTTAGAATTACTCCAGTATGTAATGAGACTTCCGTAAACTGCTTATAACCAAGGCCCGATTAACTGCATGTGAGGCCTGGACACACATACTTTCTTGGGCCATTGCCACCCTCCTCCTCTCACTTAAACAAAAATTTCTGTTCAAAATTTTCTGTTTATACATTAAAGCAGATTTTATTGAATCAAATACAGTTGAACCTGGTGAACGTGAATCTCAAGAAAAACAGAAAAATTGTTCATATTATGAGTAATTCATATTATCAGTAACTAATCTGCATATAATTAAACTAATCTTCATTTTGACGAGAATTGTGGAAACACTTCATGTTAAGAGTAATTCACGTTAAGCGTGTTCATGTTAACGAGGCTCCACTGTATACATGAAATGGGTTTTAGGGCCCCTTGCTACGTAGGCCCTGGGGCACGTGGCCAATGTGTCCCTGCGATAATCAGGTCCTAATTATAACGATATTTAAGAAAGTAATAATAGTAGAGAGTTAATAACTTTTTAAATTATTCATTTAGCCAAGACATTAATGTTACAGATATTTAATATCGCATACATAAGCTGACTATGGAAGTAAAAAATTATGCTGCATTATGTAATATATTAATGTTACATAATGCTGCATAATACACAAAATTTTTAAAATGGTGTATAATATCAAAAACCTCGATTTCCAAAAAAAATTCGTAAAATCTCTTCCCTCTCCTTTCTTTTCCCTCGCCCCTCTTTCTTTTCTTTCTTTTTTATTTTTCTTTTCTTTCTTTCTTTCTTTTTTATTTTTCTTTCTTTTTCTTTTCTTTCTTTTTTTTTTTTTTTTTTTTTTTTTTTGTAGTAATTTATACGTCTTTAATCGATTAAATACATTATGTACCAAGTATTCAATATCGTCATTTTTACTACAAGACTTTTTCTGTAAAGAGAGAGAAAAAAAAAAGAAGAATATGTTTTTCTAAATTTCTGCTTACATTTTAGAATAACATTATATTAACACTTTTTTACTTGTACAATGCAGTTTTCTTTTCTTTAAAAAAAAAGAAAAAAAAAAAAAAATATGAATAAGTAAATAAATAAATTTTCTAAAACTTTATGTATTTGAAAATTTTATTCCGTCAAAAAATAAATGGGAAACGTTTGGAATTAAATAAAAATATTTTGTAAACATAACAAAATCAGTTTTTCGAAAAATATTTTGACAACAATAAGTACTTTTACTACATTGTCCAAAAGTTACAAAATAGATATTTATTATATGTATGTATATATATATATTAGCAATTGCTTTTAAAAAAGTATTTCATTTTATAGTTTTCTTGGCATGCAAAGTCAAAAATTCGAAAATTAAAAAAAAAAAAAAAAAAAAAAAAATCTTCGGGAATTTTGAAGTGGATCAGAAACTGAAATTGCATTATTTAGCTTGCCAAAGCTAGCATCGAAATCCGATCACGTCCTACAGAAACACGACAAACACGCGCTAAGATATATAAGCTATATATTTTGCAAGTCCTTTCTGACAATTCAGACTCAAATAAAAGAGTCCGTAGAGAACGTGATCCCTTGCGAGCAGGACTTGAACAACTCTACTCCTCTTTGCGATTTAGGAGTCAGTCGCTTTCTTTTCTTATCGCCAAAAAATAACTGGAAAGCGGACGAATAAACATCTCCCTCCCTCCACCACTTTTATTTATTTTTATTTATCTGAGAAAAAAATAACGTTCAGAACGCGTAAATTTGAAAAATACTATAGATGCGTAGAGAATATATCTGTTTGCTTAGATTATGGCCTCTTCTTTTCACGTGTGTGATATGTTTTTTTTTTTTTTTTTCAAGTGTAAAGACTGCTCATTGTTTATGTTACGTTCGGAAACTTTTGATAGCTGTTTTTTCGAATGCACTCGCGCGAGTACTCGTGTGTATTTGTGTGCAATACAGTGTAAACCGAAGTAATATTGCCACAATGTATTTTTGTACTAACATAAAAAATGTATTTAAAATATATATATAAATGCTGCGATAGATAAAACAGCTTTAGTTTGAATATCATGCCAAAAAAGTAATGGAAATTTATCTTAAAAAATCCTCTTTTTTTTTTTTTTTTTTTTTTTTTTTTTTTAACTTTCATAATATTGCCGGATTTATTTTGCCTACAGGAGGTCACATGCATCTTACTTTTTAAACATTATAATAAGAATAAGCTTTCCGGCCTATTAAACAATTAAAAAACTTTCTTTTTAACTTTAAACCTGTAACCCCTTCTTTGGATCTAACTGGCGTAATATCTTTAATTCCTTGTAAAAATTGTAAATATGTTTATATAGGTGAAACTGGCCGTACGGCAAGAATTAGACTACAGGAGCGCAGACGATCATATAAAAACTGCAACCAAAATTCTAAAATTGTAATCCATTCAATAGAAACCGATCATATTCCTGACTTCGATAATATAAAAGTTCTAAATTCTGGCTATAATAATTATAAATCACGTATTTTCCTTGAAAGTTGGCACACTGCCAACCATCTCTCCATTATCAATGAAGCATGCGCACTGGCTCCTCAATATTCTGTATTTCTATAAATTCCTTGTGTATTCATGTAATGCTTGCAAATTATGTTGTAGTGATACTGATGAGGAAACCTGGACGAGTTTCGAAACGTCTAAATTTTAAATGTTTTTAAATGTATTTTAACTAAAGTTTTGTCTCATAAATAAAATAGTTTTTGTTTTTAATTATAATAAGTACCTTAATTTATTATTACATATTTGAATACTACATGTAAAAATCCGGAATGATGCAAATTGTGATTCTCTCGTACTTTTTTAATCAATAAGCATATTGATCTATAATTACTTGCTGCAGCATTGTTACCTTCATCTACCTCCAAACCAAACCAAATCTCCAAATCTTCTAGTCATTCATATTTTTTTTTCACTTGTCACTTTTGATAAAACATAGGAAAGAAAAACGAGAGAGAGAGAGGGGGGGGGGGGGGGGAGGACGGAATAAACAAGTGACCTAATTGAAATAATTAGTTGTGAACTTTAAAGGTAAAAAAAAATAATAATAATAACTTTGGCAGGGTAAGGGAAACTGTCTGGGAAGATGTCGATGAAATATATCGATAACGAGCAGACGACATACAGTAGGTGAGAAAACTGACGCAAAATTACGGTTTCTTTGGATCAAATCCTTGAAAGTCTGCCAGTCACAGTTTTTCACCTCTCTCGAATTTTGTTTTTTAGTTTTGGTCACTGAACCCCTTTCTGTCTTGCAGAGCTAAAGATAAAGCGTCCTCGATTACAGATGGCTTCCTTTTCACGCTTTTTTAAAAGTCGTAATCGTGCCAAGCTGCTAATAGACTGCTTGGCGCGATCATATACCCCTGTTTATAAATGCATCGAAGTCGAGTATAAAGTTCAGCGTCTGTCTGCTCTCCCGTAAAGAATGTATCTTCAAAAATATTTTTAATATATTTTTTTTCCCGTAGAGTACACCCTACGCGCCTTCCACGCGCTTTGTGTTAATAAATATCAAATGTAAGATATATTAATAGCTTTCGTTATTACAAAATGCGAGCATTACATGCGAAATATTGTTCATGTCTTTATTGAACGGATATAATCCCCCACCGTACTTTTTCATAGAAAAATAACGATGAGAAAACGTAAAAAATATATTGTTAAAAAAAAAGAAAGAAAAAGAAAAGAAAATTATCTGAAACAAGTCCGAAAATTCACGAAAAATTGCCAAAGTAAAGATATTGAAAATCGATAAGGCGAGGGCTGTCGGGCTCTGGAATCGTCGACAGGACTTCAGTCAAGGAACCCTATTTCCAATCCCTCTTATTAAGGGGGCCGAGACGTTTGCGACAACCGAGAAGTGAGAAATTTAGGTTGTTGCTTTAATAGCCATATCTTTTCTAATTATGTATGTATCAATATAAATTTTTTATGAAATATTAACAAGAAGTTTAAGAAATATTTGATGCAAATTATTTACCCTCATGTGCTACAGTTTTTTTATGATAGCATTGTAAACATGCATACTTTACTCTTAAGGATTTTTCACTTTGGTACACTTTTCTATAAAAACTAATGAAAATTTTACCTCTAAATCATGTATGATGATTGAAAATACTTTTGTTTATGTACTGAACCTATTTCATGTTTTCTTGTTCTTAAAAAAAAAAAAAAAAAAAAAAAAAAAAAAAAAATGGCAATTTTTACTTATTAGAAATATGCATTTTTTAACACATATATTCGCTGTTTGAAAACATATCACGAGGTTTATACATAAAAAAAAATAGGTTCACTATATGCAGAGATACTTATTCTATTTGCCTTTAAAATTGCAGAGAACTACTTTCAACAGATTTTTCACAAAGTGTACCAATATACAAAAAAATGACATATTGAGAAAAATGCAAAATACACTTTAAGCCCTTTAAACTGCTAATAATCACTGTTAATGACACACAAAGTACATAAATTTATTTGTAATCTACAGAATCTGTACTATATTTTAAGAGATTAATTGAAAAATTGAAATTTTGAGAGTATTTCACGTCCCAGTCCCCTTAAGTAATTCGGCAGCAGTAGAGGTGGATCAAAACATGTATTAAGCAGTACAATATCTATGGAGAATGGGTCTGTCATTTGAGGGAACAAGTGAAGTGCAAAATTGAGAAAATCAATTACTGAAATTAAGCGTAAAAGTATATTTTTTTCTGTTAGATTCAATCAATGGTATTTTAAAAATACTTTTTAAATAATTTTATAAAATTAATAGACCGGGGCTTCACAAGTTATTCGGAAAAGCAGAAAGTTTATTTTGAAAGCTGTGACAATTTTAATTTTGAAATGCTAATTCGGTGAATAAGATTGCATATAGAAAGTGCACATTTTTATTGAATAAAAATAGAACTTTCTTCTGAAAATGCTTATATGCATAAATATGCAGGTTTCACCCCCCAAATTAATCATTCAACGATAGGAAATGTACACTATTTTTTTAAACAATGCAAGAGGCACACAGAAAAGTGGCCACTGTGGTGACCGTCAATAGCAAATTTTTTAGTATCCACTTTTTAATAATAAGTGGCCATATGACCGTTGACCAGTGCTAATTTTGCCCTGTAGTGGCAAGCCCTATAGTGGTCTCATTTATAGTGGCCTAATTTTGCCCTATAGTGGCCCTTTGACCACATTTGACGGATGAGAACGTCGTGCATTTTGTTGGCCAAAGTCGCATATGACGTTTTGGTACATCATTGAAATTGAAACCATATTTAACATCTTCATTTTTGTTTATTTGAAAGTAATTTAAGTATCAGTTGCAACGCGAAAAATAATTTCAGTATACCATTATGTCAGATATAAGCAACATATTTTTAGATAGTGATAATGGAAGTTTTATTTAAAAAAGTGATTGTGGTCAATCTGATGAAGAATTTTCTAGTGATTCTTTAAGTAATTACAGCGAATTGCAAAGTGAAGATGACGAAGACAAAAGCGATCTAAACAATGGTGATGATAATGATAATGAGATAATACCAAGAAGTATAAGACTTACAAAATACTTATCAAGTAGTTTGTTTTGAATTTTTCTCTTTATTTTTTTGTAATACTAATTACACTGCACTGCACTGCACTGCAAAAAAAAAAAAAAACCAGCACTAATATCATTCTTGCTGATACTTATGTAAAATGACTACCTGAATCCGAATATGACTCTCATTTTGCCCAGTTACCCTGTTATATTTTTAGCCACCGTTTTTTCGGAACATCACCACCTCCCCTAATTTTTATCACTGTTCGGTAATTTTATGGCCAGGAATTTGATTTGAAGAATGAAAAAGAATTAATTTAACACTTAAAACCAAAATATATATAATGTTTAATCTGAAATATAATGGCCAATTTTAAAAACTAACTGCTACTTAAAACCACTAATAAAATCGGTTACTTCCATTCGCTTTTGAATCGATATTCCGATATCTTCAAAGAATAGAAGAACCTTGTTCAAAGCGAGGGAAGCGAGTTCAGCACTTGTGTTAACTCGAAGAAATAAAGAAAAAAAAAAGTCGTTTTAACCGTTAAATGCGACCAAAATGACAGAGTGAAACATTATCATAAATATACCTATCTGCAGAAGTTTCAGTTTTCATATATTTTTTATCACCAGAGATTAAAGTTTTGCGTACCTTCATAGATTTATCGATTGTAATATTTATTTAACTTTAGTGTGAGGTTTTATAATAGACAAGGTTGGTTATTTAACGTTAAAACTGGTTTAAACCGTCAAAAAAGTAACATTCAGATATTTTAGAATATATTGTATTGTGACACTATAATAATAAAAAATTGAGGTACAAATTTAAAAATTAGTTAGGAGGGAACATTAAAATAATAATAATAATAATAATAATAATAAAAGAAGATAATTTTTATTTATTTTTTTATTTAACCCTCCGTCGGGCGCACCCTCCCTGAGAGGTCCGTTTTATTTTTTATTCTCTAAATATCTTACGCATGATTTTTAATTCAAATTAGAGTCCTGCGCGGGTCGGGTTTTACCCGACCCGAACCCGACAGATGAATTTTAAATCAACCCGAAACCCGACCCGAACCCGACAAAAAAATTTTCATCAACCCGAAACCCGACCCGAACCCGACAAAAAATTTTTCATCAACCCGAAAACCGACCCGAACCCGCAACAGAGAATTTTTTGCGACCCGAACCCGACCCGAAACCCGACTTATCTAACCCGAACCCGACCCGAAACCCGAAAAATAAATCATTACTTACTCATCTAAAAATCATGCAAAACATGGTAAAATGATATAACAAGAAATAAATTAAATTTTTATTGTCACACAGTTGGTAAATTATAAAAAAAACTAGTATGTTGTGGCCACCACAAGACATTCTTCTATATTTTTCTGTCAAATTTACTAAGTGCGAATAATTTATTAAATTTATTATTAAAAAGTTTAACGTGATGAATGCAAATAATTTTCATCTTAGGGAAATCTAACACTAAATATCCAAAGAGAAACAGTTTCATCGTCTATAAATAACATCTTCAGGGTGGCTAGTATTTAAACCTTTTCAAATTCCCTGACTTTTCCCTGACTATTTTTTGAGATTTTCCTCCATTTTTCCCTCTCACGTTTATTTTCGATGAAAATTTCACGACACTAGCAAAAAATTTAGTGATTTAAAATATCATTAATAATTAAATGATTAATATAGCTTATTTTCACAAAATTTGTTAAAATTCCCTGACTTTAAAGGAAATTCCCTGACTATTCCCTGACTTTTCCAGATTTTCTAAATTCCCTGACTTTTCCCTGATTCTTTGGTTTTCCCTGACTGCTAGCCACCCTGATCTTAAACGATGCGTTTTTATAATGGTTATTTCACATATCATGGTTCGTACAGTTATATGGCATAGAAGTTGAGATATAGCCATTCTGTTATCGATGAAATTTGCAGTATAACAGCGCCACCTATTGGCTGACAAGCATTCAAACTGAGTCAGCATAATGTCTCATAATTGCCTTCTCACATATTAAGTTTTGTTTGATGATACACAATAGAACCTGCGATATTATAGCTTTCCTTGTAATTGTGGAAATCGCTGTGTAGCAGCGCCACCTGTTGAGCGGTTTACACCAAAAGTTGACAGGCGCTAATAAATATTAAAGGGCACCTACATACAAATTTATATGAAATTCTGTGCAGTAGTTCTTGAGATATAGCCTTTCTTTAAATTGCGGAAATCGCTTTGTAGCAGCGCTACCTGTTGGCTAATAGGCATTCAATTTGAAATAGCGTAATATCTCATATTGGTCTTCTCACATATGAGGTTTTGTTGGATTATACACAATAAAACCTGACATATATAATCTAGACCTCTCAAAACTTGTAAATCCGTCGAAAACCGGAAGTCGAAAATTTTTACGAATCCAATACCTTTTTCGATTTAATATAGAAGAAAGTAAAAAAATAAAAATAAATAAATAAAACGTAATTACTGATTGTATTGAGTTAAAAATAAAAAATAAATCTAAAAAAAAAAAAAAAGTTTAATAATAATGTTTGAACATTTATGTGAGTTGTGAACTTCAAGATTGCAAAAATATGCTTCATTTTCAGTGTTAATAGTTCGTTGTTTAATGATTATATTCTGAAAAAAAAAAAAAAAAAAAAAAAAAAAAAAATATATATATATATATATATATATATATTATCTTTATTTATTGCTTTTGTTCGACATGAATGTTTATAATAATTTGGGTAGCAGGGATATATGATTCACAATTGGACATCTGCTTTTCCGCAATCACTTTCAATTCACACAATCAGCAAATTATCTTCTTACAGCTGCAATTTTCGTGCGTTGTTTTTGTTTATTTGTTCTAAAGAAGACGTTAAAGGATATTATTATTATACCTTAATGGAATCCGTTTCCTAAATGTGTTTATTTTACATTACTTCTACTTTTTACTTTCTTCTGTATTCAATTGAAGAAAGTATTGGAATCGTAAAAAAATTTCAGCTTCCGTTTTTTGATGGATTTACACGTTTTGAGGGTTCCAGAGCACAATTTGACTAGGTATTCTTAGAAAATATGTATCTGTCAGTTTGTGTGTCTGCGTGAAAAAAAAAAAAAAAAAAATGTGCGACTGTATCTCGGGAACTACTGCAGTTAACCTTGACCTAAATTAATACCTATCAACTTTTGGTGTCAATTTCGTAACAAGTGGCGCTGCTGAACCGCGATTTTCACAGTTTCAGGTAAGGCTATAGCTCAGGAATTACTACACGATTTTGTATATAAATTTATATGCAGATACACTTTGACATAAGTTAGTGTTTACCAACTTTTGTGTCAATTGCTCAATAAGTGGTGCTGTTATACGTCGTCTTTCGCATTTTCAGGGAAGGCTATATCACAGGTTCTGTTGTGTATTATCAAACAAAACCTGACATGTATCAGTGTAGCCATTACGCTGATTCAATTTGGATGCATATCAGCCAACAAATGGCGCTGCTATAGTGCAATTTTCCCTGAGAACGGGATGTGGCTGCATCTCAACTTCTATGGCATATAACAGTACGAAACCTGATGTATGAGGTAACCATTATGAAAACGCTTTTTTAAGACTTCATTTATAGAGAATTATACTGTCTTTCTTTTATTATATTTAGTATTAGTTTTTTCTAAATGAAAATCATTCATTATGGTAGATAATTTTAATAAATAATAGTTTTAAGAAAATATTTTTATTGAGCGAATTCCTTTAGGAAAATATAGAAGAAAGTTTTAGGTGGTCACAGCATACTAGCTTTAAATGAAATCACAACAAGTATTTCTTCTATATTTGCTGTATAAACAAGTATAAATGGAGGAAAATTCAAAATTCCGTTTACACAAAAGCGAGGATTAAATTTCGTTAAAAGTAAAGGTATTAAATAAATAATAATTAAGATAATTTAAAAAAAAAAAACTAGTATGTTGTGCTCACCACAAGACATTCTTCTATATTTTCTAATACAAATTCGCTCAGTACAGATAATTTACTAAAGCTATTATTTATTTAAATTACCTACCATAATGAATGCAGACGATATTCATCTTAGAGAAAAATTACATTGTAAGAAAGACAGTTTTATTCTCCATAAATAGTATATTAAAAAACGCGTTTTATTTTGTACAGTTATACTCCATAGAAGTTGAAATATAGCTTTTCTGTTCTCGGGGAAAATTGCAGGACAGCAGCGCCACCTATTGGCTGATATGCATCCAAATTGAATCAGCATAATGTCTGATAATGGTCTTTTCAGATATATATATATATATATATATATATATATTTATTTATTATGCACAATAGAACCTGAGATATCTCTTTCCCTTAAATTATGGAAATCGTTGTATAACACTGCCACCTATTGAATTATTGGTACCAAAAGTGAAAAGACAATAATTTATATCCACATATAAATTTATGTGCAATTTTGTGCAGTAGTTCCTGAAATATAGCCTTTCCTTGAACTGTGGAAATCACTGTATGCAGCGCCACCTTTTGAAAAATTGACATAAAAAGTTGATAGGGACTAGGTTATGTCAATGTGCTTCTACATATAAATTTATATGCAATTCTCTGCAGTAGTTATTGAGATATAGCATTCCCTTAAATTGTGGAAATCACTGTATAGCAGCGCTATCTGTTGAGCAATGGGCACCAAAAGTTGATAGGCACTAATTTATGTCAAGGTGCATTTATTTATAAATTTATATGCAATTATGTGCAGTAATTCCAGAGATAAAGTCGCCACAAAATTTTTGTCACACACATACAGAGACGCAGACTGATATTTTCTAGAAATAGTCAAATCATGTTCTGGACTCTCTAAACGTGCAAATTCGTCAAAAATCGGAAGTTGAAAATTTTTACGAATCTAATACTTTCTTCTACTGAATATAGAAGAAAGTAAAGAAAAAAAAAAACTTGTAAACTGCGAAATCTTTTCAATTTCTAGACTGTAAATGCGAGGTTATATTTCTTTATATATTAACAACAATCTAGAAAGATTTATAATACTTTTCTAATTTTCATACAATTTCTACAAAAGATACATATTAGTTCCGTTGAAGAAAAGAAAACAGATCCAGATGCAAATACGGATCTATTTTTCTGGCGGATATCCGCGGATACGAATAGGGTGCTCCGGTACATGTCTGCCCACCAGCGGTTCTGCGCTCGAAGCTGGTAGATGGGAGGTGTCGGGTTCGATCCCAGGTCGCGCTCATCGACCTAGCCGTTCGGAGTTTTCCGTGATTTCCTCCAAAACACGCATAAGTACGTTCTAGGACACCTTAGAAAGACTCAAACGGACGGCATACCCCCTATAGGCCTAGGACACATCTGGAGTCAATCGACCTTAAATCCTCCAACCAAACAACCAACCGATACATGTCTAGTATGCGCACAGAATGTTTAAATTAGTTACATAGTTGTAAACATGCCTATAAATATATGTTTATAATTGTAAAAAATATTTTGAAAGATGTTCTCCAGTCGACCCGACTTCTTGAAAAACAAACCCGACCCGAACCCGAACCCGACCCGCAAGAAAAAAAAATCTGTCAACCCGACCCGAACCCGACCCGCACGAAAAATAGATCAGTCAACCCGACCCGAACCCGACCCGCAAGAGAAAAAATTCTGCCAACCCGACCCGAACCCGACCCGCGGGTCGGGTCGGGTTCGGGTAAAATCGGGTTACCCGACCCGATGCAGGACTCTAATTCAAATACACCCATATGGTGACCTTTTTAAGTGTGAATTGAAAGTAATAAACGAAAATTTGATGCATCAATTCGAATTTATTGATTGTAGTACAAGTATTTTAACAATAAAGTATTTACCTGTCCTCTCAGGCAGGCTGCGCCCGATTTTGTTGTCCTACGGGTGCGCCTGACGTAGGGTTAAATAGTTTTTGAAAAATTTTAATATATTTAATATTATTACATTTCAATGCATAAAAATGCAAATTTTCATACAGTAATTTACAAAAAATATATATGTACTGTTCGTCACACTGTAAAAAATTTCAGCATACAACTACAGTCTTATGTAAAATTACTGAGAAAAATAAAAAGGGATGCTCAAAGAAATCTCTTTTATATATGCATTTTAATGACTAGTATTAATATTAATTAAATATTGGCAAGAATATATTTGTGACTTGAAAGGAAAGGCTTTTTCTAAAGTAGAAACATTCGTTTTAAATTTTTATTGAGAAATTGAATAACAAAAATACATACAATTACACCATGATGATTGAGAATCTCAATTACTTAATTTTAACAATATAAATTTATAGATTCTCTGGATAAACATTTCAGTAAATTTATAGAATTTTTTTTTACAGTCCTTAATTAAAAATAATTAATTTAGAATCTTATTTTGTAATTGATATTAAAGATTTAGTTTAACTAGTCATGCAATATCTAACAATTTTTAAACTGAAGTATGGTTAAAAATTTCTTGTATATTTTTAAACATACAACATTAAAACTTACTATTGATTATAACCCAGAATGAAAAGACACGATGCAATATTCAATAGCGTATTAATTTTATTTATTACGATAAAATAATTACGGCCAGTTAGTACAGCTTCCTTTTTCAAAATAAGACTTTGTAAAACTTTTGATAACTCAAAAATAATAAGTAAATAGTCCACCGTAGAATATTCATCTATATTTGAATTTTTGTATTTCATAAAGACAATAAATACCAATTCTTTGTACTTAAATAGAAATCATTGGCATTCTTAGAAAACACGCAATGCTTTTCTGAAAAAATTCTTTTAACCATAAGACAAAAAATTTATTGACTACTTCATTCTTTAAAGTATTCCAAGAAGTGAAAAATTTGAATTTTTTGAGAGTTTTTGACGTGACAGTTTGAACTGCGCTTTAAACCAACAATAAATAAATAATAATGATAATAATCCCCCCCCCCATTTTCATTCTTTTATCAAGAATATAAATCTCTCAATTTGCTCTTAAATATTATTAAAATTACACATTAATCGTTTTACAATTATTTGATACGATTATTATTTTTATTTTATTAGTACATATATTATATTAAAACATATTCTTTGATCTGTTCTTAAGGTGCCTGCCTACCTCTAAAATGCAATTTTCGGTTTAAACTCCGATTTTCTATTTTTGTGTTAGTATTAAAGCCTGAGATTTTAGCTTTCTAAATCAGTTAGAAGTTTGTTTCTATCTTGCTTAGAACTTGAGTTACAGGCATTTTAATATTAGTCACTCGCCAGTTTTTGAAACCGGAAGTGACCGGAAATGACCCGTAAATGTTTGTTTACACAAATGTTTTACTCACTATAAGCATCAAAATCTGTTACTGAATGTAAAATGAATTTAAAAAAAAAAATAAATAAATAAATAAATAAAAAGCTTTGAAATAAATCAGGAACTTATTAAAATTATTTTTTGTTTATTATTTATTTATTTATTTTTTGTCGATACAAGTTATGAATTGTCATGTATATTCATGATTTTTTCAGCATGTAAAAATGTTATCTTCTCTAAAATATTAAATAACATGGTTATAGTTTTGAGAGTAGTTCATTCCCTTAAAAACCTTTCAATAATCTAAATAAAATTTACAGAATAAAAATATCTTTATTTAAATTTGACTTATGATGTTTTGTAAAAGTGCTTTTTTTTCGCGAATTTTATGCATATTTTGAGCCTAAATATCAAAATATTTTAAAATTTGCATATTTTTTTCAGGTTATTCGCTGTTTTTACTATATTCTATCATATAATGCACATAAACAGGCAATTTTTCAATTATTAAAAAAAATCACCTCCGACGGTAGGCAGGCACCTTAATGTTTCCCCCTCTCCTTTACTATCTTAAACATTCGAATAGAAAACTCACTAGTGGCTCTCATAAACGCCATTAAATTTATACATGCAGCAAAATTATATAAAATTATTTGATATTTTAATTTTAAATGTCCCTTGCTGTGCTTCCTGAATTACATTCAGCTTTCACTTAAAAGAATACTGTGAATTTTTACGGTATTTTTATGGTCGGATATCGAATTAAAGTACTTTGAAATATTTTCCACGTATTGCATTACTTTTGTGCGTACTAAAATGCTAATTTAAACTGAAAAGTTCACTTTTAACAGCCTGCTTTTAGAAGAAACTTGAAACCTTTAATAAAATTTCTCAGCTTTCACGTTTTAATCGATTTTTCGATATCTTAAAAGAGAGTAAAGCGAATTCGGTGCTTAATACATAGTTGTGAAAGATATTTTAACCATTAATGCGACCAAAAATGGCAGAATGAAAAATTGCCGTAGCTATTCTCTATCTACAGGATTTTCAGTTTATCAATTTTATATCACCTGAGATTATGTCGGAGTTTCTGACGGATTTATTGGTTGATAAAAATGATCGTCGCTACCATTTTTTATTTTCATTTTCAAACAAATAATTAATCTTGTGTTAGTAAGTGAACTTATCATGAAAGTGTTTGGATTGAATTTTGATGGCTGGCGATTATAAGTTGAATTTGTGAATTTTCCAATTGAAGATAGAGGGAGAAGAAAGATAAAAAGTTTTCGTTTTGTTTTAATATAATTGGCATCTTTTTAACATAGATCTGTTTAAGCTGAGGGTGCTCTCTGAAATCGTTAGGAGAAAAAGACATTGTAGCGCTTGCAACTGTGGGCAATTGTCTCGCAACCTCTAACCACCAACAGAATACAGTACCTGGCGCTCATTAAAATTACATTCGTTCAAAGGCAACGTGATTTTATTAAGTGGCAGATTTTTATATCTGGCCAACGTTTTTGCACTAAAAAAAAAAAGGTATTACTTCCTTGAATTTAGAAAGAAATTTTAGACGGTAACAATTAATGAGATTAATGAACCGTATTAATTAATTTTTGACAGATAATTAATTGTTCATTCAAAATAAATATATTAAATTCATACTCCATATAAAACTAATAAACACATACTGCATATAAAATTAGTCAATATTTATATGTTAATTAAATGTTGAAAAGTTTTTTGCTTCTTAGTTATTTCAAAATGAGAGCTAGGAATTGTCTTTTAACCCGATCAAGTTATCGTGGGTCGTTGGAGACCCGAGCCATTTTTCTTTTGTCGCAAACCTAAGAATCCATATATAGAAGAAATACCTATCCATCGTGTCCATGATTTTTCCGTAAAAATGAAATTTTTAAATTTTATTATGCAATCTGAATTTTTCAAATATCTCAATTTGTTCAAAATTTATGAATAGAAGTCCCATGATAAACTGACAAGGTGCCGAAAAAAGCGATAACCTGATCGGGTTAATTATTAGAAACGAAAAAATAAAAAATATCACTAGTGAATCAAAGGAAATTTGTAACTTATTATTTCGTTTTTTAGAATACATTCTTGGAATTTATTACCAAGACAAGTAATGAAGCTAGTTTATTTTGTTATTATGCTGCAAGTGTAAAATTTTCGACAAAGTGAGCTAACGAGGGAGATTGCTGTGCTTTTTTTCTCTTTTTATTAAAAAAAAAAAAAAAAAAAAAGAAAAGAAAAGAAAAGTGTAAATAAAAATTTGTTGAATGTGCATAAATGCACATTTTATGCTGATGGAGAGATTTTTTTTGAGTTTATTAGCCTGCAATGCTAATTTTATTAAACGGCGGTTTTAAAAGTAGTTTGTATTGATTTGATTCAGGTACAGCATATATACACACAACGTTTAATTCTTATATATTTATATATTTAGGAGTAGGGATATAAAGAAACGAAGATAAATAGAAAGATAAGAAAGAAATATTCTGTTCATCAAGAAGTATATGACTGCTTTATTTTCTGTAATTTACCACTTATTTTCAAATTTTACGATTTCTCGTTCTTCTTTTTCCACATTAAAGTGTAAAATCTCTGATCATTATAAAATTGTATGTGTTTGTCATCACATTTTTGCATATAGAAAGAAGTTACCTGATCCAAAAAATATCGCATTCAAGTGTATCTTTACAAGATCTAATCGTGTTCAAAACCCGATTTTCTATTTTTTTTTTTTTTTTTTTAAGATATTTTATGTTTTCCAAAATCTCTGAAAAATGACGACATAATTCGGAGGCAATATATATTTACATGTGGGGGGGAAAAAACCTCAAGACACAGTTTGTAAATTAATATCGCGTGAGTCGGGTCGAGCAGCGCCATATTCATATTAAAGCCAAATTATATATATTTTTCATATATTCGCCAAATTCATATTATAGATATATTCTTGCTAACCAAACTTAATAAAACTATTATTCATGCAGGGGCCGATCCAAGGAAGAATTGGGGCTCTTTTGCTGCCCCATCAAAAAATTCAAATCTATAAAAGACTCCTTGAGAAAATTCAAATTCATAAAAATGGTCCTTTCACAAAATTTCATTTGAAAAAATGATACTTTTTACTAAAGTTTCGAACGATAATTTTATTCACAAAAAAAAATTATAAAAAAAAATATATATATAAAAATATTTTGTGTTTCGCAAAAATGGGCCCCAAAAATAAAAACCTGAATTGACCTTTCCCTCTCATATAATAATTATTCATTTAAAACACCTAATCATAATTATTAAAGTGACGAGATCCATATTAATTTGTAATCCTTTTTATTCAATGTAGTATTCTGAAACTTATTTTTTCTCCCTTTAATTATTTGAATCTATTAGGATGCTTTTTATAAATGGTTTTTTATTAATGAATATATACATTTTAATTAAAACTGTTTGCTACTTTTAATTAATTTATTTTTCTTTGCCATAATAAGTATTTCTCTTTGACAATTATTGTTGAATCCTGCAAAGATTAACAAATATGTATTTAAAATCTGTATTAATTTTGCTAATTAATATAACGCAACGACATGTCATTTTAACTTTTTTTTAAATGATTTTTTCACATTTTAGTTATTTTTGTTAATTAATTAACAAAAGTAACTAAAGTAAGTACGTATTTCAAAACCTTTCTATTCATATTTCTTTTTTTTTGCTGTTGTTGTTGTTGCCATTTTCATTTTCTTTTCTTAAAATATTTTTTTCTCCTCAATGGGAAAAAAAAAAAAAAAATGTTGGATATTTAAGTTTTTCACAGGATGTAAATTTTTTCCCTGCACACTTTTTTTTCCCATATTAAAGGGTTTTTTTTTTTTTTAACCCTCCTTTTCTGTAAATTACATGACCGACTTCTTTTCATTTTAGTACAGTTTTCAATTGAGATCTTTTTTTTTTTTTTAATTCCTCCCCCCCCCCCCTTTTCGTCATCTCATCCCCTTTACAGCCTTTTGAATCGTTTAATTGAGGGGGGGGGGGGTATTTATTTTACCGGTTTTGAAAGATTTTTTTTTTTTAAGTTGTTTCTGGCAGTGATTTTTTTTTTTTTTTTTTTTTACTCTCTGGAGAATTTGTCTGACTACAGAGCTTTACATAGATTTAATCCTTTGGGTATTTGATGTTTTTAGCTCTCACCTACTATCCTATCTGCCCTCAATTTTGTTTTAGTATTGTTTCTTTGGCCATTTTCCTTTTTCAGTCTATTGAAAAAAAATTCAGCTCATTTTTTATCGAGTAGTTAGAAAATTTTTCCCTTTTTGGTTTATGTTTTTCTCTCCATTAGTTCCTCTCTTCGATGATTTTCTTCTAATTCCTGTAATAAAGCTTAATGATTCATTTTAAAATTCGTTTTGCAATTTAATAGAATTGCATTAGCAGTCAGTAACTTTTATGGGATCTCAAGCATTCAATTTTAGGAATAAATTTAAATTATTTGCCGAATGCATACTTTATCTCATCTTGAAAAAGGAATTATTAGATTGGTATTATGCCATTATATATACAGGGTGTCTGTCCAATAAGTCTGTAGACATTTTTAAAATTCATAACTATTGGATGAATTGATAGAATTGAAAGCGGTTTGTGAAAAAATCATTCTCGTGAAGGGGGATTTCTTTTAGAAAAGAAAACATATAGTTACATTTTTTGTCGATGATACTTACACAAATAGTTAATTTTTTCTCATGGATGTGAAATAAAAATATGCAAATGAATGTCCTATAAATTGCATAATTTTGCGATTAGAACATTTTATTTCTTATTTTGTCTCCTACTTGTGCATACATGAAGTTTTAATTGCTATGCTGACTTGGTGGATAAAGCGTTATTGATAAAGATGTTTTCCCTCAGGTAAGAACCGCCGACTGAAGCTGCAGTTAGCAGTGTTATAATTCGTTTGCAAACTGTAATTTGTGGTGATGAAAGACACATAGAATAGAATTTATATGCCTGTAAACATTTGCATGCGAATAAGTACAGTTTTTCATGGAAATGCGTAATCTGGTCATGCACAGTGCCCTCTATCGACAAATAGCTTAATTATTATTTTTTCTTTACCAAAAAAAAAAAAAAAAAAAAAAAAAGTTCCCCTTCACGAGAAGGATTTTTTCGCAAACCGTGTTCAATTCTATCAATTCATTCAATAGTTACGAATTTTTAAAATTTCTACAGACTTATTTATAACACACTGTATATGTGTATATATATATATATGTAATACATCTCCTTTTTGTAAGATGATGAATTCCAGTCACTCCATATTAAGAGAGTTCACTCAAAGAAATACTCCACAATTGATGATGCAGTCGTTTATTTGAAGACAGTCATATTACACTTTATTAACAGTCACATCATTTTGAGCACGCTGTACACATCCGTAGCCGAGATCGTTCCATTAACGGCGGAACCGCTAATCAATCCCCCTCCTGGGACCGTTAAACTAAACTTGTTATCGTCGTGAACTATTTAATAATCAAAAGCTGCCATGGAAAAAGACCCCGATTTTCGGGTGCTCCCGTTTTTATATGGATATTTCGGCGGGAACCCAAACTATTTTTATGAATGCTTATTGGATAATTAGGTCAGCTAAAATCCAGCCCACATTCTTTCATTGGCTGACCCGGATATCCAGGATTTCGTATTTCGCAATGCATTGCCGCTAATTTCAACTATTGCATAATTTTGATTATGAAACTTCTTCTAATCGCGATTCCCGCGCTACGACGTGCTTTGCTGAAAAACTAACTTTACTGGGGCGCTAAAATAGAATTCTCACAAAGTTGTTCTTAAAATTAAGATTTATTCTGAGCTAATACTATTAAGATATCATTTAATATTAATTTAAATATTAATTTAGAATCTTGCTTATTTTATCCTTTCATATATATATATACATATATATATAAAGATGGTCGTAGAATTAATTGTACAAATATATCACAGAAGAAATATAAGATCTAATGTTATATTACTATTTAATAAGTTCCATGTAAAATTAAAAATATAACAACAAAAGTTTTGCAGTAATCAACACTTTTCAGGTGTATTAGTTGAATTGTTTTAGCAAAAATAGGTAATTTTTTGTATTATGAAAGCTTAAAGCTACAAAAAATAAATAAATAAATAAAAATAAAAAAGAAAGAATTCTGGAGTCAACTGAATTAGAGAGTAAAATAAATGGAGCTCAAAAATTATAAAAAGATAAAATTCAAAACTTAGAAGAAAAAAAATCATTTACTTCAGAAAACAATCCATTGCATAAATATATGAACGTTACAGTCTGTTAACAAAAACAAGCTTAAAAAATGTTAGTAAAATGTGAAGGGAATGCAGTAAAGCTGGAAATTAGCGGTCGCCACTCGCCACATGGCGACTAGATTTTTAAAAGTGGCGACTAAAGAAATTGCCTTTGGTCGCCACTGCAGTGGCCACTTCTCTTCTACCCATTCTTTATAAAATATACCCCATTCCACGGCAAACTTGGATCGCGCGGCGGCTTTTTCGCGGTAAACGCGCCGCGCAAAGAATTCAGGCTGTTCTAAAATCTAACCTCGCCACTTGCAAACATATTTCGGAAGTCAATTTTAATAGTAAACGCTTAAAATTCTTCTACCCATTCTTTATAGAATACCCCATTCCAATGCAAATTTGGATCGCGCGGCAGCGTTTTCGCAGTAAACGTGCCGTGCGCCTCGAATTCAGGCTTTCTCAAATCTAACATCGCCACTTACAGACATTTTCGGAAATCAATTTTAACTGGAAATTGGAAAGTAGTCTTATTCATATACTAAAAAAACGTATGGCTTTTTTCCATTTTTCTATAAAAGTATTAGATTTTTGATTTTAAAAAAATGTCAAAATGAGAGTTTCGGCCGACTTTCGGGAGACAGAGACGAAAAGGAAGCTCGTGAGATAATCAATCGGCTGAAACTCCGATTGTATTACGTTCGCAGAAAAATTAAAAACGTCATTCGACGCATTTTCTTTGTTATTTTATACCACTTTCTTTTCAAACTTGGCATTTCTATCCATTCCCAACGGCCGTATCGCATTCAGTTATATGCGTGGTTTCTCGAAATTTTCTCGAAAAATCTTTAAAACAAGCTTTATATAGTAATATAAATTTTGGATTTATTGCTTTAATATGAAGAGATTTAAAGAAAATCCTGAATCACAAAGCAACCGTAGTGGTAGTAAACGTGGAGCTACAGATAATTCTGTAAAAATATCTTTTTTCGCAAAAAGTTAAGTGCGTTTTCTGTTATTATTAAAAAAAAAAAAAAAAAAATGTATATATGTATGTATATTTTTAGTTCTTAATCAGAAGAATGCATAATTTATTGAATATTTTATTTATTTACTACATATTATTTAATATTTGTTATTGCATATGAACTATTTTTTACTTTCTTCTATATGTAATATAGAGAAAGTATTGGATTTGCAAAAATTTTCGACCTCCGTTTTTTGACGGATCTACACATTTTGGGGTCTCCTGAACACGAATTCATAGTTTTTAAAAAATGTCTGTGTGTGTGTGTGTCTGTGGTTTAGTGTTTTCACCGTATCTCACGAACCAATGAATGAAATTCAACCAAACTTGGTATATAGTTGGACCCTGGCCAGCCACATTCTCTAAATTCAGTTAGAGAGGGGGGATTATAATTGCAAATTATTAAAAATTCATAAAGAAAAATTAATTTATAATTCATTTGTAACATGAAAAAAAAAAAAAAAAAAAAAAAAAAAAAAAACGGAAAAAGAAACTTGCAAAATAAAGTATTATTAAAAAAATATTTTTTTTATTTACATATACTAATATATTTTCATGAATCAAAGATGTTTTTTTTTTTTTGAAAAAGTAGAAAATCGACACCATTCAGGATAGTGAAGGGGCAATATAATCAGAATTTTTCTGTTATAAAATAATATAACCAAAAGAGCATTTTAAACATATGAATTTTGTATTGAATAGTATTTTCTTACATTCATAGTATAAATTATGTAAATCTCTTCCTATTTCATTTATTAAAATTTATCAGAAATGTATTATTGTGGATGAGTTTCAAAAAGTTGACTACCTTAATTATTTTCTTAATGATTTGTCGAGACTGAACATTGAAAAAATTAAAGAAAAGAAAATTTTATTTTACTTTTACTTTTATCAGCGAGTGGCCAGTGGCCACTAACTTTTTAAAAGTGGCCACTAAAAAAATGAAGGCTAGTGGCCAGTGGCCACCAACCAAATTTCTTAATTTCCACCTTTAGAATGCAGTACGTTTTAAAAACTAAAATAGTTCATATAAACTTAATAAATAAAAATAAATAGTTTTTTAACTAATAAGTATATTAATGTACTATATATTGTTTAAATTAAAGATATTAATATTTAATTTTATATATATTAAGTAAGTATTAAATACATCAAGTTTCTTTTTCTGAAAGTTAATCAATATTGAGGGTAATCAATATTGATGTCTGTAAATTTTTTCGGCTTTAAGCTTACAAATACACAGAAATTCACCAATTATTTGCATACATCATTCAGTCACCGCCCTTGAAGAAGTACTATTATAATGTATGCTTTGATTCTTGGATTTTATTAATTTTTTTTAATTAAATATTACATTTCTTCATGTGATTTTATTTTTCTTCCTATGAAATGTTTGAAATTATTTTTTCTTTATTATATATAGAGAGAAGAATTTATTATATATATATATATATATATATATATATATATATATATATGTATATATATAGAAAGACAAAAAACTAATGTGGGGAAAAAAAAAAAAGAAGGAAAGAAACGAAGAAAGATAAAAAATTATAGAAAGTGAAAATTTTTCTTATTCATAAAATCAAAATATATGAAAAAATTCTTTTTAATAATTAACTTGACTATCGGAATTTTTTCTATCTTAATATTTAAATAAACATACTGTGAAATTTCATAACTTTTGCTGCTCCCCCCCCCCCCCCCCCCCCAAATCCTTCTTTAACATATGCAAATACACGATTTGTCCATGAATGTACTTAAAAAATTCTATCTGTTAAAAATATTTTAGGAGATCAGCAATTTTAAACGTTCTTTTCTAAAAATAAATTGTGCTTTTTATTCAATGTATAGTTTATCTTTTGGCATATCTTAAAAGAAATTACTATAAATTTATTATTGATATATTTATTAGTATGTAATGTATTTTTTAAAATACTACAAATTTATATCCGACCTAAAATATATAATAAATCGTTTCTTAGTAATAACTCTAGCAAAAATATAAGGTCTCTGATTCCGTAAAACTTTTTTTGCTTTTCATACAATAATAAATGAGTCATAACATTGATCATAAGATCAGCTGTATGAATCAGATGAAAAAAAGTCGCCGAAGAAGATAAACTAATGAGGATACGTAGAATTTTTTCTTATATAGTGGAAATCAGATTATTTGGAAATATTCATCTTAATTACTGAATTATTAACCAAAGAAAAAAAAAAATATTTCAGTTATATATATATATATTCCAGAATAAATCGCTTTTAAAAATAAACAATTTTTCCCCTTCAAATTTATACAACTTCACGGTCTATCGAATTAAATATATGGTGTTAAGAGACGGATCCAAAAGAAAATATTCAAATATTTAAATTTGCTGATTTATCATGTGATTTATTTTTTAACAATACGATAAGTTATATATCATCAAGCTTTGTCAACTGAGTTCACAAATTTCAGATTTCTTCAAACGATGTATATAATGTTACAAATCTTGCAAAAATAAATAAAGAAAGAAAGAAAAAAATTAACTGTTTATCAAAGGACTAATATAACCACTAAAACCAGAAATAGTGATATTTATTAACAGATTTTTCTGTAAGATATGTATATAGGTAATATGAGGAAAACCCATAATACTTCGTGATAAGGAACTACAAAATTCTAAATACTTATTTTTAAGAAACTTATTAAGAAACTGTTGCAACATAAAATAATAACAATAATATTTATCCACATGATATAATTTACCGAAGGAATAATGAATAATAAGGCCATTATTTAAAAAGTAAAAACCGTCTAAAAGCTGAAAAATCGCTCTGCAGATACTTTCAGTTTTTAGTAACAGGAAACACAAGGTTTCAATCTATTGCAGCCCATATAAGCAAAGATTTATGGGAAAAGTCCTACCTTGTGTTGAAAAGGGGGAAAAAAAATGAAAGTATTTAAGATCACTGATTCTGTAAAACTGTATTTTGTTGATAGTTTAGTAATAGTCTAAAAGTTGATTCTAAGATCAGTTGTATAAATCGAAAAAATGAAAAAAAAAAAAGTTATATATATATATATATATATATATATAAAATCTGGATTTACTCAGAGAAAAGGGAGATAATTTGGAAACATTCATGTTAATTACTGATTACTAAAAGTAACTTCTTAAGGGCCCTCTTCACTCACCGCCGCCGGAAGCCGAAGCTAATGTTATTCTATGGGAAAATTTTCTTTACAAATAACTTATTAACTAATACATATTTTTAAATTCTGTTTTCACATTCTGAAAATTCCCAGCGGTTAAATTGACGGACCTTTTTTTTAAAAAAATATTTTTTTATATTTTATTTTCAAGCTGCATAATACGAATTTTCAATATGTGAAATTTTTTCATTTTGCAATTTCAAAATAAAATATTAAAAATTAAAAAAATGCATTTTTAAAAAAGGTCCGTCAATTTAACAGTTGGGAATTTTTCTGAATTTGAAAACTGAATTTAAAAATATGTATTAGTTAATAAGTTATTTGTAAAGAAAATTTCCCCATAGAATAACATTGACTCGGGCTTCCGGCGACGGTAAGTGAAGAGGGTCGTTAATTCAGATTTTTCATTAATGTATTTCCCTCCCCTTCTCAATTCATGCAACTTGAAGATTATTTTGTGACTGTAATTTAATCAATCATTTAACGGTAATGAATTTTCTGAATGTAAAAACAAAAAAATAAAAATAAAAAGTTAGGTAATGAGTAATTCTAGTGACAAATTTCCCCATAGAATAACACGGGTTTTGACTTTCGGCGACGATAGGTAGAGTACCCTTCCAAAAATTTCCACGAATTTATTACTATCATGTTTTTAGTAATTCTAGAGTTTCAAGGTACCTGCTTACAATTGAAAAATGCATAATCCGAAATCTGCTTTACTCAGAAGATTTAAATAACCGTAAAGTATGTCTTTTATGTAATAAACACCCTTAATTTGTTTTATTTTTTTAATTTTAATGATGTATCCTTGGGATAACGAGCTTGAACATCTCCATAATTATCCTTTTATGGTTAGTTTAACAATGATCCATTGCGCTGGAAGCAAATCAAATCAAAATTATCTTCTTTTACAGTTACACCCCCCTTCATCGTTATGACAGCAATAATCTCTGAATTTTCTTGTCTTTACTGCATGTTTCTCATAATTCAATAACACTCGCATCATAATTAAATTAAACAAATTATTGACTTGGCGTCAGCCATCTGAAGCCTTGATTTTACTGCACAGCGTTGTTTAATAAACTAATAATACAAATGTAATTTATGTACATTTTTCAAAGAAATATCATCAGTATTATTATTCCTGAATAATTTGATAATAAAATAGAGCTAATTTTTGCCTGCCAATCAATGTATTTCGGTTAAGCCGTTATTAAATTACACATTTTTGTTTCAAGCTACTAATATTTACTTCTGGCAATTACCATCTGACTTCTGCATTGTTTTATATTTTGTTAAATCACATTTTAATAAACTTTTATTTTGTTTTTTAATTAGTGATTTCAATTAACTGAAGTGCTTAAATTTTCAACGATACGTTTGTTTTTGCGGCTAAAATAAACTATATACTTATTTTTTCTTTTTTTCTTTGTAATCAGACTTTTGTACTAATTAGTTTGATGTTATTTTCATGCTACGTTAATCTAAATGAAAATTTTACTTTCATGTTTGTGGAAACGAAATTAGACTTTGCTTGCCAAAATAATGAAGGCCCTATATAAAGGTCTTTCGAAATCAATACTGCTACTTTTATTTCTTTTTATATTTTATTTTGTCAAGTGTTCCCAGCGAAATCGATTTTAGAGCTTTCTTCTGTTATTAGTAATTTCATATATAGAGTAATCTCCCTCCCCCACCTTATCTTCTTTTTCTTTTCTTTTTTTTTTTTCCTTTTTCTTTTACGTTTGATAGCTAAACATGATTGTTTTTATTGGATATCTATTTTCGATATCTTTCTGCAGAATCAGTCCATAAGTCAGAATATATATATATATATATATATATATATATATTCTTCTTTCGAAAAAATCTTTATTTTCCAGCGACTATCTATAAATAATTAAATAAGTAATTTTTGGCAGTCTTTTAAATTTTAAGTTTACAGAAATTGCATTATGGTGTCCCAAACAGGTGTCGATCCAGGTTTTAATATTTGGGGCCAGGGTTTAACCTGACAAAAAAATTACTTTAGCATTTTAGCGAAAATAGGCAAGCACTATTTTAGCTTTTTCGAAAGTAATTCTTTGGACACCATTGATTTCTTTGTTATCCTCAGTTTTGTTTTCTATTCCTTTTGTTCATTGATGATTTTAACCAAGCATCCATATTTGTGACTTTAATAATATGAATCAAGGAAACTATGTTTTGATTTTATCAATAGAAAAAGAGGTATTCATATCATATGTGTAAAATTAAAAAGCAATTTAAAAATCAAGTAAAGTGTAGTGGTAGATAATCGTGAAATACTAGTGCTAAAAATGCTTCTATGAAGCAAATTCTGAATTCTAACATACTTTTAAATATTTTTACATTTAAATTCAATCATTGAAAATTAAAAATAAATCCAAATTACTATATAAATAAGGATTCCCAAAAATTTCAGTCCTTTCGTAGTTTTTGCCTGCAAATATTACAAAAAAGAAAAAAATCTGAATTATTATATAGAGATATTTTATACAGTTATAAAGTTTTAGCTTTTTAGCGAAATTCTGACCGACTTGTTTTAGCAAAATATGATACCTTTTAGCAAAATGCTAAAAAAACTAATGGCAGTTTAAACCCTGTTTGGGGCGCATTTTTGTGAATTCTTTATTTGTATTCTGTGAAAAATTATGGTCGAGTAAAATTTGCTATTTTAGCAGTTATTCTAGGTAATGCTTAAAATAAAGTTAGTAGTGTTTCATTAAACCAAGTACAATCGCACATTAAGAATAATACTGAAATCATGGAAAAATTTTTATAAGAGGATCAGTTTTATATAAAACGAAATCTCATAAAAATACCGCTTTTATAAATGTGAATTTTGTGAAAAGGCCCATTTTATTTAGATTAGGGTTTTTTTTTTTTTTTTTTTGTGTGTGTGTGTGTGTGTGTGTGTGTGTGTGTAGGGGCAGCTGAAGGGCCACAAATTTTGCTTGGATCGAGTCCTTACAAAAGATCTATAAAGTGATCTCTTTGATTGCGATAATAATAAACTCGGCATAAATGATGTTCATAATTTCTGTATTCAAACGATGTTCACGAATCGCCAGTTAAACTGAATGTGAATCTAAATCTCTTATTTAATAATCTTTGCATAAACCTGGCATGTAAAAAATTGAATTAGAATTCATCAAGCACGGAATTTCTAAGAATCATGTTAACTGAAACACAAAACGAGGCACGTTTTCTTTAAAATATGACATCATGTTTCGTCGACGGAAACGTTCCAATTTTCCGAGTTCTTCGGTATCCCGAAATTTACATTTTTAAGGGAGAGACTTCAGCAGGAATTTTAGACTATTTTTCATTTTTTTTTTTTTTTGTGTGTGTGTGTGAATTTCAATGTAATTGTAAAATTATTTTAACATTCTTGTAAACTGCTATAAATTATATACATTTTAAATATTTATTATTATTATTATTATTATTATTGTTTTATATTGTTTATTCTTTCATGTAAAAGCAATCTGTTTTCACATATTTTTGATGTTTGTTTATGAGAAGCATGTTATTTTGTGTGTGTTTTGTTTTCCCTTTATTTTAAAATCCTTATTGAGAGTATTGCGAAAATAAAATTATTCTGGGGTTACATGCATATTTTTAGACTTTTTATTAATTTCTTACTTTTACCTCTGTTTATTTATGTATTAAGACTTGTTCTGCATTAAGTAATTAACATATATTTATTTCCCAGAAATTCATACATGTTCTGTTCTTGAAAGTTTATTCAAATCTTTTTGATGTATATCGTATCATCCATCGTGCTTTAGAAAATTGAACTTTTAGTGAGAAAGGTTTTTAATAGAGATTGTTCAGCAAATTTTAACTGAAGTAACAAATATCGACTGTAAATTGTTATTCAAACTTACTTTATTTATCTGTATAGATTTCTAATAATCTTGTATTTGTTTAAATTTTAAGAGATTTTTATGAAGAATTTTTGTTTTCAAAGAATTTATATTATATATGTATACCGGAACATATTCTGCAGCTTAGCGTTATTTCTGAGAGGAAAAGAGTTTTTATCTAAAAATTTTCATTAAAGTTTCCTTGCAGGAAATGCTAATTTTAGCCTTTAATTTTTAACCTAGCTAAGTTTAAAGTCAAATTCTAGTCGTAGAAATTAAGAATATTAAGTCACTGGTCCGCAGGACTAGAGATTTTAAGACTTTACTGGTTCGTTACACATTTTCACAGGTCCGCTCACCCATTCTATTAGATTTTTAAAAATACTTACAAATTTGTAAGACAAAATGAATTTATATGATAATTAAATATATTTGTAATTAATTTAAAGATACAAATGAAGTCTAATATAAATCAAAAATGTTTGTTTTAATATGTGGGTTAAATGACACACATTTATCATATATAAATACTATATATTAAGTATTAAAAAGAAAAGTTATTAAAGTGAAACTAAATGAAAAATTACAGAGAATATGCAATATGGATAATTGTAATGAAGTACACTTACTGATCTTATAACATACTATATTCTGTGAAAGATTCATAGGCAATTAAAAAGTAAATAAATAAATAAAATAAACTGAAAAGCCTTACTGGTCCGGTGGACCACTATAATTTATATTTTATTAGTCCGTTGAATGTTTTTGTAGTCCCTGACTAACGGGCCACTGTTAATTTTTCGGTATGTTGATAACATCGCAAATTACGAATAATTTACGAAATTTCCCCATTAGAATATTTGTATTCAATCATGTTCAAACAAATATCATAAATGTAATTTTGAAGTTGTCTAATGTATTTATGATCCTCAAAATGGAAGTTTATGCTCAATTTTGCCTTATTCTGGCATGTTAAGTAAATCGTAAATTCCAAATAAATTACGAATTTTTTAAATTGGAAAAATCATATTCTATGATATTTATGCCAGTATCCAAAATAATATTTAAAAAGTGGTTTGACATCCTTACGATGAAAATATCCCTCAAGATTGACGTTTATGTGAAATTCTCAAAATAGACGTTTATGTGAAATTTTGCCCTATACTGCCATGTTAAGAAATTCGTAAATTTCCAATAACTTGCGAAATTTTCAAAGTAGCATACTTATAGTTACTGATGTTCATTCCGGCATCAAAACTGATATTTTAAAACTGGTCTGACATTTTTACAGTAAAAAGTTTCCATTTAATGCACGTTTAAGTGAAATTTTGTCTTATTCTCCCATGTTAAGAAAATCGTAAATTTTTCATAACTTGCGAAGTTTTTAAATTCGAATGTTGGAAAAGAATAGGGTTCTTTCCAGTATCGAAATTAATAATTTAAAACTGATCTGACCTCTCTGCGATCATTTCACTGTTAAAAAAATGCAGAAAAAATACAGAAATTCTCTGTAATTTCAGAAAAAAAGGCGTAAATTACGAAAAAATTACGTAGACAAAACGTATTTTACGACTTTTTTTCTGAAATTACAGAGAATTTCTGTATTTTTTCTGCATTTTTTTAACAGTGTTGTTCGTGATATGTGTAAACAGACTAACAAACTAACGGACTAACACACTAACAGACTAACACACTAACAGACACCCTACAGACAGACACCATACAAATTTTGTCATTTTCGGATTCCTCACACCTGAATACGTATAAAAAAGTCAAAAAACCGAGGTCGAATTTTTTCACGATTACCTAAGTTCCCCGTACCTATAGTATGACAGGGAACTAATATTATTTTATCAGAATATTTAGTGATAATCATTTAATTATGTAAAAAAGGAAAAAGAAAAAAAATTCTTCATAATTATCATTTTTAATAACTTTCCCGTTTTTAATTTAAATGATTTATAGGTTATATATATTTCTTTTTAATAGAAAGCCACGAAACCCACTTATTCTAACTGCTATATAGTTAAATACCAAAGATTACAAAATTCTTTAACATATAAATATTGTTAGAAATCACATCTTTCCATTCCCTTCTTATCTTATAAAATGATTCATTTTTTTTATCGCACCTTTTCGTGTCTTATCTATATATCTAATTTGGCATATGGACATGTCAAATACTATTTTGGATTCTACTATTGCAAAATCGATAATGATCAAAAGATAAAGAATCTAAAATTACTATAAAACATTTTGTTTGAAAAGGAATTTTCAGTATCATCTCCTTTCTAGGGTTGTGAATGAAACATTTATTATATTAATTTTCATAAAAAATTTAATATAATTATTGAGATATGGAGGATTTAATATAATTTCTTTAAACATTGAATTGTAAGACAAAAGGTAAAATTATTTCTTTCATTCTGACTAATATCATATCAGTCATGAAATATTTGATTTCTAAATTTGGAAAGTAAATTGCAAGGTGGGATTTTTCTTGCGATATATTTTATTAAATTAATCACAGTCTATTTCTCATTTTCCTTCTTATTTATGTTCGTTTGCTGAACATTAATTTCGCTTAATTTCACTGATCAAACACTACTTGGCGGAAATTTAAATATTAGCAGTCCTTTTCAAGAGAGACATAAGGGTTAGGCGTTTGATTAAAAAAAAAAATGTAACTATGTATTTTGCGTACTAAAAGTTGGTAAACGAACAGCAACAAATTCCTCATCTACCGTAAGTTTTTAACTGTTACGGGCTGCATTTGAAACTCATAATCATCTTCGGAACAACGAACCATCACCTTCCAAAACATGTTCAGGCACTTAGTGAATAATCCAAGTTTAATAATTACAAAACTTTCGTTTTTTTTTTTTTTTTTTTTTTTTTTTTTTTTTTTTTTTTTGGGGGGGGGGGGGTGCTCTTTTTCGCCCCACCTGGGACGAATCTCTAATATTCCAGAAATCAGTTTTTAGATATTTGTGTGAGCCATCATATTTTAGAGCAAAAATCTCACATATATCTTTTTTTTGTTGATGTTTGCGATATAAAGGATTATTTGAAATCACATTTTGCCCTCTCCCCCACTTTAGAGGCGGAATTTCTAAGATTCCAGAAATTAGTTTTCAGATATTTGTATTAGAGCAAAAATTTCACGTACATCTGTTTTGTGTGAGCCATCATATTTTAGTGCAAAAATCTCACATATATCTTTTTTTGTTGATGTTTGCGATATAAAGGATTATTTGAAATCACATTTTGCCCTCTCCCCCACTTTAGAGGCGGCATTTCTAAGATTCCAGAAATTAGTTTTCAGATATTTGTATTAGAGCAAAAATTTCACGTACATCTGTTTTTTTTTGTTTGAGATATATAGATTATATGAAATCACGTTTTGCCCCCTTCCCGAATTTCGAAATTCCAGAAATTGGTTTTTAGATATTTGTGTTAGCTATATTTTAAAGCAAAAATTTTACGGATATCTATTTTTTTGTTTAAGATATGAAGGATTTTGTGAAATTACGTTTTGCCCTCCTCCCCTCCCCTTGTTGGGCGAATTTTGTAAAATTGCTTCTTAGTGGATGTCTACGTAATAGAAGGAACATTGTCACAAAATTCCGTGCTTGTAGGTCCAGGGGTTTGGGTTTGGGTTGGGCGATGATGAATCTGTCACTCACTCACTCACTCACGGCACTGAAGACAAATAATTTAATATGTATAGATTATGCGTACGCATTTCCGTATTTCAAAAATATTTTCAAAGCTTTTAAGTTAGAACTTGTAAGGTGCAACTGATGGAAGATTTAATAATTTGGCATATGTCCAAAATTAAGGACATTGATATTTCTTTTTCTTTCTGCGTAATAATACATTTTTCCTGTTTTTCTTCTTTCGTTTTCCAGTATTATTTTCTAATAATTGGTTTTCGAAATTTATTATTGGAAAACCACTGAAGCTCTTCAGAGTTAAGAGCGATTTTTGTTTAGTGGTTATTTTTATTTATTTATTTTTATAGATATTAAAAAAAAAATAAGAGTTGTAGATTTTTAACGCCTGTTTTAATCTCCATTGTTTGCTGCTTAATGTGCCTGTACTGGGCGTTGCCTTGATTCCATTCTTAAGGCGCCTTTTCTTTCTCCGCCATATTGATTGATGACATCACACTCAAAACTCCAGTTGCCAGGTTACGAAGCGAAGGCCGTAAATCTCTAACGACGTTAGGAGAACATTATATCAGATTTTGGCCCGGATTTTTTTCCTTCTTTAATCCTCCAGATTTACTTTGATGAATATTAATTTTTTTTAAATAATTTATAAATGTAACATAACTTTTTATTGCCAATTTATGAATATGTAACTAACACCGAAGATGTAAAGTCTACTTCAGAACAATATTTGAAGATCTTCCTTTTTTCTCCTCAGTAATTCAGTTTATAGATTAAAACTAAAAAATATCTTTTCTAATTGGATAACTAATTTTATAATAACACACTTCAACTTTTATGTGTAAGATTTTTTTTTTTCCCCTGCTTCATTTAATGCATGCAAAAGAAAACTGAACTATTATGTTTTGGAGTCATATTCAATATTCTCGACATCCGGTTTTTGGCGGATTTACACATTTTGGGAGATTTAAAACACGATTTAACAATTTTTAGAAAAATGCCTGTCCGTCTGTACTCTAGATTAAGAATAGCTAATATACAGGATTTCATACAGATATAGATATATATTTATTTAGTTGCATTTCATAAATTGGTGTCTATGAACTTTTGGTGCATATCGATTAACAGATAGCGCTGCTATGCTGCGATTTTCTCCATTTGCGGCTACTCAGCTGACTATATTTTCAAAAACCGGTTTAAGAAAAAATGTGTATAATACGACAGGCATTTGATCTGGTGATGTTTTTAGATATCAAAAGTGCTTTTCAAGACGAGACTTTTTTACGTTTGTAACAGACCACATGATATTTGTGATTAAAAATTTTATGCATTGAATTGAGTTAAATTGCTTTGTCGTCGCAAAATAGGTATGCAGTGTCTAGTTGGCGACGGTCTGGGATTTAACCCTAGGGCTGGTCCGGTGACATGCCATCAAAATTTTGATCCTCTGTGGAGATTTAAAAAAAGTATACTAAATTATTAAGTTCTTGAAAAATATAATTTTTTTTTTTTTTTAAGGCAAATTATAGTCATCTGGAAAAAAGTTAATTCATCCAATTTCAGTAGAAATTCAAAAACCATTTATAAATACCAGTGTTCAAAAAATATTTTTGATGACAAAAGAAAAGAAATTCAATGAATTCATATTCTCAAACGTTTATTTAAATATGAACAAAATAAAAGCAGTAAGACATTTCCGATGTAGAAATGAGAAATAACAAACTTTATTGAGTTCTACGAAAATATAAATCGACAATATTGTAGATAGAATTAGCACTCGAGGGATTAAATAAACTTTGATATTTTACAAAAGTTTGTGCATTAATAATAAACTTTTATTTCTTCAAATATAAAATAATAAACCAAATAAATTTATTATCTTTAAAGATCACCTGATAAATATTTTACAATTAAATGTCATACAATAAAAAAAAAAAAAAGAAGAAGAAGAAGAAGATAAAGGAAAGAAAAAGGAAAACGCAATAATAAATACACTTTGGTAGTTTAATATTTTTTAAACATAAAATAATAAAAGGAATAAATCTTTTTTAAAGATCACTTTATACGTATCTTATGCATAAAAGTCGGATAAAAGTTATTTTGCTCAGAAAAAAAAAAAAAAAAAAAAAATATATATATATATATATATATATATTAATATTATTTATTAATTATTTATTACATATTAATAAATAAACTTTTTAATTAATAGAAAATAAATAAACTGTGATAATTTAGAAAAATTCCTGCTCTAAACTTATTTATTTATTTTTCAAAATAAAATAATAAAAGAAATAAACATGTCATTAAAAAAAAAAAAAAAAAAAAAGTGATAAATATTTTATACAAAAAATTGTACCATATATTTGAAAAATAAACTGATAGTTCAAAATAGTCTCCACTAACGGTAAAGTATTTTTTCAAACATAAAATAATAAAAGTAATAAACTTGCCATCTTTAAACTTCGCTTGATAAATATTTTATTAATGAAAATCATACTTGTTCAGACAAACGAAATAATAAATAAACGTTTTTAAATAAAAATAAATAAATAAATAAACTTTGATACTTTAAAACATAAAATAATAAAAGCAATAAACTTGTCATTTTTAAAAATCATTTGATAAATATTTCATATGTAAAATTTATACGATATTTTTGCTCAGAAAAATACGAAAAATAATTTAAACGATAACAAACCAATAAATTTCATTCCACAGAAAAAATATATTAATTTCCGTTAATTATTCATTCTGAATGATTCGTAGAAAATTTTGAAAACGGGTATTTAAATTTTTGGGGACATTGGTGCATTTAAAATTTTGCTTTGGAAAATATATAGTAGCTATTTTCTGACTTTTCAAATAGTTTAAACTAAATGCGTGCTCCTGCTCGGAAATAATATAGTTCTTTTCTGTATGCGTTATAGAATCGTTTTATAAATTAGATTTTTAAGAGTGAGCCACTTTAATTGGACTCTCGAACGAAATCGAAATATTATAATTGGATACTAGATCTAGTCTCGTACATCTGTTCAGGCTACAACAGTTCGTGATATAAAGTTCTAAATGCTCATATCTCTGTAATATTTAGTCTTGATATGGAATACTGGTTAATAAAATTTTAATAGTTAGAAAAGAGAGAGATATTATTGTGGCATAGCTTTTTCGCCATACTTTAAGATTTGTTGCTGTATGACTTGTATTTCATAGCAATGGATTCGTATTACTTGTTAAATGTAATGTGGTTGTGTTCGAGTGCTAAGTATATCAGTAACCAAAAATGGTTGGGCATTCACAATTAAATTAGAATATTAGAATACAATAATTAGAAGGAAAAAAAGAAGACGATGATGATGAAAGGTCAAAATTACAAGTTTCGAAAATAAGAAAAACGAAGCCCGGAAATACCAAAAGCATTTTCGAGAAAGTAAAAATGTATCGGAGTGCAGGAGAATAATTTGCGAGAAGAACATTTCATTCGTCTTGTAGGCTCATCTGGTTCAAATCCCGATTCAAACACAGATAGTTGTTCACAGTGGTTCTAATGAACCGTTATGGTCAAAAAAGACCGTAGAGAGACAATCCCAACCGCCCAGTGGACTTGCAGTTTCGAGCTTAGAGGATAAAGAAATGCAATTCTCATCAAATGCAGCATTTCCATTGTAATCATTGTCTCATGTAGCTTATATTTCACTTATGGATATTTCCGAAATTATAATATGCGCAAGAGTGTTGTTTTATCACCAATAAATGCTTATTGTCAAACTCTCGATAATTTCGTTTAAAATATATTTCCAAATAATTTGATCTGCAATATCTAAGTCAGTCTATTTCTTTGTTCTAAATTTTATTATTTTTTAAATTTTGTTGTTAACTCAATAATATAAGGCATCTTCTACATATATTTTATGCTCTCCTCTTCTTCAAACATTTTCCCCGTCTCTGAAATCGAATTAAATTTGTCTTTGTTCTCCAAAAATCGATTTCTGAAATTTTTATCAATTCATTTTGAAGCTAAAAAGGAGAAAAAAATGCATTTAGATCATTTTTCACAAATTTTAGCTTGGAAAACTAGAGCGAATTTACTTGTTGTTACTCGTCTGAATTGGAAAATAGATTAAAAAAAAAAAAAAAAAAAAAAAAAAAATACATTAGGTAATTAGTAATTCCAAGAAACGTAACGTATTTCCACATAGAATAACATGTGATTTGCTGTCGACGATGCAGAAAGTCACCTTAACATAACTTTTCCCCTATTATTAAAGAAAAAAACTTTATGTGTGATTTTTGGATATGCTCCACAGAAAACAATTATCAAATCGATTAATCCATACTCCTCAGAAAGGTATAAAAAGTAGAAGAAAAAAAAATGTCTTTGAGATATAAAATAGTGAGAGGAACTGTTGTTATTTTTATCCCACCCTCTTCAAGAAAAAATACTCTAAGCCTGAAATCAATATTTTCTATTCTTTTTAATCACTATGCTCTTAAAAATATGAAAAGCTTATCAATGAATGAGTCATTGATCGAACTGATAACAAATATAGTGAATAAAAGAAGATGGTGGGTTGGTCATATTTCGAGTTCGCGTGCATATTCTCATATTATTTAGAATGGAGATAGAAATTTACCAAGCATTCTTTGAAAGACTCCACCCAGTGTGCCTTGTCTCTTGAAACTCATATTTCATGATAGCTTTTTCAAATAATATTCTTAATTTTGCGAGTGGTATAGGTACTTTTATTACAGTAAAAAGTGCCGAAAAGTGGTATTGAATGATGGAAATAAGAAGTAATACCAGTTTGAAAATTATTGCTTATATTAAAGTTACATAAAATGCGATTAATAATTTTAAAATGAAAATTCCGTCTAAATTTTATGTTCACATGTTCATTTATTATGGGCAGAAGAATAAAATGATAAAACAGGTTGTACGTTTACTTTTAGTGGCCAGTGTATATATATATATATATATATATTGTAATTGTAAAAATGAATCAAGAATTCACTTAAACTGGGGAGCGACATTTGAAATACACGTATTTTAAAAGCTATTTTATTATACTTAATATGAAAAATAACGGAGAAGTTAGTATAAATTATTTTAACTTCTTTTTTTTTTTTTTTTTTTCTTCTTTCATTTTTCTTCTTTCATTTTTTTTTTTTTTTTTTTTTTATTTAGGAAGTTAACTAGCCTTAGAAAGAAGTTGTAAACATGTAACCTAAGAAGGAAAGACAAAAGAGCTTTCCTTAAAACTGAATTTTCAATTTTGAAGGTCAAGTCTTTGTGTGAATTATGACGTAATCGTCTTTTCCTTTCATAATATTGTCTGCAAGTCTTAAATGAAATGTGATTATTGTTGTTTCCAAGAAAAAGAAGGGAAACTTTTCCCCTCTATTATCATGAAAAAGCAAAGGTTTAATTAAAGGAATTTATAAAGGAAACTTGAAAAAATGATTAAGTTTTTGATTTTCCTTATTATTGTGTTTTGTGCTTATTTGCTCAATGTAATTGTGTCTTTCAACATCTTATAACTTTGGAAAAATGCCTAATTTTGAATAAGGCATATTTAAGGGCATCATTATTGAATTGAAACTTTTTTTTTTTTTTTTTTTTTTTTTTTCCCCGATGGAAGATTTCTATGCTTCAGATAGAGATTTTGAGAAGTTCCGAGGAAGGAATTTTTTTCTCCTTTCCAAAACCATTAGAACAATGGAAATTTTGAAGTCTTCTTGTAGAATTATTTTGATCTCCCGAAAAAATTTGGCCTCAGCTTCCACTTCAACACCTAAATACATAAAGTATTGAACACAGCACAGCTGAAATGTATAAGGGGATTCTCCATCCCCTCCCTTAGAAAGAATAATCGGTTTAAAATAGGTCACAGAATGTTTATTCAACTTCCCTAATTAGAAAGCTCTTAATCCGTAATACCTTTATAAATATTATTTAAAAGATTTGAAAATGTCTTACATGAATCCAAAAAATTTATAGAAATATAAGAGATTCTTTCCTTCTTTCAAAATCAAGCGAATGTCAAACCTACTGTCTATAAATATACTATCATTTTAATTTTTTTTTTTGAACAATATCATTCACATATTTGTAATGGGGCTATTTAAAAAAAAAAAAAAAAAAAAAAACTCCATCTCTAACTATTATTTTGATAAAATGCAATAGTTATAGAACTTCAAAATATGCATACCAGAAAGCCAGTGAAGGCATTTGATTAAAACTACAAAATATGCTATATTGAAGACATTATAGTCCTTTAAAACGAAATTTCCGTAAAAAATAAAAAGTCAGTTTTGTTTCCACCAAAAATAAATAAAATAAAAAATAAATAAATCTTTATCGTTCTTTTTTTCTGTTTCTTTCTCTTACCCATATAAATAGTAGAGAAAGTATTGTTTTGGGGTAAAATTTTCGAAATTGAGTTTTTGTTATATTTACACGTTTCAAGGTCCCCTGAATCCAAAAATTATGTTTTTAGCGGTTGGTCTGTGTGACTGTGTCTGAGAGTTCAAATAAATTACGTCTATGAAAGAAATTGCAGGTAAGTAGATTTAGTATCTATATAGACTGCACTAAACCAAATGAAACGATAAAATAATGATTATATTGATTATAATTTTACAGTCAAAAATTGCTAAATTCTGCATAGGCCTAGGACCCAAGCGTAGTCAATTGATTTTAACCCACACAACCACAAATATAGTCACAATATTTGAAATTTTAATCGCCATGGCGGCCTTGCAACCACGATTTTTCAAACCCTGGTTTTGTGTGATGTCCAACATGCATTATATAGTCAGATTGTTTGAAAGTTTCAGTTTAGAAGGACCCTAAGTCTTTGATTTTCTATGCTGAATTAAAATGATCGGTAGCATGTGTTTAATTTAATTTTCAGATGCATGTATAAATTACATGTTTGTCGAAGAATTTGTTAATATTCGGTTACAAAGACTTCCAAAGATTTGATAATCTTTATTGGTAAAATCAAATTAATATCAGCTTAAGCTGTCAAACCAAATCAACAAACTCAAATTTATTTTTTGTCATTTGAGAAAAAAGTAGGTAAAAAAGCAAAATAAACTTTTTGCCACCATTCACATTAATGGCGTCTTTATGTATTCATTTGAAAGTCACAAAGAATCACTAGTTTCGTAAAGGAAAATGTAGATTACATAAACATTCGTTTGCGAGATGCAATTCTGTTCTTCTCAAGTGCTGTTTTTCTGAGCATTGAAAAGAAAGACACTTCATTGCATAAAGACAATGTGTTAATCATTGGAATTAATGCGATTGTTTACTCAGAATTCTCAAGTTACATAAATAACATCAAGATGGTTTAAAGCAGACACGATTTCTATTGCCTTAAGAAATCTCAATTTACCAATTGATATATATGTATATCTATATATAATCCTATTGTATAGTAATTTTTATGAAATATAAAACTGAAAAAAAAAAATGATAAGATGAACAAATCTCATTTAAAAACAGGGATAAAATTAAAATATTTAATAATTCCTTCAGAGGCTTATACTGAAATATTATATGTGTATGCAAAAAGGTAAGTGAATTCTAATTTTATCGCTAAGCGTAAAGCTGAGATTTTTACAGATTATGCAAAATCACTTATCAAAAGAAAGATAAAAAATGACAGTAGGATAAATAAGTAAATAAAAGCAAAAATATTTAGAAATATAAGCAAAAGTTTAAATATCCATGCAACTTACGAAACACATTAAAGCATTGTTACTGTGTACAAGTTAAAAATACTATAACATTGTAAGGTTACAATGAACAGATGTAGCAGTAAATATATTATACATTAGTTTTATAAGTATTGGTATAAACTCAATAAAACAATTTAGTCATTTTATAATAAATCAGTAAATTAATATATTAAATGTTATAAATAATAAAGATTTAAAAATTGTAAAATAAATATAAAAATAAAGCTTTAAAAATTATTTAATGCATAATACATGAAATAATTTTTAAAAAGTATTTAAAATGTAAAAAATTATTAGTAAATATAAAATAAATTTTTATATATTAAATTATTTAGCCGCGTAATTTGTCATTTCTAACGCTTTTAGTTGGTTGGAATATATATATATATATATATATATATATATATATATATTGAAAACCTTTTCAAACATTGAATATATATATATATATATATATATATATATATATATAAATGAAGAAAGAAATCTGCGATCTTAGAATAATAAACCCTATAAATCCAGAAAAAAAGATTTTATTTATTTATTTATTTATATTTCTTTTTGCATCACTTAATTAAGAAACCTAACCAGAAATTATTATTATTATTATTTGTATCTGTAAATTGCAGAATTCAACGAGAAATTATATACAGGGGTGAAAGTGTTCCGTCTGTTGACGGAACTATTCCACCGGTATTTTTTAACAATAATCTCTATCCTATTTGATGAAAAGATATTAGTATAAAAATGCACTCAATTTTTCCAAATAAAAATAGTGGTGTCGATTGACACTGGACATTTTTACCCCTGATTATTTATTTGTTATTTTTACTTTCATAAATTAAATAATATAACGAGAAATTAATTTTTGCCTCACTGAATTAAAGAACTTAACGACAAATTATTTTTTTGTAAAATTTTTATGAATATGCACACTTGTTAAATTATATGACAGAACATTTTTTTTTTCTTTTTTTAACTTTAAAATATGAACTTTTTTTTTTCTCATTAAACAACTTAACACTTTCTTCTTTTTTTTTCCATTCAAATTAGTGCCATTACGAAAATTATTTTTATTTAATTCATTTAGTGCATCAAGTCATAAGATAAATCCTAAAAATGGGTTTATAGAATAGGATCTTGGAATTAAAGTCAGAAAACAACGATTTTTTTTTTTTTTTTTTTTTTTTTAAATAACACTCTAGAGACGAGGGATGCGTTTTGATCTGACAGTTGCTTTATGGCCGCTGAAGAACCAAAAGGACCATAAAATTTTCTTAGGATGAAGATCCTTCTTATCTGTAATATTTCTGTCGGCCCATTTATCATTTTGTGGTCAATACAATCAATTTCAAAACAAAGAAAGAAAGGAAGAGCATTAGAAAATCTGTAATTTAGGAAAAAAATGAAGGTTATTTATGATATTTTCCCGTGATCGTATCGCATATACATACGCAATTGTTTACTGATTAATTCAAGTCTTCCTTCCTGGTGTTTTTGATCATTATAATGATGAATTATTAATCGCTCTTTTAAGTACCTTTATCAAGTACTGTAACAGATCATTATAAGAAAATCATAATTTTGGTACAAACTAACATTTTAAAGATAATCATAAAATATTTTGGAAGATTTTTTTTTTATTTTATTTTAATTTTATTTTTTTTTATTTTTTTTTTTTTATCTTCATTTATATCATGTTTCATATTGTATTTTTCTCTTTTATTCCTCATTTTGCGCAATACAGTGAGGTACTCTACTGTTTAGGAAATAACTTTTTCCCCACTTTTTTCCATTCTTTTTATCTTTTTTTAGCAAAGTTGAGAAGTGCGTATGACTTCCGTTTGCCTGTCTGTCCGTGCTCGAATTTTCTTAAAAATTCTTTGAATGGCTTGGAAATTATATATGTTAATCAAATTCCCTGTAAATTTTTTCCTATTGGAAATGATTTGTGTACATAAATAAACATAACTAAAAGCAGACATGCCAACCTTTTAATTTATTCCGAAGCATTGTTAGTAATCCCCCCCCCCCTTTTTTTTTTCACTCTACTTTTCTTGGTGGGTATTTTTCTTCTTATTTAATCGCAGTTATATATTGGAGAAATTTTCACTACAAAATAAAATAGTACGAAAAAAAGGGCGGGTCGGGTACTAACAAGGCTCTGAATGTTGACATGTCTGCAAAAAAATTGCAAAGCGTTACGTTTTAAGAAAGATGTTTCTATAAAAGCGTAATTTTAGTACCTTTGTATGTTTTTTCTTTAAAAATAAAACTGTGAATATAATTTTTGCTAGTTTTCTTCTTTAGTTAAAATAAAAATATATTTTAACGTGACACCAGAGGGGTAAAATACAATAAAGGTTAAATTATATAAAGGGTAGGTATAGTAATAGTTGGATGATGTTTATAATCTATGTGAACCACATGACAATATCATTATTATTATTTTTTTTTTTTTTTTTCTGTTTTGCGACCCGCTTTCTTTTACGAAATAATTATATGTATTAGCGTATTTCCATTCACTTTATTTTACCTTAATTCTTCAAAAAAAAAAAAAAAAAAAAAAAAAAAAATATTTATTTATTTAAAATCCTATTTTCAGATGAAGAGCACGAGAAAGGAGATTTCAGTTTTTTTTTAAATTCTTTCTTTCTAATCTTCTGTTTTGCTTTCTTTCTTTATTTTCTTAAGGAAGTAAAAATATTAACATGTTTATTTCACTTGTTTGCATTTATTTCACTGGCTCAATTTAAAAATTTCATCGCATACCGTGTTAGGTCAGAGATGTTTAATAATTATATTCAAATTCTTACCACCAAAACTATTATGTGAAGTGTGATGTAAGTACTAGTGTTTACATGCATGTGTAAATGTCCCTTTATTACATCTTACATAGAGCATCCTATGTTCATTCTCTTTATGTTTAAATCTAGAGACTGGATTCTGAAGCTACTCAATTTTATCTACTCAGTTTTAGCATAAAATACGCTGCGCTTAGCTCTTGTGGATTATATTCTTAAACTGCTCAGATATAATTGCATACAATACGTTGCACTTTTGTAACATTAAAATGGTGCAAATTTGCTCCTTTCAATTAAAGTCAGAAGGAAAATAATTTTTTTATAGTAATTCGAAACAGCTTTTCTCTCCTTTTGTAAAGGCCAATGTGTTACCTTTTTATTATAACTACAATAAATACTTTATTCTAGTAAGGTGAAAATTATCTGAAAACTATCGCTGATGGAAAAAATATCCTGCTTCCTCAATCAATGGTGTCTCCTGACTCCTGTCCAAGTCAGAATAAGTAACCTGTCCCCGTCAGTTTTCCTCCATAGAGTTCCTCCTTTTAATTAAGACTGACATGAAAATGACTTTATGATTCAAACCTTCTTCAAAAACGCATTTTCAAGTGGCGAAAAGAAAGTCTTTAGAACTTCCCCAGTTTCTAACTTCTTATTATAATCACAAACAATGTAAAAAATCTTTTGTTTCTTTAAGATTAAAGATATCTGAAAACCGATGCCTCAGAAAAAAATATTACCTCTTGAATAGTCCTTGTGTAAATCAGAATATCCTGTAATTTTCTGCCATTTTTTGTGTAGTTTTTTTTTTTTTTTTTTTTTTTCTAATTAAGACCAGAAGACGCATTATCCATCAAGCTCATTTGCATAAGGGGAAGACGTGCTTTTGACATTTTTACGATGGCGGCGTTATTAGAGAAAACTGTAAAAGACAGGTTACTGCTACTCTTGCAGCATAAAAGGGAAAAAGGAGTACTTCATTTGCGGCTGTAGTTTTCTTACAGGAAGACTGCAAGCTGTGATCTGACATAATATCGTTTAAGAGGGTTGGATAAAGTGCACTTATTATTTAGTGAAAAGAAACACCTGTTTTCATCGAAGCGTGATTTTTGGCATTCTTAGAGACGGGCATTTTAAAGTACCTAATTAGTATTCTAATTTCAATGTAGCCCTAATGCAACTTATATTATTTAGAATGTAAAATTAAGCACAATTATTTTTTTTTTCCTTGCTAGGTCTCATGTTTTAGAAGTATTTAATATACGTTGAATATATATATTAATATATATTCTATAAATATTAATATACATAACTTATTTAAGTGTGACACTACGGGTCACACTTAAATTAGTTATGAAATGCTCTCCAATGAATATCTGTATATACTTTAATTTATAACTCTTTTATGAACTTCTAGTAAAGTTTACTGATAATTATATTTTAAAGTACAGGGTTATATCTTATTTGCCCCTTTTTATTTTGGACGTTATGTAGCTGTGCACTTAAAAATTTACGACTAAATTCAATTTAAATTTAGCGTCGCATCAGCTACAATCTTAAAATGGTGTGAATTGCTGATAAGAAATGTGAAATGATAACATATTGCCGGTTTGTAGCGAAAATCAGTTGAAGAAGTTAATTTTCGTACGATTTTCTGAAAAAAAGGGGGGGGGGGGAACTTCATTTATAAGCTTGCTTTGATTTGTTGTCGTTCTTATGGTCATTTTTTGCCTACTAGCACTAATAAACCAAGACCTAAAATCCATGCAAATCCATGCTTGAATGAGGACTCGAACCTGACACCTGCCTACGGATTGCCAGAGCGCTAATGGCTAATTTTTCTTCTGGTAGATGAACTCCTTTATAGGAAAATATAAAATACCATTCAAGATTAAAGTTAATTAGAATATTTATAACTACAGGGCACTCTTGCTTTCAGTCAGTGAGTGTCGCATTTCATACTCTCTTCAGACATTAATATTTATGAGAATTTGGAATTCACTTTAAGCAGCAAGTCCCAATTTAATTAGTCCTAGTGTGCAACCGTTCGATGAGATGTCACACCCGTCACAAAATTTTTAAATTAATTATAGAAAATTAAACTGCAGAATTCATTTGTTATAGCTTTTATATAATATGTATCTTTCTGCGTTATATTTCTAAATCTAAAACAATAGCAAAACATTTTTACTATGTAATTTTCTAAAATTAACTTTTAAAATCTTGTGACAGATGTGACATTTTATAGGATAATTCTGTGCTACAAATAACCTTAATGAGACCTTAAAAGAAGAAGAAGAAGAAGAAAAAAAAAAGAAAAAACAGCAAATGTATTGTGTTTCTATGGGAATAAAATTCGCTAAAAAAAAAAGTTTCATATAGTAATCAATGCGAATTAAAAATCAACTAAAATTGGCAATTTTCATGTATTTTTCTGATTTTTCTTTTTTTTTTTTTTTTTTTAATTCCTTTTTAGAAATATGGAAAACATTGTTCTATTTTTAATTATTTGAATTATAAAAGAGAGAGGGGATGGGGAGGTACAAATGTATGTCAGAAAATTGGCAGATTAAAATTAAGTGTACCTTTAAATTTTGTACATATAGCTATATGAAAACTTTAAAAGAAGCTCGATGTTGTGCAGAGCCGATCGATCCGTGGACCAAGGGCTCTTGACCTGTGAGTAAGGAGATCCACGAAATTTCATTTACAGTTCAAAAAGTTTTAATTAAAAAATGCTTTTGAAAATAGCACTTCATGACAATTAATTCCATCTGAAAGCAAAATAAAGGTAATATTTTATTCAAATATGCATTTCTGTGGGAAAATGTAAGTTTTTTTTCTCCCCCCCCCCCCCCCCCCCCCCCCCCCGCCTTTCCCAACAGAGTGGTCAACAAAACCGTGGAGAAAATTATAGTTAGGGGGCCGAATATGCATCGGGCTCAAGGCCCGATGCATATTCGGCCCCTCGACATATTCGATGCATCTGAGCCCGATTTTGGCTTGATCGGGCTCTGATGTTGTGAATTATAGATTTAGGAGCTCGATTTTATGTTTGTAAAAAGAGATTTAACAAAAAACGTACATTTAAAGCATAAAATTTTAAAATAGAAATTTTAAGTCAAAGTTGCATTATGGGAAGCACGAACAATAATTTCTCCCAGAATCCTTAATCACTAATAAAGTTATTTAAATAATAAGTTTCTTTTATTGATCGTCGAAAATTCAATTGAGATCTTTTTTTTTTTTTTTTTTCTGAAGACCACATAAAAATGAATATTCGTTTGCGTTTTCTTTAAATAAAATAACAAAGATTAAGTGGATAAGTTTTCTTCCAAAAACTTACTTCTCCCTCAGGAGATATGCGTCAGTTTTTCTTAAATATGCATTTCTTATGTGACTAGGGGGCGGGGGGGATGCTTCTTTGCATTAAATTTCATGAAAATTAAATTTACTTTAATGTAAAAATGATGTGAGTGGGAAGAATGGAACTTTTTCTCCGTCGCTTTAAAATTTCTCGAGTATTAAATTACTATTTCTGTTGCATTATCTGTTGCTCTAGTAATATATTTTTGGAAGTCGTTTAACTGATCTAAATCTTTCTCTCTTTTTCTGAAAAATATCTATTTAAATATTAAATGTTTTTTTCTTTTTCTTCTTCACCCTTCGAGTGGCCGAGAAGTTTTGCTCTCCAAGACAGGAGACGGGAGGCGCCTTTTTCTATAGTCTAGGTCGCACTCGTGGTTTTTTCCAAAACTCGCATGAATATGGACTAGGAGCTTTTTGAAGCCCCCCCCCCCCCCCTTTACACATACACACACACGAATGGCATTTTACATAGGCGTAGCAGGAGCCGATCCAGGCAAAAATTAGGGCCCTTTTGCTGCCCCTTCGGAAAATTCTATTATACCTATAAAATGGGCCCCTTTACAAAAGTCAAATGCATAAGAAATATTTCTTTCACAAAATTTTATTATAAAAATGATTTTTTTATCCTTTCTCTGTTATTTCAAATGATTGCCTATATTCGTTCAGTGATATACTATTAACTTAATGTTAAAAATTATTTAGAATGTCTGCTAAAATTGAATATTTTGCGCAATAATACTTTTTTCATAAAATAATAATAATAATAATAAATTTCACAAAAATCCCTTGTGTAGACAACTGGCCTTAATCATTTCACCATACCATCTTCTTCATCGTTTCTTTCCGAAAATTATCTTACGTTAATTTGATGGTAAACTGTGTTGCTGCTTGTATTGTCTGCGTGTTGGTACTGACTTATAGAAACGGGGGCCCAGAGCGAAATCTGCGTTTGAGAGTCCTCTTTAACTATATATATTACATAAAATGAATTTTAGACATATATAATCTGTGTGTAATTTCAAACGTTCACTGATTTTGAAGTATTTTTATAAACGACGACCGGGCGCTATCCCATTTGCCACGTAGGAAATCAATTCCTATCTACATGATTTTAATGACTTTTCTATTGTGAATTTAGTAAGTATGACCCTGTATTTTTTGCAAGGGGCAGGTTAGTGCTTAACAGCTTAAGCCGTGGTGACCTCTGTTACTTTCTTCTTGTTATTTCTGCTTGATTTTACCTTGTTTCCCATAGTTTTAAGTTCTTTATATGTATATAATGTAACATAATTGTACAATGCAAGAAAAACAAGTGATGTATTGCCAATTTATCCATAAGATTAAAAAAATATATATCCAGGAATAGTTAAAAGAAATATGAATTCAAGCTTTAATCATTAAACAGTTACATATGGAAGTGCAGCTTTCTTTAATATGGATTTATTATAAATAATAATATCCTATATACAGTGTTCGAAAGGCTCCTAATTTCTTAAATATTGATTTTAGTCATATAGTGTAAATATAAGAATTGCAGGGATGGGGAGGTCACATCCTAGTGGGTTAATATGAAATTCTTCTGTGATAATTGAACATTAGGCCGAAGATCTATCATAAAAAGTTACAAAATAAATTATCGCACAGGTGAAAAGAGAATTTTAAAAAGTAATAAACTATTTAACTTTATCGTATAAATCGTTTTTGCATATAATTTGTTACTTTTAATAGTTTAATTGCTTACTCGATAGAAGAAAGTATTTTATTCGTAAATATTTTCGACTTCCGGTTTTCTTTGAATTTAAACGATTTGATCATACTTATGAAATGTCCATTTGATTGCATTATTACTTCTACTCAATAGAAGAAAGTATTTTATTCGTAAATATTTTTGACTTCCGGTTTTCTTTGAATTCAAACGATTTGATCATACTTATGAAATGTCCATCCGTCTATCTGTCCACATGAGATTAAAATTCTGTGACAGATTTAGATCAAGACCTAATGCGTAGAATTTCGTGAAAAGTTTGTAAAAAAAAAAAAAAAAAAAAAAAAGAAGAAGAAAGAAAAAGAAGACTGTTTTGGTACATGAATTTGTATAAGAGAACATAGAAGAATGGTTTTGTAATGACCAGAGTGTACTACTATTATATTGCGAATGTCGTTTTCTCAATACACTTTTTACTTCCATTACCCTACTACCGTAGGTAATGGAAGTATTGTATTCGGTCTGAAAATTCGATATCGGGTTTTCACCTGATTTACACGTTTTAAGGTCCCCTGAGTCCAAAAAAGTGGTTTTTGGCAATTGGTCAGTGTGTGTGTATGTATGTGGAGAATCTTCTGGCTATTATAGCTCAGAAACTAATAAAGATAGAGCTACGAAACTTTAGAATTCAAATACGTCTGGCGTACAGATGAAATTTCCAAATTTTGGTGAAAATTGAAAAACCGGAAGTGGGACATCGGAAACCGGAAGTTGGACCGTAAGTCCGTATCTCAAAAACGGCTCTAACGATTTTCTTCAAACTTGCTATATAAACACTCTATTAGATGTCCTTTCGAATGATATAGTTGGTTAGTTCAAGAAAATTGATAGGCGTCCTGTATAAATAGCTCAATTTCAGGCCTCCCAAGGGCGTTCCTTTAAAAACGGTTGTACGGATTTTTTTCAAACTCGCCATTTTAACTCAATTTTAAATATGCTTTTGTATGTAATTCAGTGGCGTAGCGTGATATTTGAAACTGGGCATGCTCTGAACCCAACTGTGAAAAGAGCACTACTTCTAAATTCGTTATCATTTCTTATAATTTAAGTACGTAAATTTCCAATTTTTTCAAACCATAAATATAATTTTACACACGAATTTTATCGAATTTATCTTGACAGCATTTATTTAAATGCCACTTATTATAATTTATTGAAGAACCTGTAGGCTTTGCATGCGTCACTGGTTACTACATAAAAATGAATTTTCAAAGAAATAACTAATTTTTTATACATCACTTTATACATATATATATATAAATTCACTAAAGTCCCGCAAAATATGGCAGTGACTTCGTTCCAATGTCGGATCCGGGTCCCCACTGCCTGTGATAGCGCTTTAACTCGGACCACAAATAGTTCTTATACATGAACTTAATTGTTGAACATTTTAATAAAGTTAAAATAAGTTTAATTATTTTTATTACATTGACATTTGATGCGAAAAAAAAAAAACAAATAAAAAAAACAAAAATTAAAAAATGATAAACATTTTTCCCTTTCAAAGAAATTTTTAATTTTCCAAATAAAAAATGGTTTTGAAGAGGCAACTATTGAAATAAAATATCTTATTTTGTTCAATTAAAATAAAAATCTGTCAATAGCTTCGCTTTTTAAAAGGCATCGCCAGATAGAGAAAGCGTTGCTATGTAGTAACTGTAATAAGCTAATAACCATTGCTAAGGAATGGAGACGATTAAAAATAAGAACCAGGCAATTTGAATAAAATTTAGGAAAAGGAAAATTTTGAGGCGATAGTGGGAGGGGGGGGGGGGGGGGGGATATTCTGATTTAAAAAAAAAAATAATCTCGTTTAAGTGCGCATTTGCAATATCCAAGTTATACCTCTGTCACATTTTGTAGCTCTGTAATCAAAGACCTTAGCTTCAGAGCCAAGTTCTTACAAAAGGAAATTTTGATACCACTATTTTTATATTGCAAATTTTCACTTGATGAATCGTTGATATTCATTTTACCTGTTTAAAAAATACTATATTAAAATAATGGTATCTAAATTTTTATTTGTGAAACTGTCCAGAGTGCACGCAGACACACAGGGAGAGACAGACAATTATCTTTAAGACAGACAATTATCTTTACTCATGTAGAGAGACAACATAAGTAAAATTTTGATCATAATTTTATTTCTTTTGGAAGTTTTCGTTTAGTATGAGTTATGTAGGTTAAAAAAAAAAAAAAAAACAGCAACTTTCCTGTCGCTTAAAATAACAGAGATATTTTTTCAGAAATTTATGCAAATTTCATTTTATTGTTGAATGATCATTTATAAATAAATTCAGTTTTTTCTCTTTGTTAAAAGATTTTTTTATTACATCATTGTAAAATAAAGCATTAAATTTTACTTTATCAATAATATTTTTGAACTGACAACATCATCAATCTATTCAGTGAGTCTTGTCTTTGAGTAGAAGGACAAAATGGAAAAACTAGTTCTCACAGACTATGCGAACACTTTTACGGAAGATAAGAAAATGAAAATCCCTAATACTTTAGCAGTACGGGAAAACTACAGGACATGCTGTCGATGAATAGCATGCCTTGGATCCTTTAAAGAGCGGAAATCCCCTTGTATGGGAAAATTAGCGCAATGAATATTTCCTCACACAACAAAAATTCCCTATCCAAGGGTATGCTTTAGAAAAGTAGCATGCCTTACGGAGTAACCGGTCAGGAAACGATGTTTTCCAGGAATTATATTATGTAACAGAAGACATTTTCTTTCAGAATAGTTTTCGAAAATTAAATGACGGCTAATGGATGGATGGTAGCGAGTGATTAATAAAATCAGCTGTTAAATTATTATTCTTTCTATCTTTTTTTAATCAAAATATGTTTGAAGTTTAGACAGTTTTTAGCGGGTATGCGGCGCATGCCTAGCATACCCAGAGAATACGCCACTGATGTAATTATTGTTTTCCTGTCAATAATTGAGTTTAACCGGAAATGGGACATCGGAAACCGGAAGTGGGACCGTAAGTCCGTATCTCAAAAACGGCTCTAACGATTTTCTTCAAATTTGCTATATAAACACTCTATCAGATATCCTTTCGAATGATATAGTTGGTTAGTTCATGAAAATTGATAGGCGTCCTGTATAAATAGCTCAATTTCAGGCCTCGCAAAGGCGTTCCTTTAAAAACGGTTGTACGGATTTTTTTCAAACTCGCCATTTTAACTCACTTTTAAATATGCTTTTGTATGTAATTATTGTTTTCCGGTCAATAATTGATTTTTTGTGAAAGTTGGTATCTCAAAAACGGCTCTAACGATTTTCTTTTTTGGTCACTTTTATGTTTTCTGATCACATTATCTCTCAAAAATGCATATAATACATGTAATAGCGGGTAATGGAAGTCGTGTGGTTGTTTCACACCAGATTTTTTTCCTAAAGCAGGGCATTTAACTTAGATCAACTGGAAAAAAAAAAAAAGAAAGAAAGAAAGAAAAAAGCCAATGATGTAACTTCAACTAAATTAATAATTATTATTTTTAAAAATATCTCTGACAAAAAGTAACTTTATCGAATCACTCTCACGCCACTTGAAGAGGATTGTGGGTTGAAAATAACAGTTCAAAAGAGGCATCCTATGGGTTGTTGTAAAATTCCTTTTTGTCACCTGATCGGTGAACTGAAGACCTACCGCAAAGACGTGGCGGTACAAGTGGTCTTAAAGGTGAAAAAAAGAAGAAAGAGACTACCTCTCGCGCTGAGATCTAGATCTGTAACTTTTCTTTTTTCCTTTCAAGATCTCAAGTCTGTTGGCTTCTTACAATCTTGGCTTGTAACAAGGTCATTCTACTTCCTGGTTTTCAAACGTAAGGAAAGGTTGGAAATGGTTGATATCTTTTAAAGGTTAAAATGCGTCTAACCTCTTGCGAGTAGAGAGGGTATTGGGAACATGTTCTTTTGTAAGACACTTATTGCAACTTCGAAGTAAAAAATATTGAAGGATTTTGTTAAAATGGATAGTCATAGATATATATGTTATTGTTATTTAATTTGGTAATTGGTATGAAATTGCTTTAAAATCTTTAAATAATATATTATATTAGGTTTACTAAAAAGTCCTGTCCAATTCAATTAAAAGACTGACAACGGAAATTTCTGTTTAACAATACTCGTATGATACTTCATTAAATATCTCCTTATATGTTTTAAAAATAATACCGGACATAAAAATGACATGTTAATATTTTACTTCAAATTTTCCCGTAGGCATAATAAGACACATGGTACTGTGCGATTAATTTATAAGTCAGTGAAAACTGGAAGCTGTTGTTAGTTAGATTCAGTGTTGCCAAATTTGGGGATTTCTTTATTTAATATCCACCGTTAAATTTTAATTGTAACGGTTGCTTAATCACCTCAAAGATTAATTGTCTATTATGTATATCAAATATCACTTCCCAAAATTATTGGTGACTATTAAATAAAAAAGGCCCAAGTCTGGCAACACTGGTTAAATTGAATCACGATTATTCAATTTGCTCCAGTTTAATAAATAAAGTAACTAATCCCAGTATGGGCCCAATTTTTCCCTTGTCGTTAAAGCTGCCGATCTGAATAAGCTTTCATAGCATGAATGCGGTTTTCATTGCATTTTGTCTTTTGAATGAAAAATATTTTTTAATTGCTCGCCTAAAATATTTTCTACTGCATTATGAAGTATGCAGTAGAAAGTGGTGTACTATTTGTATAATCCAGAAATAGTAATGAAATATGTTGAACTTAGTAGCATTCGAATAGTAACATCATAAATTCAAATTTATGACAAAAATAACATTTTCTTTTCCCGATGGTAGATTTCGTTAAAAAAAATTCACTAGTTAAATTATCTAGCGAATTGGGAAAAAAAAACAGATACTCTTTTTACACTCATGTCCATAAATTAAGGATAATTCAGATTCACACTGAAATCGAACTTTAATGCAAAACTTTCACCTGTAGAAATACCACACACATCTTTAAGAATAATATGCAAATTATAGGAAGCCATCAGATGACGCCGATATGATGTTACAATGACGTAAGTGTAAGAAGGGGGTAGATAAGGAATGTGAGCAACGTAGGAAAATTGTTCACAAGCGTTCTGTGTGCCGCTCAGTGCCACAACCGATTAGTTATGACACAGAGGACGCATGAAGATAATTTTTTACGTGGTAGAATTATCGGCCGACTAGAATGTGGGCGTACTCAGATAGAAGTATCGGGGTAACTTAGAATAGCCCAAAGTATTATCTCTAGGCTTTGGCAACGATTCCAAAATGATGGAAATGCCAGTCGATGTTACAGTACTGGTCGGCCCCGAGTTACAATGCCGAATGACCACCGGTATTTGGCAGTAACTGCCAAAATAAGCAGATAAAGCACAACATTAGACCTGACTCGTCAGCTGTCTGCAGCCACGAGTGCCACAATTTCAATACAAACCGTGTATAAACATTTGGGAGATCTTGGTCTATATGCCCGCAGGCCTGTTAAATGTGTTCCACTCACGGCAATGCACTGTTCTAGCGGTTAACATGGAGTAGAGAACATGCAATGCGGACAGCGTCACAGTGAGCTTGTGTGATGTTCCCCGACGAGTCCAGGTTTAGCTTGCAGTGTGATTCACGCCAGACATTCATATGTAGAACGTCAGGTTCCCGTTATCACCAAAACAACATCATTAAACGACACTGTTACTGTGGGGCAGGAGTGCTCGTTTTGGGGGGGGGGGATCATATTGGGCACCAGAACAGATCTGCATGTTCAAATCGGAAGAATGATAGGCCAAATTTATCGGGACATCATTTAAAAACAACATGTACGTTTGTTTAGGGCTGCCATGAGCCCAGAATTTGTGTTTATGAATGACAATGCGCGTCCTCACCGTGCAAACGTTGTACACGGATGCCTACAATCTGAAGCTATCACCCACATGGCATGGCCAGCATTCTCACCTGACTAGAATTCGATAGAGCATGTGTAGGACATGCTTTTACGACGAGTTGTAGTCCGTCAACCACCTGTACATGTGTACCGGAACTTCGGAGAGCATTGCTTACTGAATAGAGTAATCTTCCCCAAGATCAGATCAATAATTTAATACTCAGCATTCCTAGGCGTTGTAAGGACTGTACTTTATCATCTGAGAGACATTCAATGTATTAATCATCATACCAACCATGTAATGTTAAGTTTTTGTAAGGGAGATATTTTTTGTAATTGCTTCAGGGAGCAAAAATCGTAGCTTTTATAAATGGTATCCTACATAAACCACCTTTTTTGTTCTTCATGATCTTTTATTTAATAAATGGACTTTATGAATAAGTCATGTTTGTTTTGCTTCTGAACCTTTATTTGCATCAGCTAGTATTATCCTTAATTTATGGACATGAGTGTAGATAAGCTTTCACTACATTTTACCATAGATATAGTAATAAGACATAGATTGGTCATGGAAGGGGGAAACGTGATGCCTTTTTTTTTTCGGGAAAAGACACTCTAATGGCTGTCTTTCCTCGAATAAATTGCACGCAGGAATACACACGGATAATTTAGTAAATAAAATTTATGAATTTTATTACTCCAGGTGAATGAAAAACTCCTGATACAGTTTCAAATTCCTTTTTCTTTCTTTCTTTTTTTTTTTTTTTTTTTTCAATACCACTCAATAGCTGATTTTAGAACTTTTTTTCGGCATCAAAAATTTTTGCTCGATAACATGGGGATGTAGATCTATATATATTACTATATCTATGCATCTTACATGATTCAAATACTCTATCGTTTTCGGATCTGATACGAGCACTATCTTATTTATATATATATATATATATATATATATATATGTAAGTATTTATTTGACATAAATAATTAATTCAAAGATAAAAATAGACCTTTTCTTCTTTTTTATTTCTGCTATGAGATTATAACATGGAATATTACTGAAAATGATAAGTTAATGTTAACCGCCTGGAAGATTAAGTTATTATATCGTTGTAGAGACCTGGGGAGCAAAATTTTGGATTTCAAAAAATAACGTATTTATGCTATAATTTAACAATAATGTGAATAGCTTGTATTTTTTCAATATAAAAAATAATAACTACTGTTAAATTTGCGAATTTTTATTGTTAGTTAACAAGCCGGAGTCTCACATTTTACTAGGGCCGTTCAAAAAGTAAGTTACATTTGATCAATTTAGGTAAAAAATTACTTCATTCAGAAGTGCACCACATTATAATATGACACACATAAACCTGCTATTTTTCTACACAATTTCCTAGTCGTTGCAGACATTTCTCAAAACGTTGCACTAGTCTTTAGATGCCCTGATGATAGACACTCGTTCCTAGGTTCTGGATGCAGTAAAGATTGTAACTGGTGGCGTATGACAGACTGGTGACGGACAATCCTGTGCAATGTGTACGAAGCTCACTCTAATAACCTTCTACACACTTCATCATGTCTAATGTGTTTACCGTTTTTAACTTCCATGCCTTTCTGCATCGGTTAAGTCTGTACGACCGTCTTCAAGCTGCTGGCACCATTTCATAATCTATGAATGCGATATTGCATAAGGCCTATACACTACCGGTATTTCACGTTAAATCACCGTATTCGTGCAAAGTTTTGCCCACACACAAAAAAAAATGTCTGTTCCGTGTATTTCAATAAAGGAGCAAGTTTCTTGTTTGATATGCATTTTTTTTTCTGGTACTACGCAGCAACGGTTGCAACTGTAATCGAATGAAATTGCTACAGTAGGTAGCCATTGAACTCAATTATCGTCTGCGCAAGCCTTGGTTTTGTTTCACAATGCTGCCATCTATTTGGAAACAAGTACATCTTACTTTTCGAATGCCCCATAGTATGCAAAATATTGATATCGATATTGAAAATGCTTTCCTTCATAATAAAAATATTAATCAAATTACAAATATGTTGAATTTTAATTATTAGTTTATATTTAGTATTATGATGACTCGTTCGTGTGCGCATGATTGACGCATGTCGAAAATAACGTCAAACCAGCCCAAGATGCGGTCATTTTCCCGCCTTTTCTGAAAATTCTTCTGCCCCTATACAAGATTGCACAATAGTATTCGGTTTAAGGGTATTTTAACGTTATAGTTCGTAAATTACTGTCTTAGATTTATGAAAATGTGTATTGAAATATAAACTATTAAGCACCTTAAAATTTCTCAAAAACTATTTATATAAATAAATAAATTCAAAATTTTCATAAATAAAATTAAACTGCTCCTTGCTAACTAATTTTTAATTTTCTTCCTTGATTTAATCTACAAACTATGAAAATAAATCCAGTGTTTCTCAAAGGGCATGCCAGGGCGCACTGGTCCGCACTATGAGATGTTCAGATATGTCTTGGGGAATTTCATTGAAATATGTGTCCAGGTTTAAAAATGTAGTATTACACCATTCCGTATAGGATATTGCTCGTTTTTATATTATCATTGCATGTTACTATCAGCGTTTTATTATTATTTATTTATTTATTTGTTGTAAAAAGCAGCCGCTTATTCTTGTTGTGCATACATCTTAAAAGGCTACATGAATTTTGGAGGTAAAAAGAGAGAGGGGCATATTTCCTCATTTTTACTTTTATTTTATTATATATATATATATGTATTTAACATAGTAAATATTCTATTCAAAATTTTGAGCATATAAAAAAGCAACATTTAAATAATTTTTATTTATTTTTATTTTTATTTATTTATTTTTTTCAACGCTGTTTCAGGAGGTCCCTCAGAAAAAAATGTCCTTGTGGTGGTCAGGATAACTCGTAATGATCGTTATCTATATATTAATAGGCAAGCATCTATATATTAATAGGCAAGCATAAAATTTGTTGTCCCTTTTTAACATATTAATTTTGGGAGTAGAGGGTTGAAAATGGTATCATTCGAAAGGTATGGTTAGCCGAAAGGTGCGAATACAAGTATTATTTTCTTACGATGTCAAGAAGGTATTTAGAAATACATTTATTTTTTATGCATTTTCCCCCATTTTTCCCTTTTATACACGTAATCCTTTACATTAAAAAATACCTAAAAGTAGAAAGTTGTTAAATGTGGCAATTTCATAAAGCTCAAATAAAACCATAGACACAGTAATTTGTATAATGTAGCATCACTATACGCAAGCGAAGTGATGACGTCACTGTCTGTCCATGGAGCCATGAAAAAGATTTTCTAAGTTAATCGTCCATTGGATTTTTTGTAAAAAACTATTAAGAAATAACGGAAATTATCTGCCGATTTTAATTCCGATATTTGGGTATAGTTATATATAAGTTACTGTCTACATGTGTTTGATTGAGTTTTTTTTTTCTGTAAAATTGATAAAATTTTAATTTAAAATCACAAAACTCCAGAAAAAAGAAAAAAAATGGCAAACTTCCAGTTTCGAATGTAAACATAAACATTTCATTTCAAAGGGTGATATTTAAACAATAAACATTCAACTAATATACTAAATAAAAGGAAAATGGATTTGTTACTAACTGCAATTAACTGAAATTGGCTACTTATTTTTAAAAAAAGTGTCTTTATGCTAGCTTTTGTGAGTAGAAGATACATAAAAACTCTTGATTTCCGGTTTTCGATGAATTTACACGTTTTGAGATTTCCTTGCATTTTAATTAAGTGAAATTAACTACTTATTTTTATTTTTTTTAAAGTGGATTTATTATTCTTTCCTCTGCATATATAAGTAGAAAATAAAAGATTCAGAAAAGTTTTAGATTTTCGGTTTTCGATAAAGTTACACGTTTTGAAATTTCCGAACTCAATTCGACCATTTTTGAAAAATATCTTTTTTTTTTTTTTTTTTTTTTTTAGTGCTAGAGGCCTATTTCAGTCGGTACAGCGTTGTCGAATTTTTATACGTCACTCTTAATAGTGCTAAGGGCCTATTTCAGTCGGTTTATTGAATGAAGATTTTGTAGATAATTTGATTACTCATAACGAAGGTTACAAGTTTTTAAAAAATATAAAAAATTCTCCCAAGGTACAACTTTGACATGAGTCCCCCAAAGGCACAACTTTGACATGAGTCCCCCCCAAGGTACAACTTTGACATGAGTCCCCCCCCAAGGCACACCTTTGACATGAGTCCCCCCCCCAAGGCACACCTCCCCCTCATTGGGAAAAAGAGAAAAAACGTTGTTTTGCGGCTATAAGAGAGTTTGGACTTCCAACGTTATTTGTTACAGTATCTGCAGCTGAAACACATTGGTTTGATTTAATGAAAACTTTATCATGGAATTTAGATCGTCACGAATTAACTAAAGAAGAATTTGTCGATATTAACAAGTTTAGCAGTAGGCCTCTGGCACTAAATTAAAATCTGTCAATGTCAGATTTTCATGTTTTAAATAATGAAATAATGTCGTGTCTGTATATATATATATATATATATATATATATATATATATATATATATATATTGTTCAAACACTGTACTTTATGAACTAATCGAATTAATTTAAAAGAATTTGATACTTGGTTGGGCCTTGGTTTGCCATGGTACCTATTAGCTTCTGGGCTGTATCACACAACAAAGGGGCGTTTACACGTTGCGATTTTCTCTCATTTCAGGAAAGGCTAACATCAACAGAGAGAAATAGTTATATTAAGTAAAACTCTGCTGATTCAGTTAGAGTGAATATCGGCAAACAATTGCCGCAGCTGTGTTGCAATTGCATTCCGTTTAGGACAAGGCAATAACTTTGCTTTGCCTCGCTTTGCAAAAAAAAAAAAAAAAAAAGGTCGAGTTTCGACCACAGGGCGATACTAGTTTGAAATTAAAAAACAATTTTTTCCTCTATTAGATCTTTTTTTTTTTTTTTTTTTTTTTTTTTTTCAATACCTACTATTAGTTCACACACTCCCCATATATATTTATATATCTCGTTCAAATTTTCAATCGTTAATAAAATATTTTCTATTCATCCATTCAAGTTCAAATGCAATTTTTTAAACTAGTACCCCTCCAGTGGGGGTAAATTTTCAATATGGGTATCTTTCGAAAGATCTCGTCAGTGGTCAACACCTTTGAAACGAATGGTTGAACTATAGATCTGTGATAATTTAAAATAAAATTATAGATTTTTTTTATCTTTTAACGAAAAAAACTTGGAAAAAATATTCCTGTTGATTTGCAAAAAATTGACATCTTTCGGCATTTTGTGAAGCAAGTAGGAATTTACTTTATTTTTTATTTATTTTTAAATATATATTACTTGTTTTTCTTCTGTTATTTATAGATACTTATAGCTTACGCTTGAACGGAGTATTAAATAAAAAAAATGTGTTCATAGCATTAGTCATTTTGAAGGAGTGTGCAAGATTTCAGTAAGATAGGAGCATTAGTTTTTTAATTGTTTGAGCATTAACTTTTTATAGATTTCAAAAATAATGTTTTCAAGAAAAACAGATTAAAGTTTTAATTTAGGTAGCAATAAAACGAACCTAATAAGTGGAGTTTTCAAAGGCTTCTAGACTCCGGTTGACTTGAAACATTGGTAAACTGTTCTAGACATATTGTACTATTCGATAAAATAAATAAATAAATAAAATATTTGTGTTTTTGAAATTCTAAAACCTATGTAACCCCTTAAAAAAAAAAAAAAAATGATGTATATTTTTATTTATATTACATAAGTACATTAATTGATAATATAATGTCTTACGATATGTAATTTGGTGTGATTCTCACCATTTTGGGGACATAATTACACTAATATTTTAAAGTGTAGAGCTTAATTGTTAGTGAATCTCTTTTTGGAACTAATTACACTGTATGTGTTTCTATTCAAGGCTCAACATTTTAAAATTTTAAAACAGTCGAAAAATGGCAATACCCATGCATTTAACTTCCATTTCTTTTCAAGGGAGAAAAAAATTAAAATGCTATCCACCAGCTGTTATCTAGTTTTGCAGGTAGGTTGGTTGAGGATTTGAGAAGGAGAAACGGGCAGGCGCTAAAAATTAGCATTCCTTACTCCGCTTCCAGGCTTTTCAGCAGCTGCATTTCTGGCAGAAAATGGGTTTTTGACTCCCCCACGTTAGCTCCAAGAAGAAATTTAAAAGCAATCTTATTGATTAGAAACTAAGTACAAAGAGAGAAAGAGGACAAAAGAGGGGGCGCGCCTGTGTTTCAAAGCTGTGTTTTTTTTTTTTTTTTTTTCGCGTTATCGAACTAGATGCTTCGATTTAGCAACGCACTTAATCCGTGAAAAGTGTAATTCTTATGATGCCATTTGAAATTTGTTAACATATAAAGAATTTTTCATGCATCCTTAGACTTGCTTGTTGTAACATCAATTTAGATAATGCTGAAAGTTAAGATAATAAGAAATTTTCCCGTGAAGTAATTGGATAACAAATTAGTTGTCTTTTATGGTATCAGTTATCGCGCGAAAAGGCGATGAATCTGACCGTATTGAAAAGATTTTTTATTTTTTTCTTTCGGGTTGGGTTTTTGCATAGAAATAATCGTTGTATCTTTCTTTTTTTTTTTATGTGGACATTTTAGATGTTGCACTAATTATTAGAAATGAACTATGAGAGAATTGTTTCAAATATCGGCAAGATTTAATGAAAGTGTGATATCAACTTCAATTAAAACTGGTCAATAATACGTGTTGAAAAAATTATCTAAATTTCATTAGCATTTTATTGTATTTTAAAAAAGGAATCCCGGTGAATTAAAAAAATCATTTATTATTAAAGCTGTTCGATTCAAGGTTTTAATTTTTGTACAAAACAATAATATTTTTGTGAAATTGATTTAATTTTGTAGATAAAGTATTATTGTGTGAAATCTTCCATTTTATCGGTCACTCTATATGATATTGATATCAAGTTAATACTGTTTCTTTCAACCAAGTACCAGAGCGCAGGGCCCGACTTAGACTATCTGGAGCCCCGGGGCAAGCCTATTCTGGGGGGCCCCCTTGCAGTGGCATAACAGCTCTTTAGGTTGCAGAATTTCTGCATACGCCTGTAGGGGGGCCCAGGGCATTTGCCCCGTATTCCCTGCTGCCCTGTGGCAGAAACACGGCGACACGGCGACAATGTCGCAGAAACGGAAATGTTCTTGCAGAAAGATTTTACTTAAGTCAAATAAATTTTGCCATTGCGCTAAAAAAAAAAAAAAAAAAAAAAAAAACAGAGAGAGAGAGAGAGAGAGAAAGAGAAACTCAAAGAATGGTTTATAAACTGTTCTGCAGAACAAATTTTCGTTTCTGAAAATACGATCGCCTCAATCCTGAATAAGGAGAGGAGATAAAGCGGATGTAACTCACTTGGGTTAGCTTTGATACGGCATGCATTGGCGATTCGTGATGCGGTGATATGATTCGGTGTATCGACACTTTTCACTGGTAACCTCTTCACATCGGAACTTCATTTTCGTGTCTTCAAATTTTGTTTTCGCGCCGCGCCTGCCGCTCGTGTCGTGTGTATTTACTGTATTGCAAAAAGATGTTTTTTCGAAATAATGTAGCTTTGCGACCATTTTCCAAATATCATATTTCATGCATTTTCAGATTCACGCATAACAAAATAGCTGCATCCAGTGATTTTTTTTTTTTAAGTGCGTGATTGCTGCTGTACCGATTGTCATACATTTTCTGATTTACGCGCGACAAATTAGTTGCATCTAGTGATTTTTTTCTTTAATGTATGCGAAGGATGCATACGTGCGTGGCATTAGCGATTCGTGATGCGGTGATATGATTCGGTGTATCGACACTTTTCACTGGTAACCTCTTCACATCGGAACTTCATTTTCGTGTCTTCAAATTTTGTTTTCGCGCCGCGCCTGCCGCTCGTGTCGTGTGTACTTATTGTATTGCAAAAAGATGTTTTTTCGAAAGAATGTAGCTTTGCGACCATTTTCCAAATATCATATTTCATGCATTTTCAGATTCACGCATAATAAAATAGCTGCATCCAGTGATTTTTTTTTTTTTTTTTTTTTTTTTTTAAGTGCGTGATTGCTGCTGTATCGATTTTCATACATTTTCTGATTTACGCACGGCAAATTAGTTGCATCTAGTGATTTTTTTCTTTAATGTATGCGAAGGATGCATACGTGCGTGGTAGTAATAATTTTTTAAAAGCTGCATTAATTTTAATGTTTGGTTCAAACTATGCAATACATTTCACAAATATATACAGAAATATGACTATGGGGAAATTTGTAACGTCTGTAGTTATACGCAAAATAAAAAATGAAGCTTCAAACCTTGCTTCAAAAAATAGAAAATTAAGAATTTAATCTTAAAAATACTTTATTGACATTTAGCATTTTATATGTAGTAAAAGATCTTAGCAATAAATATTAATGGGTATCTTAAGTTATAAAATTGGTAACTTTTCTAATTTTTTTCTTTACTAATCATTAATTATTTTAATTGCGATTAAAATTCTTAGCTTTAAATTTTGTTGTTTAAGCATATGAAGTCGTTGAAAAATTATTAATTTATTTTACAAAAATACTCTTATTATTAGTTTGTACAGCTTGTTGATTTCATTTTTTAAACATTTGAATTTTGAAATAATGTTTATTTTTTTAATTGAAATATTGCAAATTAAATAGTTATTTTGAATAAAAACCAAACCAAAGGTTTTGTTGATTTTTTTTTTTTTTGTAAGCAAAAGGAATTTTATCTAATAGTAGTTGTTTTAAATAAATACTAATTAAACAGCAAATGCTTTTATTTATTTATTTTTATTTGTTTATTTTTATTTACTTATTCGTATAGATATCAATATCAAATATTACTTTTAATTGATTTCTATTTATTTCATTCATCTGTAATCATTATTTTCTATTACAGATTTTAGCCATGAAATCTGTTACATTTCAGATTTTAACATTTCCTTAAAAATTAATTATTTCACTTGCCTCAATCTTTATGAAAATGTTTCGACTATGCTTTGTCTATAATTGTGTTACTTAGATCTTGTATTCTGTTTCACTTTATGTATTTAAATAATGGTATAATTATACATTCTGAATTCTTTAATGTAAAATCACATTTTTTAGATTTCAAATACACATCTTTATGCTATTTGTATTGTGATGTTAAAAACATCACTTCTTTTTAAATTTTAAATAAGATCGTTTTTCTGCACTTAAATGCATTGTTTCTCTCAGTTGGCTCAACTCACCCTGTTGTGTTTGCTTTACTGCAATACACACACAGGAGAAAAATTGGTTCTTCTTTCCTAGTGGTGATGTCATCTCACACCATTCTGAGAACCAATAGGGTGATGGTTCTGACCCCACCTTCTGTTATCCCGGCAATTTTAAATTCAGTTGTGTTTGAGCATCACTCAAGAGAGCAGCATGGGTAAGAATGGGTTTTATGTTCTGTTTTTAAAGGACTTTGTCCAGATTATGATTTGGAGAGAGAGTGCCTACTTATTAAATATATATATATGTTATCAGCTGGGATGGATGGATATTCAAATTTTAAGAGCAGTCTATTTTTGTATCCTGCTTGTTTTGGATTTGCTGGTATTGATTGGAAAATAAAAGAAAGGAATGTTGATGCAATGATTTGATTTTTCTTACAAACAGTATTGTGTTCTGCATTTTTCCTTTTACAGCATTCTAGCAATGAAGTGAGTTTATTCCTTTTTTTTTTTTTTTCTCTCTCTTATGTAAATAAAAGTATTTAGATATATATAGACATTCTGACCAAAAGAACAAAAGGGTTAGCGGTCAAAATGTAGTGTAACGATCATGTACGCCATGAGGTCTTTGATCCTCACTAAGTAACTTCTGTTGCTAATTAAAATTAAAAATATTAATAAAATTAATTTCAAATATGAAAATACAAAAGGTAAATGAATTATTTACACCACATGTATATAATACAAAAAATGAATCTTGTGTATTAGAATGTTATCGTGCATATTTCTAATAATCTCAAAAACTATGAATGTTTTAAATTATGTATATTTCATTATAATATTCAGTATTCTATATTAATTTTTACTTTTAATTTGTTGTCTTTTAATTTTGAGTTCTGTACTATATTTTATGTTGTTTGGTTTGCACCGTATGAAATAAGTGCATTTGTGTATTTAAATATATATATTTAATATAAAAAAAATCTGGTGTGAAACAACCACACGACTTCCATTACCCGCTATTACATGTATTATATGCATTTTTGAGAGAGAATGTGATCAGAAAACATAAAAGTGACCAAAAAAGAAAATCGTTAGAGCCGTTTTTGAGATACCAACTTTCACAAAAAATCAATTATTGAGCGGAAAACAATAATTACATACAAAAGCATATTTAAAAATGAGTTAAAATGACGAGTTTGAAAAAAATCCGTACAACCGTTTTTAAAGGAACGCCTTTGCGATGCCTGAAATTGAGCTATTTATACAGGACGCCTATCAATTTTCATGAACTAACCAACTATATCATTCGAAAGGATATCTGATAGAGTGTTTATATAGCAAGTTTGAAGAAAATCGTTAGAGCCGTTTTTGAGATACGGACTTACGGTCCCACTTCCGGTTTCCGATGTCCCATTTCCGGATAAACTCAATTATTGACAGGAAAACAATAATTACATACAAAAGCATATTTAAAATTGAGTTAAAATGGCGAGTTTGAAAAAAATCCGTACAACCGTTTTTAAAGGAACGCCCTTGGGAGGTCTGAAATTGAGCTATTTATACAGGACGCCTATCAATTTTCTTGAACTAACCAACTATATCATTCGAAAGGACATCTAATAGAGTGTTTACATAGCAAGTTTGAAGAAAATCGTTAGAGCCGTTTTTGAGATACGGACTTACGGTCCCACTTCCGGTTTCCGATGTCCCATTTCCGGTTAAACTCAATTATTGACAGGAAAACAATAATTACATACAAAAGCATATTTAAAATTGAGTTAAAATGGCGAGTTTGAAAAAAATCCGTACAACCGTTTTTAAAGGAACGCCCTTGGGAGGCCTGAAATTGAGCTATTTATACAGGACGCCTATCAATTTTCTTGAACTAACCAACTATATCATTCGAAAGGACATCTAATAGAGTGTTTATATAGCAAGTTTGAAGAAAATCGTTAGAGCCGTTTTTGAGATACGGACTTACGGTCCAACTTCCGGTTTCCGATGTCCCACTTCCGGTTTTTCAATTTTCACCAAAATTTGGAAATTTCATCTGTAGGCCAGACGTATTTCAATTCTAAAGTTTCGTAGCTCTATCTTTATTAGTTTATGAGCTATAATAGCCAGAAGATTCTCCACATACATACATACACACACACACACACACACATACATACACACTGATCAATTGCCAAAAACCACTTTTTTGGACTCAGGGGACCTTAAAACGTGTAAATCAGGTGAAATCTCGATATCGAATTTTTGGACCGAATACAATACTTCCATTACCTACGGTAGTAGGGTAATGGAAGTAAAAAAGTAATGACATTTTAAAAGTATTTGTAACATTTGTTTAATTCAGACATTTCATGATTTAAATGCCTTAAAAAATTTGCAGATTATTTTTTATGTGTTACTGCATTTTATGGTTTGAATGCATTGAATATTTTATAAACAATATTGTATGTTAATGTGAACAGAAGCAAAGTATCACTAGATTTATTTTCACCTTTCCTTAAAAAAAAAAAAAAAAAGAGAGAATATTTTCTTGCAATAGTGCAGATATATGCATTTGTGCCTAGTTAAAATTTAAATACATTGGTTATACTGAATATCATTTACTATTTAAAAATAATTGCCGAAACGTCAGTGGAGGCCCTCTGTTGAGACTCAAAACGGTTTTGGGCTGTGTCTGTCTGTCTGTTTGTCGCGCGATAGCGGCCGCAAAAATGGCGCTATTGACTTGAAATTTGGTACATGTTCATGAGCCCCACGAAATCAGCTGTATAGTTTTTGGTATGTATTCCATTTCTACTTCGTATACAGGGACACGCAAAAGTTTTTCTTATCATTACGGCCAATGGGAGGAATTTGTATGTATCGCGATAGCGACCACAAAAATCACGCTATTGACTTGCAATTTGGTACACATGTTCATGAGCCCCACGAAATCAGCTGTATAGTTTTTGGTATGTATTCCATTTCTACTTCGTATACAGGGACACGCCAAAGTTTTTCTTATCATTACGGCCAATGGGAGGAATTTGTATGTATCGCGATAGCGGCCACAAAAATCACGCTATTGACTTGCAATTTGGTACACATGTTCATGTGCCCCACGAAATCAGCTGTATAGTTTTTGGTATGTATTCCATTTCTACTTCGTATACAGGGACACGCAAAAGTTTTTCTTATCATTACGGCCAATGGGAGGAATTTGTATGTATCGCGATAGCGGCCACAAAAATCACGCTATTGACTTGCAATTTGGTACACATGTTCATGTGCCCCACGACATCAGCTGTATAGTTTTTGGTATGTATTCCATTTCTACTTCGTATACAGGGACACGCCAAAGTTTTTCTTATCATTACGGCCAATGGGAGGAATTTGTATGTATCGCGATAGCGGCCACAAAAATCATGCTATGGACTTGCAATTTGGTACACATGTTCATGTGCCCCACGAAATCAGCTGTATAGTTTTTGGTATGTATTCCATTTCTACTTCGTATACAGGGACACGCAAAAGTTTTTCTTATCATTACGGCCAATGGGAGGAATTTGTATGTATCGCGATAGCGGCCACAAAAATCACGCTATTGACTTGCAATTTGGTACACATGTTCATGTGCCCCACGACATCAGCTGTATAGTTTTTGGTATGTATTCCATTTCTACTTCGTATACAGGGACACGCAAAAGTTTTTCTTATCATTATGGCCTATGGGAGGAATCTGTATGTACCGCGATAGCGGCCACAAAAATCACGCTATTGACTTGCAATTTGGTACACATGCTCATGCGCCCAACGGAATCAGCTGTATAGTTTTAGGTGTGCATTCCATTTGTAGTTCGTGTACAGGGTCACGCCAAATAGTTCGATCATTACGGCCTATGGGAAGAATCTGTATGTACCGCGATAACCACCGCAAAAATCAAGCTATTGACTTCCAATTTTTTTCCGAAACGTCAATGGAGTCCTCTGTTGAGACTCAAAAGGATTTTGGGTTCCGACGGTCCGTCCGTCCGTCTGTCTGTCTGCCGTGCGATAGCGGCCGCAAAAATCACGCTATTGACTTGAAATTTGGTACACATGTTCATGAGCCCCACGAAATCAGCTGTATAGTTTTTGGTATGTATTCCATTTCTACTTCGTACACAGGGACACGCCAAAGTTTTTCTTATCATTACGGCCTATGGGAAGAATTTGTATGTACCGCGATAGCGGTCCCAAAAATAACGCTATTGACTTGCAAGTTGGTACACATATTCATGAGCCCAACGGAATTAGCTGTATAGTGTTAGGTGTGTATTCCATTTGTCGTTCGTGTACAGGGACACGCCAAAATTTTTCTTATCCTTACGGCCTATGGGAAGAATTTGTATGTACCGCAATAGCGACCGAAAAAATCCTTCGATTGACTTGCAAATTGGCGCACACGTTCCAGCTTTGCATATAAGTAGCTGTATAATTTTTATTGATATATTTTTTATAAACTGTGTACAGGGACACGCAAAAATTCTTAACATTAAGGCGTATGGGGGTGAATTTCGTTTAAACGCATTTTAATATCATTACTTTGCAATGAAGAAAATGAAATTAGAGCACGTGAGTAAGATGCTTAAACTTATGTTGTTTGAAGAAAATATGTGCTCTTAAGCTTTCTAATTAATGTACAGGACCTTACAAAAGTGTTCTGACAATGTCACTTAGTCATCCAAACGATGTTAAATTTGGAACAATTATTAATTTTAAACGCAAAATAAGCTGAATAGTTTTTACTGATGTATACAATGTTTATGGTTCGTTTACAAAGACACACGAAAGAATTTCGTAACATTAGACCCTATGGACAAATTTTTAATTTAAGCGCGCACTTTAATGCGTTTATGCTGAATTGAACTTAATAAAGTTAACATACATTATAAAGTTGCTTAAAATCATGTTTACTCTTAAAAAAGGTTATGTATAGACTAAATAATTTATGGGACCACACAAAATAATTCCGAGTATGTACTGTAATCATTCAAATGATGTCAAATTAGTTCGAAAAATTAATGAGTTATAATTAATTAGGTTTATTCTTATTATTAGCGTTTATAATGACTGTGGCTACTTTTCCGGCATACATAAAGGAATTTCGTACTATTACGGTCTATAGTCGGTATTTCTTAAAAGTGTATTTTAACATGGTTACACCCCATCAAATATAGTAAAATTTTATTAGAATTTTAAAAGCATGTTTTCCTGTTGAAAATTGTGGGCATAGAATTGATAATTAGTTTAAAGGTTATGCAAAATATTTCCGATATGCTATGTAATTTTTTTTTGTATAAAATTTGGTATTTATGAATTTCAGGGAAATAATACAAGACCGTCGTTTATTAAGAATACATATTGTTGCGTACTTGGGGGTTCGTAAGTTGTCCGAGAATGAAAGGCGAAACTTATAAAAATTCAGTGAATTATTCATAGAAAATTCCAGAAAAATACAGGTCTATAAACCAAGTATCAGCTTCAATTCAACCAGTAAACATAGCTTAAACAACAGCCGTTAACAGCAAAACAACAGTACAAACTGTTTATCAATAACACATAAAGCAAGTCTCATTCAAAGAGGCTCAAAGCAAAGCAAGCATTTGACAAACTGACACAGATCTGAGATTGGCCGCCTTGGCTAAAAAAATGCTCCTTTTATACTATTCTATCGAACACAGACTGTTCTGGAAAATTCTTGTATCTCATCAGCCAATGAGATTAGAGCTTCCATATTTGGTATATCCCTAATAAGAATTTTCTCGCCAAGGTCGCCAAAAAAATTGCCAAGGAGGGAAGCAGTCGCCAAATTTGGCGCCAAATCCTTTTCTTCCCTTATTGGAGTTTTTCAATGGGTTTTTAAAGGAAAATTAGGCTATTTTAACGCTAAAACGATTAGAAATGCACAAAATTAGCATTTTATCGACTTACTAAGCCTCTGAAAAAAATTATACAAAAATAAATGCAATTATTTACAATTCCATAACACTTTATATGATATACAAATAGGTATACAAAGAGAGATACAGCGGGGGGTTGCCCCCCCTCAGGAATGTATCTGATTATGGTAATAAGTCGATCGAATCAATATATACTATTATATAATAAGGAATAAATAAAAATGACCTATTGAAAAATGTCTGATGCAAATAGGACGTTGAGGCTCCTGATCTGCAGATCCACTAGTTTATTTTGAATTCGTAAATGTTAACTTCACAAACTATTCCTGCAGAAAGATTTTGTTGTTGATGAAGTTTGTCGCAGAAAGCATAATAAATTTCTGCCACAGGGCCCTGCTGTTAGTCAGGGCCTGACCAGAGGTGTACCATAAGTCTGTAGACATTTTAAAAAATCATAAAAATTAAAAGAAATATTTATTTATTTATTTGAAGGGGGGGGGGGGAACATAATAGTTAAAATTTCGTCGATAGAAGGTGTCAATAGTACGTGAGCAAGTTACACATTTCCTTTAAAAACTATATTTATTGCATGCAAATATTTATAAGCATATAACACCTATGTGTCCGCCATCACCGCAAATTACAGTTTGCAAACGAGTTACAGCATTGCTAACTGTAGCTTCTGTTAGCATTTGGCGATTCTTAGTTGAGGTAAAACATCTTCACCGAATACGCTTTATCTTCCAAGTCAGCATCGCATTCAAAACTTTATGTATGCACAAATGTAGGACTGAAAATAAGAAAGGAGCTGTTCATCGTAAACCCGTGCAATTTATAGATCTATGATTTTCATATTTTTCGTTACACGTCTGTTTAGCGCCCTCTATCGACGAAAATTTTTATTTTTACTTTCTTTAACCCCCCCCCCCCCCCCCAAAAAAAAAAAAAAAAAAAAAAAAAATATTAAAAAAAAAAAAAATCCCCCTTTATGAGAATAATTTTTTCGCAAACCCCGTTCAGTTCTACAAATTGCTTCAATTTTTATGAATTTTTAAAATGTCTACAAACTTACGGGCCACGCATAGGCGATCTTCAATATAATATTTCTCTAACATGGTCCAGTTCCGATTAAGTTTTGCTGAAGCGATACGATAGTGTCATATTTAATAAAATACGCGAGGCTAAAAAATATTTATCGGCAATATTTAAGCACGCGGACATAGTTCAGTGATTTAATAAGAAAAATGCCGACATTTGTCTGATGAGATCTTTTTATAGGAACATGTATTTTAAAAGTTGCATCTTTACAATGTTTGCACGCGTCATTTTAAAGCTAGTAATACTTTAAATATATAAATAGAATAGGAATTATTGTCAAACATTCACTAAAAAATGTAATAATCAAAATAGGTACCAGGCTTTTTTTTTTTTTTTACAAAAAAGTATGCAAAAGTAAATAAATAAGTAAAAAAGCATCGCCAACATGACAACAAAAATCTCCATGGGGGTCTTATACTAAAACTGTACTGCCTGCGCAAGTATGAAAATTGGGTCTTCAAACATGAATTTTATTTTGAAACCCTTCTTCGAAAGGTTTTATTTTCACTATCGCACAATATTAATTTGGTTCTTATAATAATTTAATTTCTGCTAAATTAGAATTCAAACTGGGTGGGGAAATTGGTGTAAGATTTATGAGTTTCAAGTTTCAAATGTAAATAATAAGAAAATGAATTTTAAAAAAAAGTGCGAAAATTTCGCACGGGTTTGCTAGTTTAAAATAATACTGAAAGAATGGGGGGGGGGGGGGAATTTAAAAGGATAATTAAATTTTGTGAATGGATCTTTTTTATGGCTTTGAATTTTGTAAAGAGACACATTTTATGGATTTGAAATTTGTTAAAAGGTCCATTTGATGCATTTGAATTTTGTGAAAAGGAAAGTTAGAAATCAAATACTATGCAAGTTCATTTCTTATTATAAAAGATTTGTTTATTTACCGTAAACAGCTTTAAAATATGTTCATTTAATTTTATATTCTTCCAAAGATGGATAATCTACTCTTCTTTATATGCTATTTTTTGTCTATGAAATCTAGAATGACTGTACTTGATTTCAATTATTATTCAGAGAATGTAAAATCCACTACTTCTTTTGTTTTTGGAATTTGAAAAAACTGTGCCTATTTTAATAGATATTCTGCGAGAATTAAAAAAAAAAAAAAAAAAAAAAAAAAAAAAAAAAGAATTTAATTATTATTTTCATTTAAAATAAGAATATCTAATTTGTATTTTCCTTTCTCATAATTGGTAACTGTAGCTATGCCATACTCCAAAACTGTATAAAACTTATTTATTCTGTTTATTTGTACAAAAAAGAAATATAAACTAATTGAACAGAAGAACAGTAGAAAAACAGTAGTGTGAGGACTAGCATTTAGCTGTCTGTACTTTCATGGAAATTAACTGCAGTAACTAAAAAATATGCTACGCTACAATGAAAAAGGTTTTAAATTTTAGGTGGCATCACAATCATATTAAATTTAAAAATATTTGCTCATTTAATGACTTATCCCATGGCATAACTAAAATTCTTAGATTAATACTCCAGCATTTACAGAAATAATTTTATTGGCTATTTCATTATCATTCTATGAAGCATATGTGTTAAAGTTTTGTTTGCATTGCTTTTTTTTTTTTTACCTTGGATGATTTCCCGACATTTTTCGAACATAATTCGTTCAGGATATGATCAAATTCTTGCTTTACCAAAATATGAATCATTAACCCAAGATGGGTTAATGATTTTGACCCCATTTTGAAGATGAAATTTAGTTAAGCTCACTTCATTGAAAAAGTGCGCTAATTCGCCAGAGATAGCAAACGTAACCAGTGGAATGTTGCAACTTCTAAACGATACAAAAAAGCGCGGTGCTGGTGATTTTCGCCAAATGTGCCAATGCCAAGCGGCATCTTAAAGCAATTTTTCTGCTCTGCAGTTAACGCCTTGATCTTGGGAAAGCGAGGGTTAAGAAATTGAAATGAACAACGTTAACTTTAATATTCGTTTACGTTGAAGAATATCCAGATTTCTGACGTATATGCTTTCTTAACTCACAGCTTACCCAGAAGTTCATTACGAAATCTAAACTATTCGGATTTTTATTCTTTCTTAATAGAGGATAATACCTAATCTCGCCGACAGCTTACAGCCCATGTTATTCTTTGAGGAAATTTGTTTTCACAAGTACTCATTACCTAACGTTTTCTTTCTTTCTTTCTTTCTTTTTTTTTTTTTTTTTTCTTTTAATTCCGTGTTCACTTCACATTCGAAAAATTAACAACCGCTAAATTAGTACTCGTTTTCCAAAAATTTATTTATTTTTTAACTTTTAATATTTGAGTTAAAAAGGTGAAAAAAATAACTAAGTGCATTTTTCAACTAGAAAATAAATTATTAAAAATGTGAAAAAATCAAATTTTGGAAGATGTGTACTAATTTAACGGTTGTAAATTTTTGAATGGGTAAACGGCCTTAAAAACGATTAAGTGGAAAAAAAAAAAAAAACTAAGCCTATATTTTTTTTTTTTTTTTTTCTAAGTATTAAATGTAAAATTTTACACAAAACAGAATTTAATTTAGTACGACAGGACTTAATTCAATCTATTCTTCCATATAAAGGCATGCAGTAACTCTGTTTCATTTCCTAGCATCGGTTACTATAGCATAGGAACCCCTTGGCGGCTTTTAAACTTTTGTTGTCATTTTGGCGATGAATTAAAAGGTGTCGTGCCCTTAGCGACCGTGCCCTTAGCGGAACGTGCCCTTAGCGGAATGGGGTGAAAGGGAAGAAAGAGGAATAGAAGAAGCCGTGCCCTTAGCGGAAAGAAGGTGTGCATGTGGCAGATTGAAATATGTTATTAAAATGCACAAAAGAGTGTTTTGAATAGAATGCAGTATGATTAGCTTTAGATTTACAGAGTCACACAAAAATATTCAGTTACACTGAGGGTTATTATTGGAAATTTGCTGAATTGCATTTACATTAAGCATTTATTCTACCATTTTTTTAAATGTGAATATGATTTGAATTAGTATTTGTATTTGTCTATTCTATTGTCCGTTTGTCCACCTCCAGCGCCCGTAAGTATTTTAAGAATTTTTTACTTTTACTTTCTTCTATTATAATCAATAGAAGAAAGTATTGGATTCGTAAAAATGTTCGACCTCGGGTTTTTGATAGATTTATACGTTTTGAGAGGTCTATAACAAGATTTGACTATTTTTAGAAAATGTCTGTCTGTCCACCTGTCTCTCTCTCTCTGTGTGTGTGTGTGTGTGTGACAAAAATTTTGTGGCAACATTATCTCCGGAACTACTGCTCAGAATTATATATAAATTTACATGTTGATGCATCTTGAGCTAAATTAGTGCCTGTCAACTTTTGGTGCCAACCCCTCAACAGGTGGCGCTTCTATAAAGCGATTTCCACAATTTAAGGGGAAGCTATATCTCAGGTTCTATTGCGTATAATAAATCAAAATTTGGTATAAGAGAAGGCCATTATGAGATATTATGCTGATTCAATTTAAGGGAAAGCTATATCTCAGGAACTGCACAATACTGCACAGAATATTCTCAGAATGCTGCACAGAATTGCATATAAATTTATATGTTGATGCACCTTAACCTAAATGAGTGTCTGTCAACTTTTGGTGTCAACCGCTCCTCCAGATGGTGCTGCTATGCGACGATTTCCGCAATTTAAGGGGAGGCTATATCTCATGTTCTACTGCCATATCATCAAACAAAACGTGATGAAGGCTATTATGAGACATTGCTGCAAATTTCCTCAATAACGGGAAAGCTATATATTAACTTCTATGACATAAAACAGTACGAAACTTGATATGTGAGATAACTATTATATAATGCATTTTTTAAGGTGTCATTTATAGACAATAAAACTGTCTTTCTTTAGATATTTGGTGTTAGTTTTCTCTAAGATGAAAATTAATTATTTGCACTTAGTGAATTTGTATAGGAAAATATAGAAGAGAGTCTTGTGGTGGCCACAACATACTAGTTTTTATTTTATTTTTTTAATGATATATGTTATTCAAATTCATTATTGAATATTCCCTACTTAAAATGGCTCTAATAGAACCTGTACCACTGGTTTGTGTACAAACATCCAAAAAATACCAATGCAATGCACTTTAGAGGCGACATTTTTATAAATCACATTTAAATAACTTCAAAAAATCATAAAGAAATTCGCATTTATTGTTCACATGTTAAGAAAATGTTTTGCATAAACTATAATATGCTTAATCTCCAGATTTACAGGGCTACACAAAAACGTTTCGATGCATTAAGGGGTACAAATAGGAAATTAAGAGCAGCATTTCTGTTTGTGTTAAGCATTTTTAACACTTTCCAACAATGTTTCAGAGTGATTATGAATTCAATTTGTCTACATGGCTGTCTTTCTGTCTGTCCATTGTGTGATAATATAGACAAAGAACATAGAATGTTATACGACACAACGAGTTCGTACAGTTGGAAAGTGTTAATAATCATCCATGATTTTTCGTTTCTCTTTTAGCTTTAAAAGGTGTAATGCTTAATTATATTTTCAAAAACTTAAGTAAAATCATGAAATAGCAATAATGTACGCTTTTGTATCGCGTACTTTGATTCATTAGGCTTTATATGGTTATAGGTCACCGTTCTCTCAAATAACGGATATTCTAGAGTACGCATACCTATTTTAGGATACTTCTGAAGCAAAATATAGTCAGTGCTAAATGTGGATAAAGTGTGGAGAAAAATTGAATAATTTATTTTTAAATTTATTATACATTTCCGCTAAAGGCACGTATGGTAAAACCACGCCACCGAGAGGGTGTAACATTTCCGCTAAGGGCACGGCCCCAATTAAAATGTCTATTGCAATTGCGAAAGTAAAGATCTTGGCGAGAAACATCTGAGCTACTGCTGAGCAAAAATTTTCGCCAAGGGGTTCTATACTGAAGCTGTTCCAATTCTTTAGGAGAATTTTTCTCAATTTTATTTAATTTAATTTTTTTTTTTTTTTTTTTTTAAGTTCATTTTTTTTTTCGACATAAAAAAAATATATATGTATTTACTTATAATTCTTGGCATGTTTTATTTTATTATTATTATTTTTTTTTTTTTTAAATAATTTTTAAGTGAAAATGTTTATTATTATTATTATTATTATTATTTATTTAATATGTGTTTTGAACTTTGAACCAATTATCCGATTGAACTAAAAAAAAATACATATTTTGTCCTGATTAATACGTGTACCAATTTTTGATAAAATCTTACAATCCGGACCAAAAATAAAATTCGGACTGATACAATGACAAACTTTCAGTTTTATATGCGAAAATGTTTGTACGTTTATTCAAGGTGATAGATAAACATTGGTAACGAAGCAAACACATCCGGTTGAAAGAAATAGTCAGACTTGAAGTACTACCACTTATGGTAATGAGAATTGTGGAAACAAATTTCCCCATGCAATACAGTGGCTGTGGGCGAGATTAGGTGTTCTAGGCACTTTTTTTTTTTTTTTTTTTTTTTTTTTTTAACTTTGAAACATTGCAATGTTGAATGAAATTTTTGTTACTGGTTAAAAGTGATTATTATATCTGAAGTTTATTATTATTATTATTATTATTTGGTTTGAAAAATAAATAGCATAGTTTAAAAAAAAAAAAATCTTTTGAAAAGCCTAACAATAAATAATTAGCTAATTAAATCATTAAATCACATTTATTCACATAAAAAATAATTCTTGATGGATTGAATAATAGTTAGAATAGCCAGAACAAAGAGAAAGAGGTTAATGATAGAGACAAAATCGAATCCACAAATCCTAACAGCCCTTGTGAAAGATTACACAGACCGACAAAAATGAAGTTGACAAAATTTGATTTGATGATTTCAGCTGATCTTTATGTTTTTTGATATGCTGAAACTGAAAATGCAGCCCATTTTTCTCTATCACGTATAGATTTTTGTCAATGCAGGGTGTTTACCGACATGATTTCTTACATGTACCACCATAACAATCTGTTGTTTGGTTGTTTGGTTGATATGGTTTTAAGTCGCACTATTGCTTCACAATTACAACAATAGGCATTTATTATTAATTAATCATGGAAACAAACTATAAGACTTACCATATAATTATATTGGTGGAAGAGTAATGGAAGAAATTGTATAGGTAGGCACCCTTTATTGAAAAAAATCTATACGTGATAGAGAAAACTGGCTTCATTTTCGGTTTCAGCACACCAAAAACCATGAAGATCAGCCAAAATTATAAAATCAAAATTTTACATGTCGACCTGTGTTATCAATAAATCCAAAAGTTCATTAAAGAAGAAGAAAGAGAAAAAAATAAATAAAATCACAAAAAAAAAAAAAAAAAAAAAAAAAAGGACAAACAAATTAATAATTATTTATCGACCGGCATGAAATAGTTAATATAATGTATTGTACTTGTCATGGAATCGTCAGTTTCGAAAAAGCGAAAAAGATAGTTTTCAATATTGTTTCAAAGTTCCTGCATATAAAACCCATTAAACAATATGCATAGTAGGGAAAACTCTGCAAAAATAATGCTAACAAAGCTTTTAAAACAGTTTTAATACTGGAGCTTTTTCCCTCCCCCTCTTTTCTTCTAGGGGGAACAACATTCTTTCCTCAAGCGAGGATGTCTTTCAAATGTATATACCTCATATGTAATCATGGAGTAACAATACTTTCCGAAATTCGGAAAGTAATCTCTTAAAAGTAATAGGTCTTTCCCCTTTGGGCAGGGGGAGCTCGGAATAAAGCACTTTGTGTGCAATCGAAATTGTTTCTTCCCTTATTTGCTTTTATCATCATTAAGTATTTCTGGTAAGTAACGCTAATGTTTTCCGGAGATAACAAATGTATAACATTTTCTGATTGAATCAAAGCCAAGCATATTTTCAAATGAATGTTGCAGTGAATGTTTTTAATATAGTGCTTTGCTTTGTATTAAAATCAGTAAATCAAATTAAAATGGTTAAAGGCATCTGTTTTATGGTACATCGTTATTGTATGTTTTTAGCTTTTCACTTTTGTGTATTCTTTTGTTTCTGTTAGCTTGATGATAATAAAATTTACTAATTATGCTAACGTATCATTGTTATTTGAATGAAATATGACAAATGTAAATTAAGATTTAAAAAAAAAAGAAGAAGAAGAAGGGGTGAGGGTGGATTTTTTAGATAGCAGATGTTTTGTAATTTAACTAAAAGTAATCTACAATCAGCTTTAAAATATTCACAAAATGGCGAAATAGAATAATGTTGTATGTCAGTCTTATTGAATTTTCTATTGATTTTTTTAATATTTTATTTAGTAACATTTATATAATAAAGTTGGGGCAGTCTCCATACTATAATTTTAAAATCGGATATGGATTGTGAGATTAATATTAGCAGATATGAATTTGTAACCTATCTTGCAGACAATTATATTTAAACAAAAGAAAAAACCTTATATGTTTATAGGAATACAAAAACTTTATAACCCCTCTTCCTCTTTTTATTTATTTTTTTATTTTTGAAAATGAATAAAAATCTTTAAAATCTTTGTTAAAGTTTTAGCTACCTTAATTGTTTTCTTGTGTTAAGTGGATGAAAAAATTAAAAATAATTTCACCTAATATGTAAGTTTTTCATTATTTTTTTATTTGATTTTCCTTTTTTTCTAAATATTTAATCTTAAATCTCTCTCTCATTAAATATATCTGTGGACATTTAATTTATGACTACTGAAATACCCAGTATTTTCCAGAATCATCTGGGGTAAAGATCATACGATAATGTTATTTGTTTTGTTAATGCAAATAGCTTTATAACATTGGATATTACATTTCCAAATGAACAGTTTATCGAAATTCTCCATTTCCCCCATCGTCTTCTTATTATTCCTAGGACATCTCCCACCACCACCTAATTAACTCTAAGGTGCTGCATCAAAGAACTTGTAGGAAGAATGCTCATATCAGCTAGCAATTTGCTAGCTCTAGCGGTTTCCAAATTATACAACCGATTACCTCTCTTTGCTCCCATTTCACATTCCTTTTAAGTTAGTTGAACAACTACTTGTTGCGTTGTGAATATCAACATGAATCAAGAAATTTCATAAGAAATATCGAGTTTCTAACTGAAGCAATTTGCAACTTGTTCAGTATAGACTCCCTCTTTTTACTCCCCCCCCCCCTCCATTAAAGAGGTTGACAAATTTTTAACAATGCTAAAAATATGAATGAAGAAACTTGGTATTTTTGTGAAATACCAAGTTTCTAGTTCAAGCGGTTTTCAAATTGCTCAGTATACCCCCTCTTCCTCCCTTTGAGGAAGGGAGCAACTTAGCGTAAAAAACTGAGATACATGTTTAGCACTTGAAAGGAGACACCCTTCAAGTGCTAAACATGCATCTCAGTTTTCTTCCGAAATGCCAAGGGATGTAGATTTGTATACCGAACAAGCAAACAAACTTAACATTTGTAGATGTCATATATTAATTTAAAAAAAATCGCCCTGGCCCTTTTCAGAAAAAAATCTTACATCTTTAGACTGTCCCTTTTACATCTAAAAGTACCCTTTCATATGTAGAAATCGAGAAATTTCAGGATAGGATCAGACAGCAAATTAAAGATTGTTTTCAAAAAATCAAAACAATATATCGCATATTTGCTGAGATATTACACGTCGGCGTTTTTAATTTCCTTTGATCTCAAGTTAGCTCTACATATAATGTCGTGGCTAAGCTTCATTTGTGCTTCGTTGCGTCACTCAAGACACTGTCGTGTCTCTTGATAAATGTTAACTATAGTTAAAATTAAATACTTCATATTTTTATAACAGATTATTTTTGTACTATTTTCCTTCAATCTTTATTTAAAATTTTCATTAAAAAAGAAAAAGATAGAAAGAACAGAAACTTCACGCTCCCTCTCTCCTCCAATGTCATTGCTCTTTTCTGTTTAATCAGTTATCATTTTTACACTAACGCCTTTTCTTGCTGAAAAGTTATGTTCTAACGATTGTGCTTAATTATATTTATAATTTACTTTTTCAACTGAAGATTTAAGAATTTTATGTTAAATGATAATTAAATTTTGGATCTGAAAAAAGGAATAATTGCCTGAAGAAATTTTCGCAATACTTTGCCTGTTTTTACTTATCAAATTTTTAATTATTATTTCTCAAAAATAATTGGATTTCTGTTTTTACAATAGGATAATTACTCGCTTTACACATTTTTTTTTTTTTTTTTTTTTTTTTTGTAAGCACTTTTACCTTCTCAGAATTGTTTCTTATCGTAAATAATAAACTTAACCGATGAAAAACGATTAGTTTAATTGCCATTTTTCTTTGTATTTTAATTTTATAAGAGAGAGAGAGCGTGTGTATAAAGAGATAATCGATTTAGTGTTTTATGAATCGATTTTTTAAATATATTTACTGTATATTTTAAATATATTTACTGTATATTTTAAATATATTTACTGTATATTTTAAATATATTTACAGTGAAAAAAATCACATTTTATTTTATTTTATTTTATTTATTTCTTTATAGTCTCTTATTTGTTTCGCGATTTCAAATAAGAATCTTAGAGAATTTATGAAAAAAACATATGATATGTTATGAAATTATAAACTTTTTATAATAAAGTTTATCATTTTTACACGAATTCATTTTATCGAGCTTTAAGTAATTTCAAATTAATGCATATGCCCAGGGTGATAAGTTTCATTGCACATTTTCGTAAAATTTAGCTCTTTAGAAAAAATGGAAAGGAATTATGGATTTTGTCTTCTAAATATCGATTTTTGCATTTCCATTGATTTATTATGACCGATTTATCGACTTATGACCACCCCCCTCCAAGTAGAATCTTGCATCGGGTCGGGTAACCAGATTTTATCCGAACCGACCCGACCCGCGGTTTGGGTTCGGGTCGGGTCGACTAAATTTTTTTTCTCTTCCATATCGGATTGACTGGTTTATTTTTCGTGCGAGTTAGGTTGGCTGGATTTTTTTTTTTTTTTTTTTTTTTTTACTGCCGGTCGGGTTTTTATTTGAAGCTTTAGTTTTCAACCAGTCGGGTTGAATTGAAAACATCTTTCAATAATTTTTTATCGTAATAAGCAGAAATTTGTTTGTTATATATATCCATAACGAATATACCTTTACCTAAATTTTTAAGGAAAAAAAAAATCCATACCCGACTGAAACAATGAACAAAAAAACATGAAATTACTATTATTATTATTATCATTAACTGCGAAAAACAGATTCCCTGTCCAACAATAACTAGATGTATAATTCATCTATTTTGGTAACTCACATCGTTTTGAAATAAACTGTGAACTTAAACTGATAGTTAATATCTTTTCTATTCCAGATGTTTCTAAGAAGGTAAAAATTTAGATGAGAACTGACGTTTAGTCGGCATCTGTATCATTATCATATTAATATTTGTGTGTGTGTGTGTGTGTGTGATAAGGATTAAACAATAAACCTACAAACATTAAACTTGAAACTCATTTTTGTACACTTGTAGAACACGACGCTCATAAATAGTTAAAAATTATTATTAATCCAATTTTCAGATTTTTAAATTTTTAATTTAATAATTATATTTTTAATTCTCTTTAAAATGATTAGTAACTGCGTGACAATGAAAATTTATTTTTTATAACTTAAAAATGTTTGGCATGATTTTTTTGATGAATTATTAATTTTCATTTAGTTTCGGGTAAAAAAAAGTCGGGTTTGGGTATAAAGAAATCGGGTTCGAGACGTCAAAATTCTCTATTTTCGGTTTTCGGATCGATTAAAGTTTTTTTGTCGTGTTTGGATTGGATAAAATCCAACCCATATGTTCGTTCTTTTATAGTTTTTTATTAATTTCCGTTCTTTTTGTTAAAAATGCCTACATACATTAATAAAATATATTCTTGACGTAAAAATAATCTTTATCGCTTATTTCTCATAAATTTTAATTCTTAGAAAAAAAAAGGGGGGGGGGGTAAGCAAATTTTATCGAGTTTTATGTTTTCATTGATTTATTGTGACTGCATCAAACGGAATCGCAAAGAACTTTTAGCGGTAAAAGTTTAACTGTTTTTTACTGTTACTTTTCATTTACTTTGGCTGAGATGGCCAAATAAATATCGCTCCTTTTCCAAAGTAGAAAATAATAATTATTTATCATTTGTACCAGTTTTACATTTCATTAATAACGTTATTTCTCGTCTTAACTAATAAACTTTAACGATGGAAACTTTTTATTTTTTATTATTGTTATTTTTTAATGTTTTAGCTCCTAAAGACAGGAGGAAAAGTATTTTTTTTTTTTTTTAAATCATCGCTTTTCGTGTTTTACATAGCATCGATTTTTGACTTTTCATCGACTTACGACTGGGTGATTCGGAATTTCGAATTATAGAAGGGGGAAGAGTTTATAGTTACTTTTCTCTCTGAAACACGGATCAAAGCTTCCTCGCTGTTCTCTCACAAGTTCCCGGATGGATACACGCATGTGTACTCTTTCTGGTTCTGCATTTTGGGTAAAGAGTGAAACGTGTGGGTGATGGTGGGGTAGGGGACAGTTACATTTTATCGATCGCATGCAAAGTAGATGGGGTGCCAATGTGGATTTTCCATTCTTTCACCCTTCTTTTGTTCTTAACTCATAGTTTACGTCATAGGATATCCCATATAAAAAGCTGAACAAGAATTTTAGTAAAATTCCGTTTTTCCCTCCATCATGTCTGTCGGCGGACTGCTTGATAAGATTATAGTCCCCACTTATGCAAGTAAGGGGGAGAGAGATTACTATTATTTTTTCAGTATTTAAAAATCTTGATATAAAAATGGTTGCCTTAAAAATGTTATCTTTTCAAATTTTAACTTTTTGATTTTATTATTATTATTAGTAGTAATTATTTCGATTTTCTACCATCATTCTATTATATAAACTTTTATTCTTAGAAATTTATATCAGAGGGTTAAATATATCTGTAAATTCATTTATATATTTCTGCGTGTGAAAAGATGTTGAAGAAGTACTGTAAGTTTTCTGTTTGAACTGTTTATTATTAAGCCCAAATATTTTATAGGTGTGGATAAGATATACATTGCCCGCATAAAAAATTAAGGATGATTGTGTGTAGAATTTTTTCCTGATTTCAGGAATTTTTTCTTAATATATTTTTCCAATTTTTTTAAATTATTTTTCAGTGACTATTAAGAAATAGCTGTTGTATAATAGGAATTTAGATATATCTTTTGTAACTTATTAATATTATTTAAAGTTATAAAATTTTATATGCATTTTATTCGTTACAATCGTAAAAAAAAAAAAAAAAAATAATAATAATAATAATAATAATAATAATCGCATCCTCCCTCCCTCCCCCCCCCCTGTCATTTCAGGATTTTTATAGTAGGGTCACTATCAGATCTGTAAATGGATGTATCTGTTTCACCAAATCTCGTGTTTTATGATTTGCAGTAAACGGCGACAAACTTTCATTAATAATGAAGTAAAATTATGGCTATTTTGTTCATGACCCTAATTAAAAAAAAAGATCATGATAATGATGAAAAAAAAAATCTTATTTTTTTATTGAGATTTCTTTTATAGAGAGAATGTGATAGAACTACACAAGCTGCATGTGTATAAAATCGTCAGTGATATGAGATATGACTTCTCTTCCGGCGTAAGATTTGATGAAGTTGTTGCTCATAGTTCATTGAAATATTATTGCTACTAATCTCATTGCGATTTCTCTGTTGGGAGAGAAGGAAATTAGCAAAAACTTTAGTTTTATTATCCAGTTTCAGTTATGGTGAAAAAAAAAAAAGTAAAACAATAATTTTCGCTGACAGCTTTGCCCCTGAAACCCTACTATTTGTAAAATGTCATCGAAGAAAAGCACTGTAAACGATTACTGAAGTTTATTATATAAAAATTGGTATTCAATTAAGAGACCACTGAAAGCGCTTTTAATATGAATGTAAGTCATTTAAAATGGAGTAAAACTTATGGTGAAGTGGAAATCTTTATTTGACACAATAGGAACTAACCCAACCTTTACGGAGCTCCGTTTCAGTTTTTCCAGAAACTATAATAATAGAGTGTAACCACGTTTCCTACGCCTAGCAGTGAGGACGAGTCCAAAATCTTTGAGGGGTGCCACGTTCACGGTCAGGTTGGGATTTAATAAACATTCAGTCATTCGGCGTTCCCTCATCGCTTATTTTCTCTCAACGAAAATATTATCTCCCCTATTTTAGCAGTGGATTCGGTGAGTCCGCACTTGCGCAGAAGCTTTCATGGCCACAAGAAATGTGGTTAAAGAATATATAGTCAGAAGAAAAAAAAAATATGTAGTATAATTTTTTATTTGTATTCCTCAGTTACCTGCACTTTAATCGAATTCCAGATTATAGATCCTGGAAATTATGTGCATATGCGTAAAATTGATTGTGCTATTTTGGAAATCGCAATATCTAAATTTACGGAATCCATTTGTTTACAATTGACAGATGGAAAAGAATAAAGATTTTCTTTCTTTCTTTTTAACACGCTGTTATTAGCCTCATCTGTATGTATGTTTGTAACCGCTCTGGGAGCAAACAAAAAATCTATATTGTAAAAAAAGACTTTCCCTACGTGAACGCTGTGGCTGTGAGGTAAAGCTCCGGGCTACAAATATAAAGGTACAGTCGGTCAAACAAAAAACGAAACACCCCCACCTATCTCATTACCTAATTATCGCAGAAACATGCAGTAGGCACCAATCGTCAGGAAATTATGTCTACTTTTTTTGTATGTAGGAAAAAATGACATTGGGGGTCGTCTACATATTAAAAATGGGTCCAACTTTGAAAATTCGAATGTTAACCCACTAATTTGACGACAGAAAACGATTCTAGAGCATCAAAATAGCCTAGATATAAATTTGCACGAAGATATCAACATTGGTTCCTGAGATATTTAAGGTTTTTCTTTAGGGGGTTATCTCCAAGATTAATTTTTTATCATTTAGGTCAGATTCAACGAATTTATCTTCTATTATTCCATGCGTTTCATTCATCTACAAATTTCTAAATACATCAAAAGGAATATAATTTCAATGAGCATGTTAATGAGGAAATTTCGAACTATAAGAAATATTCTGTCCAAAAAAAATAACATAGGAGGGTCTATTAACACCTGTGTGTGTGAAGGGGAGGAGGAGGGGCACCGGCATTCAAAATTGATGTTTTATTATCGCATTTTCAAAAGATTTTAATTGAAATTAGATTTCTGTTATGCTGTTTCGAAAATGATTATAGGGATTTTGATGAAAGTTTGGGGTTAAGTGTTTTCGGGATACTAAACTTACCACCATCTTCAGAAAAATTTGCGTTGGCTGTTAATCCCTTATCGGCCAGTGGCAACAAATGAAATAAATCGGGTTTATTCGGAAACTGATATAAGGATTTTGATGAAAGTTTTGCGTTAAGTGCTTTTGAGTATGCTTAAACGAATGGAATTATCACCATCGTCATAAAAATTCGTTGTCGCTGTTAACCCTTTAAAGGACAATTGCAACGTATGTCAGAAATCGGCTTTACACGGATATGGACTAAGCAATTTTTATGAAAGTTTGAAGTTAGGGCTTTTTCATGAGAAAAAACAATTGTATTTCATTTTCAGATAAATTAGCGTTTACATTTAACCCTTTACCGGCCAACTGCAATACATAGCAAAATTTGGGTTTATTCAAAAATGATTCTAGGGATTTTGATGAAAGTTTGGGGTTAAGTGTTTTCGGAATATTAGATTTACCATCATCTTCAGAATTATTTGCGTTGGCTGTTAACCCCTTATCGGCCAATGGCAACAAATGAAATAAATTGGGTTTATTCGGAAACTGATATAAGGATTTTGATGAAAGTTTTGCGTTAAGTGCTTTTGAGTATGCTTAAACGAATGGAATTATACCCATCGTCATACAAATTCGTTGTCGCTGTTAACCCTTTAAAGGACAATTGCAACGTATGTCAGAAATCGGCTTTACACGGATATGGACTAAGCAATTTTTATGAAAGTTTGAAGTTAGGGCTTTTTCATGAGAAAAACAATTGTATTTCATTTTCAGATAAATTGGCGTTTACATTTAACCCTTTACCGGCCAACTGCAATACATAGCAAAAGTTGGGTTTATTCAAAAATGATTCTAGGGATTTTGATGAAAGTTTGGGGTTAAGTGTTTTCGGAATATTAGACTTACCATCATCTTCAGAATTATTTGCGTTGGCTGTTAACCCCTTAACGGCCAATTCCAACAAATGAAATAAATTGGGGTTATTCGGAAACTGATATAAGGATCTTGATGAAAATTTTGCGTTAAGTGCTTTTGAGTATGCTTAAACGAATGGATTTATCCCCATCGTCATAAAAATTCGTTGTCGCTGTTAACCCTTTAAAGGACAATTGCAACGTTTGTCAGAAATGGACTTTACACGGAAATGGACGAAGCAAATTTTATGAAAGTTCGATGTTAGGGCTTTTTCGTGAGAAAAAAACAATTGGATTTCATCTTCAGATAAATTAGCGTTTACAGTTAACCCTTTACCGGCCAATTCAATACATAGCAGAAGTTCCGTTTACTCGAAAATGATTCTAGGGATTTTGATGAAAGTTTGGGGTTAAGTGTTTTCGGAATATTAGACTTGCCACCATCTTTAGAAAAATTTGCGTTGGATGTTAACCCATTATCGGCCAATGGCAACAAATGAAATTGGGTTTATTCGGAAACTGATGAAAGGATATCATGAAAGTTTTGCGTTAAGGGATTTTGAGGATGCTTAAACGAATGGAATTATCCCCATCGTCAAAAAAAATTTGCTGTCTATGTTAACCCTTTAAAGGCCATTGTAACGTATGTCAAAAATCGGCTTTACACGGATATGGACTAAACGATTTTTATGAAAATTTTAAGTCAGGGCTTTTTCATGAGAAAAAACAATTGGATTTCATCTTCATATAAATTAGCGTTTATAGTTAACCCTTTACCGGCCAATTGCAATACATAGCAGAAGTGGGGTTTACTCGAAAATGATTCTAGGGATTTTGATGAAAGTTTGGGGTTAAGTGTTTTCGGAATATTACACTTACCATCATCTTGAGAAAAATTTGCGTTGGCTGTTAACCCCTTATCGGCCAATGGCACTAACTGAAAAAAATTGGGTTTATTCGGAAACTGATATAAGGATTTTGGTGGAAGTTTTGCATTAAGTGCTTTCGGGGATGCTTAAATGAATGGAATTATCCCCATCATTATAAAAATTCATTGTCTCTGTTAACCCTTTAAAGGAAAATTGCGACGTATGTCAGAAATTGGCTTTACACAGAAATGGACTAAGCGATTTTTATGAAAATTCGATGTTAGGGCTTTTTCATGAGAAAAAAAACAATTGGATTTCATCTTCAGGTAAATTAGCGTTTACAGTTAACCCTTTATCGGCCAATTGCAATACATAGCAGAAGTTGGGTTTACTCGAAAATGATTCTAGGGATTTTGATGAAAGTTTTGGGTTAAGTTTTTTCGGAATATTAGACTTACCACCATCTTCAGAAAAATTTGCGTTGGCTGTTAACCCCTTATCGGCCAATGGCTACAAATGAAATAAATTGGTTTATTTGGAAACTGATATAAGGATTTTGATGAAAGTTTTGCATTAAGTGCTTTCGGGGATTCTTAGATGAAGAAATTATCCTCACTGTCATAAATATTCCTTGTCGTTGTTAATCCTTTAAAGGCCAAATGCAACGTATGTTAGAAATTATCTTTATACGGAAATTGAGAAAACGTTTTTTCTGAAAGGTTACAGTTAGAGCTTTTTGATGAGAAAAGACGATTGGATCTCTGCTTCAGACAAATTAGCATTCACAGTTAGCCCTTTACTGACCAACTGCAACACATAGCAGAAATTGAGTTTACATGGAAATGGATATAGCGATTTTGATGAATATTTCGGACTAAGTTTTTTCGGGGACTGCTAAAACGAATGGTATTCCCTCATCTTCAGAAAAAAAAAATAATGTTCTCAATTAACCCTTTATCGGCCAATTGCAACATATGACAAAAATTGGGTCTACTTGTAAATAGGTATAAGGATTATGATGAAAATTTGAGGTTGCATAATTGATTAGAATTATTTTATTCGTCAGAAAATTTCTTGTTCTCTGTTAAACCTTTAAAAGCCCATTGCGACGTTTGCCAGAAATACGGTTTACACAAAAATAGACATAGCGAATTTCATAAAAGCTTGGAGTTAGGACTTTTTGATGAGAAAAAGCTTTTTGAAATATCCTCATCTTTAGAAACAATCGCATTCGTTGTTAACTCTTTATCGACACATTACAACATACGGTCGAAATTGAGTATATTCGGAAATGGATAAAGCGATTTTTATGAAAGTTTGGAGTTACGGCTTTTAGATGAGAAAAAATGATTGGACTTATCCTTATCTTCAGAAAAAATCGCGTTCTCAATTAACATTTTATCGGCCAGTTGCAAATTATAGCAGAAGTTGGGTTTATTTAGAAATTTATATAGGGATTTTGATGATAGTTTGGGGTTAAAAACTTTCTGGGTGCTTAAAGAACTGGACATATCCTTATCTTCAGAAAAAAATTGTTCGCAGTTTACCATATATCGACCAGTTGCATCAAGCTTTAGAAATAAGCTTAATCGGAAATGGATATAGTGATTTCAAATAAAGTTTGTGGTTAGTGTTTTTAGGGATGCAAAAATGTTTGGACTTATTCTCATCTTTTGAAAAAAATGGCGTGATCAGTTAAACCTTTATCGACAAATTGCAACATATCGCCCAAATTCGGGTTACTCGGAAACGAATGTATCGATTTTGATGAAAGTTTGGGATTAAGTGTTTTCGGAGGTGCAGAAAGTTTGGATTTATACAGAAAAATTAGCGTTCGCTGTCATAGTATATGGTAAAAAAAGGTTTCGGGTTCCAGTTCATGACTTCATTTGTTATTTTGTTTAAATTTAGTACGAGAGAATGTAATCGATTCAAGCAATATTTGTGTGTATCGAAATATTTGGTAAATAATGAGGCAGGTTCAAGTCTATAACTGTATACTTATTGTGTATCTTGTTTTCTTTCTTTTCTTTCTATTTATATATATATATTTTAATACAATTTAATTTAATCAAAGGTAGCTGATATTTGTGCGTGTTGAAGTATTTGGTAAAGAAGGAAGCAGGATCCAGTCCATGATTGAAATTATAGATATTTTTTTTAATGAAAATGCCTAAATTCAAATAAAAGTAGGTGATATTTTCAAATACCTAGCTAGTCGTTAATTTAGTTAAATAGCGATTGCAAGTTTTGTACTGGTAACGCTGCCGAAGGCAGCAGGAACCAGGAACAGTTGGCTAAAAGAATTAAAAAATGCATTTTCACCGTGTTCTGATCCATTCTGAAAGATTCAAATGTGTAGCTTTTCAGGAAGTTAGTTAAATAAATTTTCTGTCGAATCATATAAACGCTTCCGAAGGCAGTAGGGACCTGAAACAGTTGACTAAAAGTGATAAAAAAATGTGTTGTCACCGTGTTCTGAGCTATCCTGAAAGTTTCAAATGTCTAGCTAGTCGGGAAGTTAGTTAAAAATCGATTGCAAGATTTGTACTGAACAAACAAACAAACAAACAAGAAGTGAAGTTAATAAAAATAATTACAAGATATAAAGAACTTTTATATACCATGTTTTTAAATTTTCTGTTGAATCATATAAACGCTAATGAGCGCAGCGGGAATCCGGAGCAATTGGAAAAAAGTATTAAAAATATTAAAAAAATCCCTTGCTATCGTGTTTTGAGCTATTATAAAAGTTTCAAAGGGCTATCTAGCCGGGAAGTTAGTTAAAAGTAGATTGCAAATTTGTACTGGTAACGCTAACGAAGAGAGGAGGGTCCCGAAGCAATTGGTTAAAAAAATTTTTAAAATGCATTTTCACCGTATTCTGAACTATTCTGAAAGTTTCAAATGTCTAGCTACTCGGGAAGATAATTAAATAAATTTTCTGTTGAATCATATAAATGCACCGAATACAGTAGGGACCCGAAAGAGTTGGCTAAAAGTATTTAAAAAATGTATTTTCACCGTGTTCTGAACTATTGTGAAAGGTTCAAATGTCGTCAGGAAGTTAGTTAAATAAATTTTCTGTTGAATCATATAAACGCTGCCGAAGGCAGTAGGGACCTGAAACAGTTGACTAAAAGTATTAATAAAGTATTGTCACCGTGTTTGAGCTATCATAAAAGTTTCAAATGTCTAGCTAGTCGGGAAGTTGGTGAAAAATTGATTGCAAGCTTCGTACTGGTAACGCTGTCGAAGGCAGCAGGAACCCGAAGCAGTTGGTTAAAAATATTTTTAAAATGCCTTTTCGCTGTGTTCTGAACTATTCTGAAAGTTTAAAATGTCTAGCTAGTCTGGAAGTTAAATAAATTTTCTGTTGAATCATATAAACGGGTAGTGACCTAAAACAGTTGACTAAAAGTATTAAAAACATGTTTTGTCACCGTGTTTTGAGCTAGCCTGAAAGTTTCAAATGTCTAGCTAGTCGAAAGGTTAGTGAAAAATCGATTGGAAGCTTCGTACTGATAACGCTGCCGAAGGCAGCAGATACCCTAAACAATTGGCTAAAGGTATTTTAAAAAATTCATTTTTACCGTGTTCTGAACTATTCTGAAAGTTTCAAATGTCTAGCTAGTCGGGAAGTTTTGTTAAATAAATTTTCTGTCGAATTATATAAGTGCTGCCGAAGGCAGTGGGACCGGAAATAGTTGACTAAAATTATTAGAAAGATGTATTGTCACCGTGTTGTGAGCTGTCCTGAAAATTTCAAATATCTAGCTAGTCGGGAAGTTAGTTAAAAATCGATTGCAAGATTTGTACTGGACAAAAAAAAAAAAAAAAAAAAAAAAAAAAAAAACATACAAATAAACAAACAAACAAACCAGAATCAAAGTTAATAAAAACATGGTAATATGGTAAAATATTACAGGGAGTTCAAGTATTTTCCCCCCTTGCTTAATTTTACGCTGTTGCACTTCATATAATTTTAAACCATAAATCGTAATGATATATAATTTTTTGTCGTGTTCCTGTAAAAATCTATAAAGGCTATCTTTACCAAAATCTATACAATTTGTGCGACGGTAATGTATAACATGTGCATAAATTTTCAGTTTAATAGAATAAGGTGTTTAGATACTATCGCATTTTAAAACGATTGGGCCCATAGACCATAATGACAATTTTTCGTTCTGTCCTTGTAAAAAGGAAAAAAAAAACTATACATGCTAGATTTATCAAAATCTATACACTTTGTGCGAGAGTGATTATTAACATGTATAAAAGTTTTTTAACTCAAACGAATAAGGCTTTTAAATGCTATCGCATTTTATTTTATTTGGATCCATAGACAATAATGATAAATAATGTTTTGTTGTGTCCCTGTGAAAAACTATTAATGTTAGATACATCAAAATCTATACACTTTGTGCGACGGACAATTATAACACGCGTATTAGCTCAAAAGAAAATGGTATCTAGACGCTATCGCAGTTTGAAAAACCTGGCCCTATAGGCTATAACGATAAATAATATTTCTTTTTTGTGCCTGTAAAAAGTACTTTTAAGTGCTAGATTCACCAAAATCAACAGTGATCGTGCTATGGTGCCATACAATAACTTACTATATTTCAACTTATTTGAACAGAGGATTTAGGCGCTGTCGTATTCACTCACACACATACACCCATTCATAATCGAAAACTAGTAAAAATGAATTCAGTATAATTCAAAAGTATAGAAAGCCCATAATATCAAAGGTCGGGTTTTTTGTCACGATTACAATACTTCCTTTACATACGTAAGTTCGGAAAGTAAAAATCTGATCTCTCAGCTATGAAGTTCTGTCCAACTCAAAGAAATAATTTATTCTGTAATAATATTATATTATTTTAATTGGTTAATTTATATTTCCAACACTATTAATAATAGCGACTATATAAATTAGAAATCACAATTCTTCTAAAGAAAATTACGAAAACATTATATAATATAGTAAAGAAAGAGATAAATAAAAAAAAAAATAAATAAATAAATGTTAAACTACATTTTTAAATCGCATGTCTAATATTATAATACAATTTATTTCAGAATTAAATTCCAATTTATTTCAGCTGAAAAAAAAAAAAAAAACCATTGTTGAAATAATTAAAAATATATGAAGGTGAATTAAAACTTTTTTTTTCTTAATATCGTCTGCAATAAAATTCAAAACTGATTGTTGTGAATGCTACTTGTAAATACAGTTGTAATCGTTATATGGCCCCCAAACTTGATCTTCGATCGTTTTTCTGGAATATCTCGAGAACTATTTGGCCCAATGAGCTGCAAATTTGCATACGCGTATTTTAATGTGCTAGAAATCGATATCTGTTAGAAAAATTGTAGGTCACAATACATAATTTTTTAAAATATTAATTTAATATTTTTTATTCTATAGATAAAAAACATTAAAATCTTAATGAAACTCATAAATATGTTTGGAAAACCTGTTATTAACACCATAAAAAAAAACAGGTAAAAAAAAATAAAAATGTAGGAGATATGAATAAAAATGTGTAATCAGACTTTAACATTAGAAGCTCGAAAGTTTAGACGTGTATAACTCCTAAACTTATACACCATATGACTTCCAAATTTATATCTGGGGATGAAATTGACTGTAGAATCGATATCCGAAATCAAAATTATATGTTACCATTGAAAAATTTAAAGTTTGACACGATTTCAATATGGAGACGACCCCTTAAGCTATTTTTTTCCAATTAGCTTAAAAGAGAACAAAATTCCCTGACGAATGGTACCTTCGGTGTCTTTCTGCAACAATTTACTGATGAGTTAGGTGGGGGTGTTTCGTTTTTTTTTTTTTGACCGACTGTACGTTCGAGTTCAGTCAGGGGAGATTTTTTAAAAATGGTTTTTGTTTAATTAAAAATTATTTATTAAGAAACGATTTTTAACAGTGTATGCATAGGCTTAAAGAAACATATATATTTTATTTAAGGTTTAAAAAGAAAATGCTTGATACGATATGGGTTAATCAATTATTATTAAAAAAAAAAAAAAAAAAAAAAAAAAACAGGCAAATATTATGGTGTGTCACTCACACGACTTTCTCCTATCCTGCATTTTAATACTGCATAGATATTTTGTGCTTTTTAGTTCACATTTCAGTAAAAGCGTGTTCGTTAATTTTTTAAAAGTATAATTTTTATTCTATTATCATGTCTCTTTAAGCCTGGGTGGAATAATCCTGGCATTTTGCCAATTGCAGCTCCATCACTTGTAGTTACACTATATGTTTTTGAAAATATAATTTGTCACTGTTAAGGGGGTGCATCACGGATCGTCAAGGTCATCCAAAGCCTACGTTATTCTATGGCGAAATTTGTTTATAGAATTACACATTACCTAATGAATTTTTTTAAATTCTGTTTTCACAATCAGAAAATTCACCACCATACACTGAAGACCCGTGAAACAAAAACTGTTATATTTAATTTTTAACCCTTTATTTTTAAGCTGTAAAATGCGAAAAATACACTTGTGTTGCTTTACTAGCCTCTAACTTATCAACAAATTGCAATATCTGAAATCTGTATAGCGTGTCTCTTTCTCAAGAAAACCAAGCTTTTTATTAATGTTTTTATAAATTGTTTTATTTAAATCTCTATTAATGAGAATATAAGAAACTTTAATTTTTAAATTGAAAAACCTCAATTTCAGCAGATTTCCCCGCCTCCCATCTGAAACGCCCCGCGAAACTTACGGGAAGTCATTAAGATTGATTGATGATATCGTTCATGTCGAAAGGGGAAGGGGGATAATGGTGTCGTTAAAACATACTTTCTGGGTCCACACAGAATTTTTCTTTTTCAGAGTCCAAATGCATTAAAGAAAAAAAAAAGAGAGAGAGAGAAAGAACTCTTTGCTTAAAAATCTAATATTTAAAAAAAAAAAAAAAAAAAAAAAAAATGTTTGTGTCTCCGACTACCTCTTTACGTAATCTGAACGCAAAAAGATGCGAAATAACTCAAGGACTCAGAATTGAGCATTTAAATAAAATTATTTCAATTAATTAAAAGACATTAAATAAAATCCCTGTAATAGTTTTAGAATTATTAAATATTTAATTAAAAATATAAAAATAAATAAATAAATAATAATAATAAATAAATAAATGAACTTATGAGTTTATTAATTAATTTAATTAATTTATTTTGTCCTTGGCATAAATTCATTTACACGCGAAAAATAAAAATAAAATAATAATAATAGTAATGATAATACATACAAACATATATATATATATATATATATATATATATATATGTGTACCGTTACGATTTGATTGTGAAATTTTTCCCAATTTGGTGATAGCTTTTCCTAAGCAGAGCAATCGTTAGATATTTTTTTTTTATTATTATTACTAGGGTGTTCTGCCCCTTACTCGCTTCACTTATTTACCCCTGCGGCACTCTGCACGTCTATTCGCCGCTTTATCTTTCACTGATATTACTAGTGCATAACATAAACCAAAAGTAGAAAAATGAAATTCAAGAAATCTTCATATTTATTGTCTAATTGAAATATATAAGTACTATTTAAATTTTTTATTACGAAATATTATTCTAAAAATCAGTAAGTATATATTTATATATAGATGTATATATTTAGAATAGAAAAAAAAAATAATCGTAATATCTAGACCATTTTGTGTTACATCTTTAGTATACGACCCCATTGGCAACTTTTAAATTTTTCTTTCTATTTAGAGATGATTTTTTTCGTGTAATTGTTCTTCTTATCTGTCTCTCTCTCTCTCTTATTAAAAAAAAAAAAAAAAAAAAAAAAAATCTAGGATACCTACTTTTTATAATGCCTATACTTTTTACTAATAATCTTTTAGTTAATTTGGGACGGTATATAATGCTTTCTATATATTTTTAATGTACAGTTAGAAAATTTTACCATTTCGAAAACATCTGGTGAAAAAAAAAAAAAAAAAAAAAAAAAAAAAAAAAAAAGCCCATTACCTACTATTACATTTATTATATGCACTTTTTTGACATAATGTAAGGTCAAAAAACGTAAAATTAGCCTAACAAATTAGACACTTAACAATTTTCCAGCGAAAGAAAACTGATACATGTGTAAAGTTATACAAACAGAATTTACATACCAAGTTAAAAAAAAAAAAAAAAAAAAAAAAAAGGTAGAGCCGCTTTTAAAAAGTACTGATTTCCGAGATCTAAAACTGACCTACCTAATGAGGATGATTGTCAATTTTCCTGTAATAGCCACGTAATATATGCGAAAGGATATCTAAAATGATATTTATGTAGCAATTTTCAAGAAAATCGTAAGAACCGTTTTTGAGACATCGACATCCACCAAAGTTTTTCAAACTCAATTATTGACAACAGTTACATACGAAAGGGTATCTAAAAGAGATTTATTATGGCGAGTTTGCACAAAAATTCCTACAGCCGTTTTTAAAGAAATGCACTTGCGAGACCTCAAATTCATTTTCATGAACTAACCAACTATTACATACGAAAGGAAATCTTATATGGTGTTTATATAGCAGCTTTGAAGAAAATCGTTAGAGTCGTTTTTGCGATACGGACTTAGGGTCCTACTTCCGGCTTCATATATCTCCCTTCCGGCTTTCCAAATTTTAACCAAAAGTTAAAATTCATCGGCACATCAGACCTAACTCAATTCTGAAGTTTCATTGTTCTACCTTTATTGGTTTCACAGATATGACAGTCAAAAGATTCACCCCATACATGCACACACACACTGACCAATTGCCAAAAACTGCTTTTTTGGACTCAGGAGACCAGTTAAAACTCCACATGAAATTTTTGAACCGAATACAATACTTTCATTACCTACGGTAGTCGGATAATGAAAGTAAAAAGTTTATTATTATTATTATTATTATTACTTTAATTTGGGAAAATCTCCTTCAATTTTCCGTGCCTAAAGCTTGAAGTTTTAATTTTCTATCAACTTCTTAAAATAACAAAGGATAAAACCTACTCGATTTTTACTTCCATTACCCGACAACCGTAGGTAATGGAAGTATTGTATTCGGTCAAAAATTTCGATATCGAGATTTCACCTCAATTACATGTTTTAAGGTCTCCTGTGTCCAAAAAAGTGGTTTTTGTCAATTGGTCAGTGTGCGTGTATATGTGTATATGTGTGTGAGGAATTTTCTAGCTGTTATATCTCAGAAACTAATACAGATAGAACAAAGAAACTTCAGAATTGAGATAGGTCTGGTGCACAGATTAAATTTTCAAATTTTGGTGAAAATGGGAAAACTGGAAGTAGAACATCCGAAACCGGAAGTGCGACCATAAGTCCGTATCTCAAAAACGGCTCTAACGACTTTTTTAAAAATTAATGTATAAGCACTCCCTTTCGAATAATATAGTTGGTTAGTTCCGAAAAATTGATAGGCGTCCTGTATAAATAGGTAAATTTCAGGTACTGCAAGTGCGTTCCTTTCAAAACAGCTGTACGGATTTTATTCAAACTTTCAATCTTAAACCTTTTTTAAATATCCTTTTGTATGTAATTGTTTTCCACTCAACAAATGAATATGCCAAGTTTTGGTAAAAGCCAGTATCTCAAAAACGGCTCTAACGATTTTCTTGAAAATCGTTACATAAACCCATTTTATATATACTTTCTCATGCTTTACGTTGTTATTACAGGAAAATTAATAGTTACCCTGATCAGACAGATCAGTTTTAGATCTTGGAAATTAGTGTTTCAAGAAAAAAAAAAAAAAAAAAAAATCGCTATGTAAACTTTGTTTTATATGTCTTTACGTAGGTATTAATTTTCTCTTACCGGAACATTTTTAGTTGTCTATTTCTTTAGGTCAGTTCTATGTCTTCTGATCACATTATTGCCAAAAAGTTCATATAATGCGAGTATAATGGGTAATGGAAGTCGTGTCTCATGCGATAGATGTAGCCAATCATAGCATATTATATTTGGCGTAAAACTGTTGACATTTTGAATGGATTTGACATATGAAGGATAAAATTTATAAACAAAATTCTTTCCTTTTGAATATTATAGTTGAATATAAAACTTTATTCTATGTTTTCCTTTTTCAAAGAAAATTCCAAATTTCAGCCACGATACAAAATATTTAGATTATGAATATAAATATTTTGAAATCAATATACTATTTTATCTCTTAAATTTCAATTTTTTTGCTGATATTTTTTTCAATTAAAGTATTTTTAGGTTTTAGAGTTTGAAAAAGTCTGTTCTATTGCCGTGCGCATACAAAGTATTTTAGTATGATAGGGGTTGTGATTTAGGTCTTGTTAATATTAAACCGTAACTTAGAACTGTTTCTTATTATGTTCAAAAATAAGAATATTAAAAAATTAACATGTCATTATTATTTATTATTATTATTATTATTTGTAATTGAAGTATTTGTAACTTTCAATGCTTCTCCTCTTTTTTACTTTGTCTTACCCATAAGGAAAAGAAAGTATTGTTTTTGGGTCAAATTTTCGAACGCGAGATTTTGTTATATTTACACGTTTTGAGGTCCCCTGAACACGAAAATCATGTTTTTAGCAAATGGTCTGTGTGTCTGTGTGTGTGTCTGTCTGTTATCAGCATATCTCAAAAACAAAACATGGCAGAAAGTTCAAACTTGGTATTCTAAATGTGTATCATATAGGGATGCTACAGTAAGCTTTTCGTTAAGATCAAGCAAATGGTTCGTGTACAGGGACAATCAAGAGAATTCTAATACATTACGTCTATGGGGGAAATTGCAGGTAAGTAGAGTTTAACGTCTATAGACTGCACTAAACTAAATGAAACGAATATATATATTTTGTAATAGAGATAGTCAACTGGGAAAATTTTTTTGTGTATGTAGGAGCCTCGCCTCCCCCCCCCCCCCCCTGGGAGGGAAGTCCACCCTCGAGGGGAGTAGATTTTCATGATGGGTATCTTTCAAAAGAGCTCGCCAATACCTTTAAAACGAATGGTTGAACTATCGTTTTGCGATAATTTAAAACAAAGTTATCGATTTTTTTCACTTTAACGAAAAAAAAAACTTAGAAAAAAAATCGTTTTATATATATATATATATATATATATTGAGAATAAAATGGACTTTGTTTTTTATATTTAGTGTCATACTACTTCTCTAATATGGAAATCGTCTGCATTATTATAAAAGATAATTTTTTTAAATAATAATTTTAATAAATTATTTTTTAATAACCGAATTAAATTCTATATAAAAGTAGGTGCGTTAATGAAACGGGGGGTTGAGGGGCGCCATAGCCCCCCTCACACAGAATTAATTATCATACAAAACTCTTCCGAAGCCTAATTTGAATTGTTTAACATAGGTTTACATAACATCGTTATCTTACCTCTTAATCTCTAACCTGTATTTATAGTATTAAAGTTCAGGGTAAGAGAAAGTCGTGTGAGTGACACACCAGGTTATTTTTTTTCTTTTTTTTCAACATTCCGTTATTTTTATTTATTTATTTATTTACTTTACTTTACTTTACTTCATTTCATTTCATTTTATTTTATTTTATTTTATTTTATTTTATTTTATTTTATTTATTTATTTATTTATTTTTTGTAGAATGCTTTGAAACTGATATATGTTATTCAAGGTAGCTATGGCACGTTTTCTATTAAAAATGATATAAATAACGCAAATCTCCGGCAAAATAATAATAATAACAATACAAAAGCATAAAATTCTAACGAAATAATTATCTTATTTTTCATTTTGTGTCCATTTCAAATTATGGATATTAATTTTTATTAAATTTTTTATTATAGTATAGTGTTGTAATAATGACGTCCCAACCTAAAACAGAGAATCTGAAACCTGTATTGCATTTGTTGTAAAATTAAAGCTATTATAATTAAAGCTATTATAATTCGTATTCATTATTATTATTATTATTATTAAATTTAGAAAAAGTCTAGGTGGAATGGATTCTGTGAGAATCTTTTTAAGGGGTCCTAATCCATATTAACGTGTGTTTTGGAGAAAACGATGAAAAACTCCTAGTGCTAGGCTGACGAGTGCTGCCTTGAATCGAACCAAACGCTTCTCATAGCTTAGAGAGTAAAATCTTTTGGTTAGTGGTAGGGTTGCTATTCAAGAAAATGTGTTAATTAAATTAGTAATTCAATGAAAATCGAATAAGCGAATTTTTTCTTTGTATATTTATACTGTGCTTCGAATGGGATATTCGCAGTATGCTGTTATGTCGTATGTATAAATCGTAATCACGAAAGTTGCTCCAAATGGGTGCAAGTTTATGCGGATCCCGGAAAAAGGGGCACCTGGGAAAAAAAAGGGGGCACTTTTTTGATTCGCAAATTAAGAAAAGTGCCCTTTTTTCCGGATCGCGGAAAAAAAGATACCGGAAGAAAGTGCACTTTTCTTAATTGTTTCTTGTAAAATACTTCTAAATACGAACAATAGCAAAAAATTTTTGTTTTTACGAGGGGAAGGGGGGGGGGAAGAGAGACAGATTGAACAAAAAAAAATCTGTTTCAGAACCCATGCATCATTCATAATTTATAAAACATTTTCCCCATTACTATGGCATTTATATATATTGTAAAAAGAGTCAGAGGTTGATTTTTATATAAAAGGAAGTTACTAAAATAAATTAAAAATATGCATAGATAAAGAAAGATTTTCCAGCATTTTTGTGCTAAAAGAATTAGCTATCGTGGGTGAAATTGATAAAATATTTTTGATTTGATTTGACAAATTTGATTTTGTTTGTTATATCAGTGTCAAACAGCAGACAAACCAACCCATCATAGAGACATAGACGGTAGAAAGAGTCTGATTTGAAGTTTTTTCTTTAATATCATAAAGATTTTTTTTTTTTTTTTTAAACTAATTTTATGACTTTAAAAAATTGTAAATTGTAATGTCTGGACATAACTTTAAAATAATAATAATTTGTTAAAAATAATTAAATAAAGGAATGAAAAATTAAACTATGGGTTAGGAAATATATAATAGTGCCGTTGGAGCGATGAAATTGTGAAGTTTGGAAGAGCAGAATTTAGAATGCAGAAAACAGGGCAGTTTAGAATCACCTAGGAGGGGACCTCTGCATAGGATTGATTTTACTTAAAGTTGCAAGTAGAAAATTATTGAAATTATTAATTTTGTTATCCTAATTGTTTTATAATTTATTGCTTTTCCTTTCTGCAGAGATGTAAATTATTTTTGGAAATAATAAGGGCGGTGGGGGATGAGGTTCTAAACTAAAAGCCTTGTAAATATTCCAACTTCACGTGTGTTATTTATCATAGATCCACAGTTAAAATATCAGGAAATGAACGTATTATTTTAATTTTTAATTTTTAACGTTTTCTTAATTAAAGTATTTGCAGCTCTGCGTGTGTCGGATTATATTCCATCAAAATTCGAAAATTACATTAAAATTAGACCCAAAAATAAATAAATAAAATTTTTCCTTGAACTGTAATTCTACTTAATTAAATCTTAAAACTGTTTAGACTCAAGACTAAAATTTTAAGGGAGGAACAGGAAAATGTCATATTGTAATAAAATAATGAAAGAAAATTATATTGAATATTTACTGAAAATTTTTAAAAAGGTTTTCATTATATATATATATATATATATATATATATATATATATATATATATATATATATATGTATATATTGCATATTAAGTTTTAAGATCAATAGCATAAGATAATAAAAATAATGTACTTAAAAAAATCTAAAATTGCGGAACATTTTTAGAACATATGGAACAGTTTTATTTCACATGTATTTCTTTGTAAGAGGGATACTCCCCTCCTCCATCAAACCCACTTATTTATAATGCATAATTGTAAAAATAAACAAATGAATAATAATCAAGGCTGTTACTAATTTGACTTCAAACTTGACAACCTTGCTCAAAATTTTAAGTGGCAACCTAATACGAACTTCAAAATACCACTTTTGAATTTCCTGCAGTTATCTGTTTTTATGTTATTCTGATAACAGATATATATACAGATCAACCGCTAAATAATGGACTTTTATAATCAGGGAACCTCAAAATGTGATATTATGAAAAAAAAAAAAAAAAAACTAGAGTTGAGAATAAAACTACTAAAAGTAATTCGTTTACATACAGTATGGATATGAAAAATTAATTTTGCTTCGTGAGCAAGTGTTCGTCGGCATAATAAAATATAGCAAAGCACTTCCATCAATTACATTCAATACAAAAGAGCGTTTAGCTTAATTTTGGGTAGCTCTGCATATTGTCGATAAACAATGTTGTGTATTTAAATTTATTCTTACTTGAAAAACTTCTAACACAAAATTAGTTATAATTCGAGCAATTTCCAAGTATAGCCTCAATATATCCAAATACTTTGGAGCTCTGTAAACGAATGATGAATGATTTCCATACCACAATCTACACAAAACATGCTTTTATGCATTTAAAAAAAATTGTTACTCACTTTTGTTTAATCAGCCTATTGATGTTAAATTGTACTTATCAAAACATAATTTATTTGAACTTTGAACCCCATAACCATCATGTATTTGAATTCTCTTGGATATTCCTGTACGTGAACCATTTGCTTTGTCTCAAGGAAAAAATTTAGTGTAGCATATTTATATGAAACCCATTTAAAATACCAAGTTTGGACTTTCTGCTATTATTTGTTCTTGATATATGCTGATAACAGACAGATACACACGCAAACCAACCGCTAAAAACATTTTCCAATTCAGAGGATTTCAAAACGTATAATTATATAATAAAGAAAAAAAAAACTCAATTTCGAAAATTTGACCCAAAAACAATACTTTCTTTACCCTGTGTATACATGAAAGAAAGTAAATAGTTAGAATTAAAAAAAAAAACTTTTGAGTAAACATATTTCCTATTAAAACTTAAAAAAAGAAAAAAAAAAAAAAACACTATTTTTTAAAACACACTACTGTGGGTTTGAATCTTTCGACAAGAGAGAGAGCTATTTTATGTACTGTCTGAAACTATATATGTAGTATAAATAATTCAATAAACATTTTCTTATAATATTCATATATTTTATGCGTGTATTTATAATTAAAAAAAATATTTTCTTCTGTTCCGAAACATTTTGTGTAAAGAATTTTCATTTATTCATTTAATAAGATTAAATTTCTTGACATTAGAATTTAAATCTTAAATCTATTTATTTTAGTGATTTACGTTTCACAAAATATTTCACTGAGCGATGCGATAGTTTGTATATTTTTTTAGCGGCGTTTTTGTAGATAATTGAATACAGGTGCGAAACTGTCTCTTATCACCTTTGTCACCCCACAGCTAGGAGAGGAAGTGTCAAAATAATTAAGGTAGTCAAGAAGATAATTTTTCAACTAATAGGGGAATTCTACTATTCACTGATTGGAGCTCTCGGCTGTCAGTTTTTAAAGTTAGGCCAACCCCAATTTTTTCTTAGAACCTGGGCGGCCATGTTGAAAAGAAATCTTCATTTCCGGATGCACGCCCTTAAAACCGCTTATAACGAAGCTTAGTCGGACATTGACTTAATAATAGTTTGATTTCCTTAGGACAGTGGTAACTTTATTTTGAAATTCGATCAACTCTCGGCAATAATTTATTAGCATAGTGTTAAAAATAATGTGTTGTAATAAAATCAGTTGCTCAATTTGGATTTTTAATTTTAATTTTCTGTAGCATAAAAGTGCTGTTTTAAAAAGAATAAGCAGTTTTTATTTATTAATTTTGTAGAAATTATATTTACAGTAAAATTACGCATCTTTCTCATTTGAAAATTAAATATTATTGCCACAAAATATAAAAAATTTTGAAAATTTATATAAAATACTATGCAAATTGCTCAAATGTTTAACGTCTTAAAATATACGGGTTTTAGTAATTTCTACTGTCAACATCAATAAATTTTTCTATTTTAAGTTAAGGCTGTTGAAATTTTTTCATTGTGCAATACAATTTTAAAATATTCAATTTAAATTGTGATGTTATTCAGAATTTTCTCTAATAGAATAATTTTCTCCGTGTCTATTGTAGAATGTTTATTTATTTATTAAATTTATTCCATATGTTTGTTTCTTTCTTTCTTTGCCTTTATTATAAATTTTGAATAATTTATTAATATGAAAATCGACTTCTGGAAAATAGTACGACTTACGTTTATTTTTAACAAAGTTCATTTTATCCGATACTCTACAGAACCGAATCCGTATTGTCTACATTCCGCTGTTAATATACTTTTTTGCATTTAATACCTGTTAAAAATAAAAGAGGATATTTTCTATTTACAATTTATTTCTTCCTGTACCTATTTAGTGAAAGATGGATTATTTACCGAAGCCAACTGTGTGGTATTACATTTAACTTACTTTGATTAATTATTTTTCTTGTTTCTTCAGCTGTGTTTTCCTAAAGACCGTCTAAGAAGTAGATTTAGTTCTATTTTTCCTTATTTCTTTTGCCGAATGGAATGTCTGGAAAGACAAATGTTAAGGGTTGTCTCCTGGGCTTTTTACCGGAAACAGCTCTGTTTATGGTGAACGACGACGATGTTTGTTTAATTCAGTTGAGTATCATGAAATAGTTAAAGGATTGTATGCAAGATGATGAGTGAGAGAGAAGTTGAAGGCGTGATTACCTGATTACAGAGAGTTGAGTGGTGTAGTGGGATATGTCTTTGATCTAGTTACAGAAACAAAACGAAAATTTAAGCATTTATTTGCTAGGATCTAGGATAGAAGTTACTGTATTACGCAATAAAGTAAACAAATTGATAGGTAATTGATAGGTGCTATAAGTTTTGTTATTTGATAATGGATCATATGTAAGTAATGTATGTAAAGTGGTGAATGTAAACAAAGTTATTTAGTTAAAAAAAAAAAAAAAAAAAAAAATAGGTTGTATTGCAAACACAAAGCGCATCCCTGCAAGAAAAGTGGCACAACTCGAAAAAAAAATGCAGTATTTGAGAAAAATCAATTCAAAAATAACGTTAAAGCATTGACTAGCATTGGCTTAAAACTGACACGGTTGCTTCTCAGGTAGATAATTTTCCAGATAGAAATGTAACGCATTTTGTGTATCTTGAGGCACTTCATCACCGCTTTTTGATTTGTGACAATTTTCTAGCCAGGATGCGAAATGTTAAGGGTTGTCTTTTGGACTGTAATTAGTAACAACTTTGTTTATGGTGAGTGACGATTTTGTTTATTTCAATTGTCTGCCATAGAATAGTTAAATGCAAGACCGGGGGTGGCCAACCCGCGGCCCGCCTTCTAGTATATTGCGGCCCGCGAGTAAATTGACGATATTTATAGTTTGAGAACTTTGCTTAAATTAATAAATCCTTTCTGAATATTGAAGTAAAAATGCCTTTAAACGGTTTCTAAATAAGAAAACAACAACATATTTTTGTAAAAAAAAAAAAAAAAAAAAAAAAAAAATAATAATAATCTATTATTATTTATTATTTATTTATTATTATTATTATGGTTATTAATATACAATAAATTTTTGACGGTTCTATTGTTAATTTATGAACGAAAATTTAATATGAATGTATTTTGCTCTAAATCGTTACCCTTTCTTCTCCCGAAAAAAGTACATACATACATGATTCATACACTCACAAACATACATAAACACATACATACGTATATACAGTGCGGCCCGCCTGAATAAAATAAATTTCCAATGCAGCCCGCCAAGTGTTTCGGGTTGTGGACAGGTCTGTGCAAGACGATGAGTAATAGAGAAGTTGATAACTTGATTAGCGAGAGTTGATTGGTATAGTGCGAAAATCTTTGATCTAGTAAACGAAACAGAATAAAAATATAAATAACATTTACTAGTTTAAAAAGTATCGTTTTTCACAAAAAAAGAAAGAAAGAATGAAGCTGTAAAGTGCTAATAGTTTTGTTATTTGATAGTAAATCATTGACTTAGAATAAAGTTTTGTATGTAAACTGGTTAATGTAAAAAAGTTGGCTGTATTGCAAACACAAATGCTAAGGATTGGCTTTTAGACTTTTACCGGAAACAATTTTGTTCATGGTGAGTGACGGCGATGTTTTTTTTTTTTTTTTTTTTTTAAATTCAGTTGAGTGTCATGAAATAGTTTAAGGGACCGTATGAAAAATGATGAGTGGGAGAGAAGTTGAACGCATGTTTACCTGATTAAAGAGTGTTGAGTGGTGTTGTGGGAAACGTCTCTTATTTAGTTAGAAATAAAACGAAAAAAATTAGAGTTTATTTACTAGTATAGAAGGTAATGTAGTACATAATAAAGTAAAGAAATAATAATTGATAGATATTAAAAACTTTGTCACTTGATAGTGAATCATCGACTTAGAAGAAAGTGCATATAAAATCTAAAGTGGTAAATGTAGACAAAATTGTTTGCTTTAAAAAAACTGTATTGCGATGACAAATATTAAGGGTTGTTTTTACTAGGAAGGAAAAAAAAATTCGTTTAAGGTGAGACGTTTTATTCAGTTGAGGGCCCTTTATTGTTAAAGGATTGTAGGCACGATGATGAGTGAGACTGAGAGAGAAGTTGAAAGAAAGATTGCTTTATTGCAGAGAATTGAGCGATGTAATGGAAAATGTCTTCGATCTTTAGCGAAAAAAACAAAAAGTATTATGCATAAAAAAAGTAATATGCAATAAAGTAAAGGAGCGGTAATTGATACATATAAGCTTTATTATTCGATAATATTACATAGTATAATGCATCATTGGCCTATTGTGACATGTAATGTGGTAAATATAGAAAAATTAAGTTTTTTGACTTGAGTTATTATGCAGAAACTAAAATTTGACTGTCGAGGTTAAAGGTGTCGTTTTATATAAGGAAATTTCAGATAACAGTGTAAAGATTTTGTTAGCTTACTATTACTTTTGTCTTTTCAATGCAGAAAGATTCCTTTTCATCATTAAAGGTACTTCCTTATTAGCATCCTTTTGCTATCATTTTCAGATGTCCAGAAGTCTGAATAAAACATGCTTGTCTACAGGGAAGTTTAAATTTGTTGGTATATACAAAATTTTCAACGTTATCATCATCCGTACTATTAAAATTGACTTGATGTATGGAATTTAACACTTTTTTTTTTTTTTAATACCTTATAAAGATTTTAAACATACGCTTAAATATCTGGCATAGCTAATGATTTGTCTGGCAAAAAGAAAATTTAATTATTTTTTATAAATGTAGACGATGCGTAATTATGCATTTATAAGAAAGATGTTTTAAATAATATGAGGAATATTTGATTTCATATTAACGAGTATAAATAAATATTGAATTGAAAAAATACAATGATGATGATAATAAAAGTGAAATAGAAAAAGTGTATAAAAATAAACATGCTTTTGTCTGCTCTCTTGTCCTCACAAGAAAGTAATTTTGTATTTCTGCACCCCACGTTAATCATACCTTTCGAACAATACAACTTTCAAGTCTCTCCTCTTATTAAAAATAGGCTAAAGAACGTATGATAATATATAATCTTTGTGTATTAATGCATAGATATAAACTTTGTCTTACGATCTTGGTAAATTCTTTATATAAAATATGATAACTAAGATTCTGTTAAAATCTTAATGAAAATGTGTATATTTCAAATATAAGATTCTTCAGAGATTTATAGCAATTTTACACACACACATACATCCGGTACAATGTTTAAAAAGGTTTTTATCATATATATTCAATTTTTTTATTTTTAAATATTCCCTATATTTATTTATTTTTCTGATAATTTCTCCATATTTATTTATAGAAAGTATTACCTTTTGTGCATTTTTTTTTTTTTTTTTTTCGGAATTATTTAGTTTATTGAAATTGTCTTTGTGTTTTGCGCATATTCTCAGACTTTTTATTCGTTTTCCACTCTCATATCTGATTTCTTAACTTTATCATTTTTGCATACATCGGTTCGCTTTGGTTGCAAAGAACTTTTTTAATTATATTTATTATAAAATGTAGTGTTAGTAAATATAGTGGTTTGCAGTATCTGCTTCTACATTAATAATAATGTTATGTCGTTATTTAATATTATTATTATTTAAAACAAATCAATGATTTGTTGTAACTCCAACTTTGGACTATTTTTATATTGTACATGCATAATAGTATTACACGCATGTGTAAAAAGGGTGAAAAAAAAAAAAAACCTTATTCTATAGATTTTTTTTTTAAATTCAAAATATTCCTCGCCTGGAATCTGCATTCTAGTGAATCAAATGGAAAGTATATATATAAAGAAGAAAACGAAATAAAAATATAAAACATATTATTAAACTTATGAATTTCTCCCCCTTTTCCCTTTCAATATTGTGGAAATTTTCGTTCCAAGAATTTATAACCCCTTAAACATTTTTAACAATCGGACTGAAACAACGGGAACGAATGCGATAACAAAATATATAAAAAGAAATACAATAAAACTTACATTTTATGTTTTTCTATACTCTTTTCCTCTCGTAAAAAGAAACCGAATACTGCAGTTATAAATTTTGTTTTACGAAAATTCCTTGAAAATGGGTAGTTTAGTTTATTTCCTCAGATCTAGTAAATTTTGTTGCTTTATTGAATTTGTAAACATTTATATATTTGAAATTGCCAATAAATTCATTTTACCCTCCCAGGAAATGTAGAACATTTCCCTGTGTATATGTCATGTGACAGTTGTACTAATACATGCTGCTGTATATGCAATTTGATCTTGATGTATACTGTAACACTTTAAATTAAATAAATATTGTTTCTGTCACTTTAGCTTAAAGTTCATTGGTTTTTAAATATTAGAAGCAGTTTAAGAAGTTCATTTTTAAAGTCAAAATAATGATATATATTATTATTTAAAATATATTTCATGTTTTTAAGAGGACGGTGGGCGTTATAAATAAATAGTTTTAATTTTTTAGCAAAAGTTTTAAAATTTTGTATATATATGCACTAAGTATTACAATATTAAGTACATAAAAATGACTAATTATAACTAAAATGACTAATATTTAATTTTTAAAAATTTTAAATGCTCCTTCGCATTATATATATATATAGTTTTGTTTTATTATTCGTATATATATTTTAAACGAATTTCGGTATCATTTTGTATATTCGTTCAAAAGTTTTTTTAAGAAATATTTTTGTGAAATATACTGATTATTTATGAAAATTTCAAGCTGCCACATAATAAAACAGAGTTTTCAAAATTTAAATTTGGGCGAACTTTAAAAAGGATACCATGATTTCATTGAAATGTAACATAAAACAGTTAAAAGCAGTTTTTATTAATTTTAAGCCAAAATTGTGTCGCGAGGGACATTTGAAAGAAGATAAAATCGTTAAAAAACGCATTCAGAGAAAACGGCATTCAAAACATATTTTATCAGTTTAACTTTTTTTTTTTTTTAACATTCTTTTAATCAAAATTTAAAATATTTCAGTAGTTAAAATATAAATAATCGATCTCTGCCGACTTTTCCGCTTGTTTGTTTACATTTTGGAGGGCATTTAATCAGCTCTTAAATTATTTTTTCAAACCTTTAAAACTTTTGAAAATGCTGTTAACTTAGAAACATGCTATTGGTTACATATTGTTCAAAATTAGCTATAGAAAATTAATATAACAAAAACGAAAATTCGATTTTTTCCTCGATTTGTACGATTTTCAAAGCCGGCCATCCCCTTAAAACTTGAAAAGTTTCATTTTTGAACGTTTTGTGAGGACATACGAGATCAATGACGCTTGTTTTATTTGTATAAAATATGTAGAGTGGTACAAAGAATCAATGTACAATAAGAGATTATATAATAATAAAAATCTAATACAATTCCATGATTTCTTTTATCTGTGTTCGATTAAGATAGTTTTTAAATGAAATTTAGAAATCTCAGGTAGATGTACACCTGTCAATCAACTCTCACATCACCTGCTTGTTTATTGAAAATTCTCTTAAATATCCACAGACTATCGATTTGGAAAATATTTCCAAAAATTTGGATTTCTATATTAAAATCTACTAGTCTTAAAAAAAAAATAATTAATTAATTAATTGGAAATGGTTAGAGTAACTTCCCCCCCCCCCTCCTCTCTGGAATGAATTTTAAACCAGTACTAACAACGCATCTTCTCCCCTAGAACTTCCTCAGGATATCCAGTGGATAAAGGGGCATTCCATGGACATCCTCAGGATGTACTACGTTTAAGTGTGTTTTAGGGTGAGCTTCTTCATAGTGAAATTCAGAATTTACTCGTGTCGTATAAAAGAAAGATTTTAACATTAAAGTACAACTGAATGGTTTGGAACCTAAGTTAAAAAAAGTATAAATGAGAAGCGTATAAAAATTGCTCCACTGTACTGTGAAAAAAGCTTAGTACGATACGAAACCAAAAATTCGGACTATCAAATTACAACAAAAAGATGGTCATTTTTGAATGTATATATTAATCATTATCATCATTCATCTCTTTCTTAAAACCGTCAACGTCAATATGAGTGCTTTGGAGTGCCTGTATGTGGACATAACTAATGCTTTCATCAACTATAAGTAAAAAAAAAACTAAAAAGAGTTTTTTGAAAGTTGAATTCCTCCAGAGTGAGGTTTGAGTATTTTAGTTATCACTCTGTGGTTAGTTTTTGTACATTAAATCTCATTAGACTGGTACTTACGGCTTAAAATGAATTTCGAACCACTACGAACATATATGCTTGAACCTGGATTCGAACCTGGTTCATTCAGAATGAAGCATATAGAAAAGTAATCCGCTGTGGCCGGAATGGAACTGGGTACTGCCAGCACCTGCCCGATTAGTGATTTAATAGCAAGTGAGTGTTGGTACTGCTCACAGACTGGTACTTCCTAACAAAAAGCTGTAGCTTTACCACTGAGCAATAGTTCTTTAAAAAAAAAAAAAAAAAAAAAAAAAAAAAAACATATCCTCATATAAATGGCCGTTTTTTGTAAAAGGTTGAAAACTTCACTCTTTTTACTTTCTTTTACCCATGTGTAAAGAAAAGCATTGATTTGAAATAGAATTTTCGAAACTGAGTTCTTACTGTAATTGTACGTTTTCAAGTTCCTAGAATCCGAAAATCATGTTTTTAGATATAGTAAGTAAGTTATTATCATAACTCACAAACAGATATTAGCAGGAAATCCAAATTTCTCATCCTAAATTATCACATGGTAATATTTGAAACTTTTTATTGAGGTTGGACAAATAGTTCGTGTACTTGTTATTACATTGTACTTTACAATTATTTGTAGTATCAGTACTTGTTAATATTTCAATAGATACATACACGTATATTATTAGCAATTTAATAAATAAAATGTCTACTTAGTGTTGCGTTACATACACGAATTTTATTTTTTCTTTCATTCATATTCCTTTAATTAATAATTGTCCCCCCCCCCCCCTCGTATTTTCGAAATTTGCTTTTTACTTGGTAAAATGCGCAAATTTTCGTTGTACATTATTATTTTATGCTTAATATAATCTATAGGTTCTTATTTAATTCTCAATAAGTTCTGCAGAATTAATATACATTAAATTTTTAATATGTTTTTACATGCTGAACACGAAATAAAATTCGTATTAACTTTTAAAACGCACCCTAAATGGGTTAATGTAAATGATTTTCTTTGAAAACTTTTGCACGTAGAAATATGCCTTTGTCTGTGTCTCAGCGGCGCATGTACAGAGTTAAAGTTTGCGTGTCGCTTAATTTTACAGTAAACGAAAAATAATTTGTTGATGAGTTACCGTGTACGTAAAAAAAACATATTATGGGAGTAAAAAATCTGTTCGTTGAATGAAAGATTCAGCGAAAAATTGCGTGATATATTCGCGCATTGTACTGAGGCAAACATAATGTAAAAAATTTTAATGCCCTCGTCGATGTTTGTAAAAGTCATTTTAAGATCCTTTCACTTTTGAACATTATGTTTTCGAAAACATCATAAAAATGGAGTAGAATTTTAACAATTCTGTTCACAGCCAAATTTAATGTTTTTTCAAAGATTGTTTTTTTTTTTTTTTTTTTTTTTTTTTTTTTTCTGAAACATCGATTTTTTAAAAATATTTTTAGAAATTATTTTTTTCTTTCATTTAATTATGCTGAAAACAACAACAAAAATCCATTGCTTTCTTTATCCTTTTTTGCCCCTTTAAATTCCAAACGAAAAGTGTAAAAAAAAAAAAAGAAGAAGTGATCTGATATATATGTATATATATATATAAATTTTATACAAATATCGCACTTTAGCATGAAAAAAAAGTGGTGGTGGTCAAAAATTCATACAATATTGTATGGGATGAAAACGAAAACTCACAAACCCACCACTGTGTTTAAAAAGATAAAATAAATAAAAAACTAACACCAGAATGAAAATAAAGTCAAAATAGACAAAAAAAAAAGTAACCGAGGCTGGAGAAAGGTCGGACATAAGGGCCGTTAGGTTATCGTCGAAGGTTAGCTACGTTTCGCCTATTTGCGCATAGAATCATATATGATTGATTTAGTCTATATAAATTTGGTTTATAAATATCAATAATTATAAGATAATAATTTATTTTTTACCTAATAATATAAAAATATTTATTTAATTTTTTCTTTCTTTTCCCTTATCACATGGCCTTATTGAGTATTTGGGGAAAGTTGGGCGCCCGACAAATTAGTTTAACTCGCTCCACCCGTCTTAAGCCGTGGTAACCTCTGCTCCTTCTTATCGTTATTTCAGTTTCATTTGTTTGGATTTTGCCCTTGTTTCACATAATTTTCAGATCTTATATTAAATACATATATGTATTCATTTCTTATATCAAATATTATATTAAATAAATCGATAGGTAGATAAATTTTGATGTAATAGATAAATTACATTTCATCATCTGTTTTCTTGCATTCTACAATAATTGTAACAATATGTACTATATAGCATCATTATAATAATTCAGAAACCATTAAGTAAAAACATGATAATACTTATTAAGAAATTTATGAAAGAATATAAGCAATTGAAGTTTAAATATTGGAGAAAGCATAATATTCTTTTACCCCCCATAAAATAATTTTAAATAGTTGAAAATAATGGACTTATACCATTAAAAGGATTTTATTAATCAAAGATATTAAATTTATCACAGAGTATTATTTATTAATAAATAAAAATAATAATAATAAAAAAAAAAAAAAAAAAAGATAACATCTTCAAACATTCTCCATATTATTCCAAAAGTTTAAATAAATTACTTAATTCCCTAGGATTAAAATATATGTATGTACTGTCATGAACAATATTTAAAGTAATCACGCAATTTCCTCATTATCGCCATTACTTTTTACTTATTTCTGTTACCGTTGAAACTTATACTGATTACTTAAGTTGTGGTAAATTCTTCTAGGTAGTGTCTTTCACTTTCTTTTTACTTTGATCATAGCCGAAAGGATTGGCAATGTGAGGTCATCTGCATTCTAGGAATAATTCTTCGACTGCCTGTTTAAAAACCGGATTTCAATCGCAGCCAGCATTAAACAAACAAAATTAACCATTCTTAAACTATAAAATACCAAATTATAATAATAATTGAATTATAAATGTGTCATTGCGTGACAGTAAAAATGGCACGCGGGATTGTAATGCTGGATTTTATTTTATGTATTTAAATTAATGTTTGAGAATTCAAATTTGAATAACTGCATCATTAACCAAAATTTAACAAAAGTTTGACCAATTTTATTTTCTAAACCATATCAAGATAATTTCTTAAATATGAAGTGCATGTTATTAATAATATCTAGTTTGTTGCTTTACGGTAGACCTTAAAATATTCACTCGCCACGTGGTGATTAAATAAAATAAAATTGAATAATAATAATAATAATAATAATAAAACCTCGCCACTTTATTATTATTCAGGGATCAGATTTTTCAGCTTTTCAGCTGATTTCAGGTTTTTTTTGTACATTTAGCTTTTCAGCTTTTTTTTTATTTTTTTCCTTTTTTTTATGTTTGTAATGTGTATTTGTTCTTTTTTTATACATTGAAGATTAAAATAGCTATTTATTACTATAATATAATGGATTTTGTCATCAAAATTCTAGTAATTCATTTCAATATCTTGCCTTTGCGTACAGTTTCAGCTTTTTTGTATTTTTGCTAATCTCATCCCTGATTATTATTATTATTATTGTTGTTGTGACCTTCATTCAGCACGAATTTTAAAAACAATTACCTGAAAATTGTTCCTTTAAAATTAAACGTTCACTAAGTCATAAGTCAAACAAAGGCAAAATGGTCCTCCATTTCATACAGTCATTTCATAGTCTAATAAGAATTTAATTGTTTAAAAAACAGAAATTATACAGAGACAATCGTATACATGCATACACGCGTGGGGGAAATACTCGATTTACTCTCCACTAGCGAAAAAAATTTCAGACATGGCGACTGACATATTTAAGCAAGATTTTTTGTTCACATAGTAAAACAGCAAACTATGTAAAGCAGTAGTGTGGGTGTAAAACAGCAAAAAAATCTACTCCCAAGAGCATAAACAGTGTTTGAATAGACAACTACTTTAGATTTTATCTTTTAACCCTGCGCACCCACGACATTTCCAATGTATGTATTTTTTATTCCCTTTCTTTGTAATATATGGAATTTGTTGTATCTTTCATTGAAACCATTATAATTCTTATTCATTTAAATATAAATTTTGGATGTGTATTTTGTTGTTTTAGAAAGCTACTTTAATTAAATATTTCTTAAACAGTAAAAAAATAGTATATTGAAAATGGGTGACATATGTCACCCACGTGACTAAACGCGTAACAAATTTTCGCATGCCAAACGCAGGGTTAAGCTGTTATTATTACTGAAAACTGTATTTTAAGAAAGGGTGCTTTGGAAACTTGAAAGAATTCTACTGAATGGTCAATTCGCCTTACATTTGCGTAAATTTTGTAAAGATTATCGACTATGTACCGTATATTACTGAATAGTAAAAAAAAAAAAAAAACTTTTTAACATATTTTAACGTAGAACTTTGGCTTTATTAAATAAAACATTTTGAAAAATTCAGAATTTATCCAATAATTTATTGCCATTTTCTAACGCATTTTTTAATATATAATACTAATACTTTATGTATAAGAAAAAGAGAAAAAAAAAATTCATAATTGACGACCCAGTTTTTATACTTCCGCAACGCAATACTGTTTTAGTATAGGACCCCCATGAACGAATTTTAAATTTTTGTCTCCATGTTGGCGATTTTATTTCCTAATTCAAAACTATTTAAAAAAAAAAAAAAAAAAAAAAAAAAACTTTTTCAATAGTATTTGTTTCGATACTGATTGTTATTAATTTTCTTTTCTTTTTCTTTCCAAAAAAAAAAAAAAAAAAAAAAAAAAATGATTTTGATGAAATTTTGGCAAAAACAGAATTTAGTTTAGGACGGAGGACTATTAGTTTTTTTTTTTTTTTTTTTTTCAAATTATAACACCGTTTTCAAATTATTCGATTATATTTTCGATAAATTTTAGCTAATAAGATTTTATAAAAATTCCCCACTCCTGTATATATTTATGTGTGTATATATATTTGTGGTGTGTGAGTGTGCATGCGTTTATTTAGTATTCTGGTTGACATTTTTCCACAATGATTGATATGCAAACACGTAATATTCATGAGAAAGTATTGGATTCGACTGTCTGTATGGGTTACTAAAATTTTGTGGACGTTGTGTCACATGAACCAATGAACGAATTCAACTAAACTCGATGTTTTGTTAGAGCTTGACTTAAATTGGTGCTGATAAAATTATTAATGAATCGCTCAACAGGTGGCGCGTTTTTCCATAATTTTTAATATGGTAGTATAGAATGAAATTTTGTATAAATTTCCACAATAAGAATTATTTTCTGCCAATCAATGGGAAATTAATTAGTTATATATATATTTATTAATTTATTTATAATAGTAATAGCCAACCAAGGAAAAAAATGTATATGTAGATATAAAAAAGATTGTGTGTATATATGTAATAACCGCAGGTACTTCAACACCTGGGGTAAAGTACCCCCTACTCTCCCAGACATAAATTTTCAATATGAGAATCCAAGAATTCGTCAATATCTTTAAAACGAACGATTTAACCATAGATTTGTAATAATCTAAAGCAAAGTTATTCTTTTTTTTTTTTCATTTTCAACAAAATAAAATAAAATAACATAAAAATAAATAAATGCATTTTTTTTTTCAGGTATATCTATATCAGTCTCTATAGGGCACAAAGTCGACTTTCTTTCGGCATTTGTGTTACATTTTTCTAAGATGAAAATCGTATGCATTGATTATGGAAAATAATTTTAATAAATGATGTGTACTGTATCGGAAAATATCGAAGAAATTTTTGTTATGTCACAACATACTAGTTTTATTATGAATTTATGTGTTTTAAGGTGTAATAGAAAATATATGTATTTTTAACCCTTTGGACTACTCTTATTTGACTTTCCGTAACTTTTAGTTTTCCTTTCTTCTAAGAGTATTTATGTAGCATATGCGGTTATATATGTTGTTTACGTTGTAACAATTAAAATATGATTTTAAAATAATTTTTCCTTTTTTTTTTTTTTTCTTTCTCTCTTCTCACCCCCCCCCCCCTTTTTTTTTTTTTTTTTTTTTTAAGAAGTTCAGTGCTTAAACAAATATTTAAATAACTCAAACTATTTTATTTATACTTATGCATATTCAAAATAAATCTGATACTCACTTGTTATCTGGAACATGTTTCTAATTATTTGAATGAGTTTTTTTTTTTTTTTTTTTTTTTGTATTTTTGCTTATTTGACTGTACTAATTTGCCTTATTATTTCTATTTCAGGTAAGAATTTTTTCCCCCCATTTAAAATATGGATTTATCTTCTTTTTATCTTCCCTACGTATGACGTAAGTTATAGTGCTTTCATAATTCCATTTGCAAATAAAACTACTTTTAGCATTTACATTACCCGTGTTTCTGTTTTCTCATATATCTTGCTTAATTAAAAGATTCATTATTATTATTTTCTTTTCTGTCATATCTCTAAGTGTACATGAAACACTGTATTTAAATTTATTCCTCCCTGTTAACGATTGTCTCAAATATCAAAATGTATATTAATATGGTTTAAGAGAATTAAGTGTGTTTTTGAATATTTATGAAGTGTTTATTTTTATTTGCTTTTATTTTTTCCCTCGAGTTACTTATTATTTAAATATTTATCAAATTAAGTGTAAAGTTGATTAGAAATTTGAAACAATACATGTTTAATTGACAATGTTTATTACTCAAGTTCCCAGATAAGTGATAATATAGATGATAATTGTAAAAATGAAATAAGTTATTGATAATCATTTTCTGCTTTTAACCTGCTTATGTATTGACCTACATATATATTTTTTTTTAAACTTACAGTTTAAAAATAATAAAAAATAGACTGGTTATATCTCGAATATATCTTTTTCAATCTATTTCGCGATGGTCTATCCCAGAATTCATACTCATGGTATGAAAACTACCCATCTGACTGCCGTGTTGATATATAGTGCACGTTAAATATGTTCTGGTTCGGAAATGATCAGGGAGATGATTATTCTAATTCTAATAATATCCGCAGTACCTATCGTGTCTTGTATCTAAATTAAGCTAAAGCAAACCTCCCCTGTTCGGTCCGTCATGTAATGAACACTGCTTCCATTTGTTCGCAGTTTTATTATTCTATTCTGTGTTACTTTCTTCGAGGTAAAATTAACTACCAAGAGTAATATCACAATATAATATTTCTACCACTTGTTTTTATTCTGCTTTGATAGTTTCTTTCTCAAGCGAAATAACTCTAATAAATTTCTTTCTTAGTTTACTATTTTTTTCCTTTGAAAAGTTTTTTCTATGAAAATTTGTTTGTAATCGCTGAAAGGATTTTTACTTTTGTTATGCAATATGTATAGAAATTTCAGTTATTAAAATTCTTAATTTATAATATATTAAACTGATTCGCAAAAATTAACTGAAAAAGTGAAGGACGCGGCTGGGCTAATTAAGTATTGTTCACTACATTTAGCTGATAAATGAATGTGAGTTATGCAATTTTACATTCGATTAATGTAAAAATGTTTTTCTTCCTAAAATAATGCATGGAAAAGTGAAATTTTCTAAGATCATGTACTTTTTTCTCGTAGCCTAACTGTTGTTAAAAAATTTCCTTGCATGAAAGCAATAGAACTGAAGAAAAACTTCGAGACTGTTTCCCAAAAAAGTTATTAAGACTTTTCTTCTGAATACACACTTTGGGAAATATTTCTAAACAATATCTCATTAAAAAAGAAAATCTTAAATTCAATATTTTTACAAATTATTATTAAAATGTTCATTTAATGTTCATTAAATGTTCATGGTTCTTAGCTATGTTTGGTGAAAATCTGCATGATATTATGTTAATTAAAATGATTCCCCCCCCCCCCCCCCAGGGCATATGTTGCATTGATATTTTGAAATTTGCGAGCTTTTAATCACCCAACTCATCTTAGATAAATCACGTAATCTTTGGATTGTATAAAAAGCTTCTCTCTCTGTGTGTGTGTTTAATCGCGAATTTTAACAAAAATTAAAAATTTGCTATAAATAGTATTTATGTGTTCGTAATTAAAAAATATCTTTAAAATCTTTTTAAATTGTAGTTTAAAAATATTATATTCATGATCCGCGTTTTTTATAGCTTTGTACTTGATTGTTATTAAAAGTATTCTTAAAAATCTGTTCATGTGTAACTGAATTATCATTGCATACTTGCAATGGTTTTACGAATAATGTTTTTTCCACACAAAACTTCTAACAATGAAAAAAGAAGAAAATCGTTCCTGAACAGAATTTAATATAAGTAGGGAGGTGGCGTAAACTGATCCTTTTAAGGAAAAAACGTGTGTAAAATAACATTACTGTTTGAATAAAACTTTGGCCATTTGTTATTATGTTTTACACTATATTTTGCATAATAAACATATTTTAATAATATTTTAAACCCAAAGCATACTTGCCAACATCTTAATTAATATTACGCAGTGTTGATAGTCCTGCCCTTTTTTATACACCAGTAAATTTTCAGAGTAATATATATTACTCTATAACTGCATTTGAAGAATATTCTTCAAATGCAGTTATGATTAAATAAGAAGAAAAATACTTTAAAAAGTTACTGGTGTGAAAAATAAGGCGGGGCTAACAATATTATGGAATATTAATTAGTATGTTGGCAAGTATGCCAAAATAAGTAATGAAAAACATAGATTTTTGAAAAAATGTCTGAAGGATCATTTTACCCTCACCAAAGGGCAAAATGATGATTCTTCATTTAAAAAATAAATGTTGATTTTTATCGGCAAAATAAAGGATATAAAAGTAATTATGGCAATACATAATGAAATAAAATAAGTAAACCAGGTCATATTTCTGTACGTGAAGGACTGTATATTTAAATAAATCGGAAAGTTAGTGCTTGCCTTATGACAGATGCTATAAAATCCAATTTTTCAAAGAATTCTATTCAGACGCGTAATACAGCGATCGCTTAAATACTGCCATTGCTTCTTCTTGGCACAACAAATTTACGTGTTACCCTGTCGATATAACGCTGTCTGTCTGGAAGAAGACATATGTGGATCGTTTTGCTCGCTAGGATCATTTTAGGCTACCTTCCCCTATCCAAGTTCTGTTTTTGAACCTCTTAACGTATTTGTAAGCTCTTAGTTTCAGTAATAGACTACTTTATATTGTTTAAAAGTAAGGCCAAAGCTGACAACCCTGGCAATTTTCTAACACCACTATTCCAATACAAATACTTTTGCATTATTTAGTAACAAAAAATTTGCAATTAAATTAAACGAAGATAATTAATCTAAAAATAGTGGTGTTAGAAAATCTGAATAGTTGGCAGATAACGAAAGTGGTGCTGGCGTGTTGCAACTGGTGAGACAACCTGCCTGAAAGAAGTAGGACTCCGGATCTAATAACTAATAAAGTTAATAACGAATTATTACATTGAAGTAGGCGAAACAAAAAAGAAAATACTTGATTAAAATGTCCACATTTAATGTTGTTTCTTCTTTTTTTGTAGTTCATTTTGTTTTACGCCAGGGAGTCTTTTTAATATTATTTATTTTTTCATGTAACAGATAGTTAAATAAACACATAAGTAATTAAAAAAAAAATGTAGTAGGGTGCTCCAGTGATTGACATGCTCCAGTAATTGACATCTTTCCCGAAATAATCAATAAATAAGAAAAAAATAATAAAAGCACATGTTTTACGTATAAGAATTTTAACATTGTACGTCAAACACTGAAGCATAGAGTGCCAATAACTGGGAAATAATTAAAACTATCAGTGTCAAACACTCGAGCATAGGATGTTAATTACTGGTAAAATGAAAAACTGGCAGTGTCAATTATTGGAATATTGAGTGGGTGTAAAATAAAAATTCATAAAAAATATATATAATAATTATCAAATGCATATATTTTAACATATATGTGGTTCTGAAAGTCTTTCATACCATATATATTAACTTAAGATTTCTAAAAATAGTTTCTGATGACTAAAATTTTAAAAACATCAGAAATTGCTCTAAAGGTGTCAATCACTGGAGCACTTACCGTAAGTGTAATAGAAAATTTTAGTAAATCATCGAGTAAATGCGAAATGAAAACTTACAAAGGAAAAATTTGGCAATTTACAAAAGGTAAAATCACGCACTTGTCGCGGCTAGTGCATAAAAAATTTTAGATATTATTTCAAACATAATTATATAAATCATCCATTAGTATTTGAACAGATAAAAGATATTCCTATTTATGAAACTTGTTAATTAATAAATCTATCTTGTGTATGATTAATACAATGTTCTGGATTATAAATATATTTAGTCCTAGTGGGGGACTGTTACATCGCAAGTTACTTTAAAGCAGATCTATACATTGAAATAATATTCTAAAGAGCCTAACTATTAAAAACAAATTTTGCTTTAATGTCATATTATACGCGTTAATCTTTCTAAAGATAAATGCCATCATTAAGGCCAATGCTTTTTTTATTTTATTATTATAATTATTTTTTTAAGAGGGTTATAAAAGCTCTCTATCTCCAGGTTATTTGCAATTAAAATTTTCTGGAGTCATTATGTAAATTTTCTTGGAAAAATTTTACTCATCCTGGTTGCCCGTTGAAATCTTCTGGAATTAAATGACTTTTTGTTTTGATGTAGCGAATTATGCTGCTGAGATAATTATTTAAAATAACAACTATAGAAAAAATTCTCAAGGACTTTTTAGAAGTGAAAAAGAATTATTATTTTTAAATAAAGGCTCTGCATAAATGTATATATATATATTTTTTAATCTGTAGCTAATGTTTTTAATATTAATCTTTCTAATTAAAGAATAACTCATAACTGCGCAAATTACAAAAAAAAAAAAAAAAAAAAAAAAAAAAAAAAAAATTCTTTTACAATATTTTATATAATAAGGTTCTTACCATCTAAAATGCACAAACATTTAATCAACATAGCTTCTTTCTACAAACATTTTATATACGAAATTTTAGTCAATTTTAACCAATATTTGCTGAGATATAACCCATCTGGAAAGAGTGACGTACCAAGGGTGGAGCGGAGAGGGCGGGCCGCCCCTGGCCTCTGGACTTCACGGGGCCTCCAAAGAAACTTAGCCTTTATGTATCTGGTGAATTTGTCGTGTCATTATTTTAACCTGAAACATTCGCTGAAATTCCAATTTAAGCTATAGCTTCCTGTCAAAAGAGCCTTAATGTACAAAAAGTGACCTTAAAGCGATAAATCCAAAACCAAAAAAAAACTCATTTATGCAAATCCTGATTAAAGCAAAGCTAGCAGGACCAATCCCCTCGCTGTCTTGTTTGGTTTGGGCTTCTGAATCAATCATAAAACTTACTTCAATGACTTCTTATAGTAATAAATTTCAAGGGGACTTCAATATAGGAAGTTAAAGGCGTCAGTGGGACTTTCACCCCGGGCCTCGAGAGTTGTAAGTCCGCCATTGTCTAGAAAATCGCAAAATTAAAAAAAAAATATATATATATATATCAGCGCGACCTCTCGGATGATGTATACCAAAATAAAAATATTGGGAGTTACGCATAATATTCATCTTAGTTTTTTGCGATTACATCCACTTAAGATAATCAGGAAAAATTGTAGGATGAAGTGGGGTAAGTGTAACGATATTTTGGTATAGTTCTATTTTTGCTCCATTTTGCTCAATTGCTATTATACTGAGTGCCCCATAAATCAGTAAATATTTAAAAAATTCATAAAATATGAAGGAATTTGTAGAATTAAACACGATTTGCGTAAAAATTATTCTCGTAAAGATGCTTTTTTTAAAATAAATAAATAAAATGTTCGTTGATATAGGGCACTGCACAGGCGCTATAACAAAAAATATGCAAATTAGAGTCCTATAAATTGGAAGGTTTTACGATTAAGGCTGTACATTTTCGTTGCTTTGGTTTATAAGAATATCTCATTCAAAAATGAATTCCGAAATCTATTTTTTAAATATTACTCTTTGAATATGTCGCCTTTTAGCTTAGTGAGCAATTTTTTCAAAAAATAAATTTATATATTTCGCTTAGAGATCGAAACTTAGAGTCCTAACTTTACATAATGAAATAAAATATTTAAATTATTTTTTTCAAAAAATTGCCCTCTAAACTAAAAGGCGACATATTCAAAGAGTAATATTTAAAAAAAAAAAAAAAAAAAAAACAGAACTCGAAAAATTTCATTTTTGAATGCGACATCCTTATAAAACGAAGCAACAAAAATCATATAGGATAACATGGGAATGGAGAGAGGAAGATGAACAGCTCATTTCTGATTTTTCCTCCTACTTACTCCTATATAAAATCTCCTGCATCCAATCGGATATGACACGTGCTGCAGTTAGCATTATTGTAACTCCCTTGTAAACTATATTTTTTGGCTATAGCAGCACATAAAATAAGAGTGATATGCCTGTAAACATTTCTCTTCATCCAAATAACTGTAAAAAATATAAGCTAATAATAATCTAACAATGCGTCACTTAAAGAATTAAAAAAAAAAAAAAAAAAAAAAGTGTTTTATAGTTGCATCCCATGATTGGAGCGAGTGTAATCTCGGCCTACTATATCACATACAGTACATTAAAAGGTAGGTAATCGAGTTTCCAGATTATAAAAAAAATCTTAATGTATCTGGAAATTTTTGAATTAAAAAAATATCTTAACTCATTACAGAGTTAAGAGCTTTTCCATACACCTTCTCGAGTACTTTACAATACTTATAAAAAATGCATAACGACAAAATGCAGCTAAAAATTAAAAATTATAGCAGCATTATGTACTTATATTGTGCTTTTGGTCGGTAGACCTCTGTAGATTCTTATACTAAATCAATTTTTTCTTCTTAAATTATGGTATAATTTTAAACGCGAAATATAAAGTTGGGTAAATGTAAGAGAATTAAAAATTGGTGAAGTGTCTTTTTTTTTTTTTTTTTTTTTTTGGGGGGGGGGGGTAGTTTGAATTAATTGTGTTAGCTTCAGGGAGAATTCTGGCATTTTGAAATGTAAAATATTTAAATTAGGTAAATATAAAGAAATAAAAAATAGGCAATATTACTTAGGCTCTGTTGAATTCTGTAGGAGCCAAAACAAAGTTCTTCCTTTAAAATTCCTTTTTTTTTTTTCCCTTGCTGTAGAAAATTTTGAGAACCAAAAAATACAGTGTTGGATTTTTTTTTAAAAAAAAGGATATTTTTTATGTAAGTTATTTAAACATTAATGGACAAAATGTTCACTACCCAAGAAAAAAAAAAAAAAAAAAAAAAAAAAAAAAAATTATATGATTTTTGTTAAAAAAAATATGTTATAATCTAAAAGCAAGTTATGAAAAAGTCGTCAGAGAAATTACTTTTAAAAATGACGTTTAATGTACCATGTGAAATACTATCGCATATCTCAAAGTCAAGAACAAACAGTTTAATATCGTAGCCGTAAGATTAAGCTTTTCAAAACAGGTATACTAGAATAGAATTCCAAATATACTAAAGCTTCCCATGTACGGACTTTAACATTTATAAAAACAGGGCAGTTTCTGCAAAAACTTGGTATTGTATCCATGTACATTGCTAGTTTCCATTATAAATGAGCTATATAACTTATTTATTTTTCTACAGTAGACTTCAAAAGTTGAATACAGTGTTCATATTGACAGTGCTGTTTTTCATTTTAAAATTAGTCATTGGGTGATATTTTTTAAGTACTCATTTTGTATAATTATTTATTTTTTCGTTTTGACCTCACCAAATAGATAAATCTATTTAATGTGTGTATATATGATATGTAACAATGAAAAAAAATTAATATTTCATATACTTATTGATGTTGTATTGCGCTAAATGTTGCTCTAGGCAAAAGTTGGGGAACTTTAACTGCCCCTTCAAAATAATTAAATCCATAAAAAGAGCATTTTCAGAAAATTTAAATTTTATAAAATGAGTCCATTCACAAAATTCAAATTCGTAAAAATGAGCCCTTTAGAAATGTCTAGTTTTATAAAAATGATTTAGTGTTTATTGTAAATGACTGGATATTCTTAGTTCAGTGAAACACATTGAACTAAGAAATGTAATGCTTATATATATGTAGATTGACTGCTAAAATAAAAAAAAATGTACCCCCCCCCCCCCCCCCCCACGCACACACACAAAAATATTTATATTTCGCAGAAGTAAACCACCAAAATTAAAACCTCATTCGACAAACGTGCACGTACCATTAAGACATCTGTAACAGTAAGGCAGAATTACTCAACAGTTGGCATGATTGCAAAAACCCATAATGAAAATATCGAAATAATAATTCTACATTAAAAAAAGAAAAAAAAATCTTGTTGTTCTTATTCGCCTTATTGTTTTTCTCCCTTATTCAAGCATTTTTTGTTTCTAACATCCTCTCGCATATTTCGATGCGAGCGCACTTGATAATCTATATAATATTTCTCTAACCTGGACCAATTTTAATTAAATTTTTGTCGAAACGATACGATAGTGGTGAAATTAATAAACTACGCGAGGATAAAAAATAATATTTAAAAATGAACAATATTTAAGCACGTGGATTCGGCTCAAGTATCTAATAAGAAAACATGACGACATTTGTATGTTGACAATATTTTATGGAAAATGTATTTTTAAAAGCTATAATCTTTGCAAGCGTCATTTTAAACATAGAAATATTTTAAAGATATAAACAGAATATGAATTATTATTAAAAATTGACTAAAAGAATGAAATCATCAAAAGTATAATCAAAACAAGATTTTTTTTTTTTTTTTTTTTACAAAAAATTACGCCAAAATAAATAAAATTTCATTACATTCTTGGAGATAAAAATTTAAAAGGCGTCATGGGGATCCTTCACTAAAACTGTACTGCCTGCGGAAGTATGAAAACTGAGTCGTCAACCATGAATTTTATTTTGAAGTTTTTTTTTTTTTTTTTTTTTTTTTATGTTCTGGTTTCACTGTTGCACAATATTTATAAGTTTCAAATTGTAAAGGTAAATAAGAAAAGAAACTAAGCGCGGAAATTTCGCACGGATTGCTAGTTGTAAATAAATATCAAAAACTTTGACCAATAATTTTAGTATAAAATAATATCTTAGTCAGAAACATAGTTGGCATTACTCCAAAGATATATAGTGAAATATAGATAACTTAACTATACTCAAGGTCGCTTCTCTGAATAGTTCGTAAAGAAAAGTACTGTATTCATCTACGTTATTTTCGTCTTAAATGAAATATTTTTTTTTTCCTTGTAGATGAACCAAATTTAGTGTTTGTAATCACAGTTGCAGTTAATTAACAATTAAATCCGAGGAAAATACCGTCATTTCAATTTTATATCAATGCAAATCACAAAATTATTGCAGACTCAAAAGATTTATTTAGTGCTACGTACATGCTTGAAATTAATTTATATACATTCCATGAAGATTCTAAAAATTATTTGTTTTTATTTGCGATAAACTGTCATTTAGTTATAGTATTTATTTTATCAGTCGTATGTAATTATTTTAATCATCCTCTGTCTTTAGTGGTGTGTTTTTCCAGTTTTGGGTAAAAATCTTTATTTTTATCGATATTGCATGTATTTTCGTGTGAAGTTTACATTTTTCTTCATAGTAGTATGTACTTTAAATTAGCAAAATGCTTGTCAACCACTGTGCAGTAAATTGTAATTTCTGCATAATCGTCAATTTTTAATTAGTACTGACTTCATATTAAAAACTAGTTGTGCCCATCACATGACTTTCTTCTATATTTTCCTATGCAAATTCACTCAGTAAAAATAATTTATTAAAATCGTTATTTAATAAAATTATCTTCCATAATTACATAATAGTACGATTTCCACATCAGAGAAGTAGTATAACACTAAATATCCAAAAAAAATTCATTTTATTCTCGATATTACATTAAAAAAAATCGATAACTTTATTTTAAATTATTGCAGATCGATGGTTCAATCATTCATTTTAAAGGTATTGGCGAACTCTTTTGAAAGATACCCATCATGAAAATTTATTCCCCCCAAGGGGGCAGGCGATGCTCCTACATATCCAAAAAAAAATTTCACAGTTAACTATCTCTATTATAATTCATTCTTGTAAATTTCATAATGATTATTAAAAAATAATTCTCTTTATGCACATTTATACAAAATTTTGTCCTATACCACGATGTTAAAAATTAAAAGAAAGCGGGACGCAACGCAACCTGTCAGGCAATATTTACCAAAAGTTGATAGGCACTAATTTATGTCAAGGTATAACTACATACCAATTTGTATGAGATTCTGCGCAGTAGTTCCCGAGTTACTTACAGTTGCCACAAAATTTTGTCTCACACTCACACACAGACAGACATTTTCTAAAAATCGTCAAATCATGTTCTTCAGCTCTCAAAACGTGTAAATCCATCAAAAACCCGAGGTCGAAAATTTTTACGAATCCAATACTTTCTTCTATTGAATATAGAAGAAAGTAAAAAAAAAAAAAATCTTGATCTGATTCTTTTCTTTCTCTTTGTTTTTATCCTTGTCCATGCATAGTAAAATAAAAGAAAAGATAGTATTATAATGATAGTATTATAATGATAGTAAAAATGATTTAAAAAATACATTTTAATATAAAATTTATATTGTAATATATACACCTGCATAATTTCAAAAACGCACATAATTTGGATATATTAATTCTACAGTTTAAAAATATTTCCTTGTTCTGTAATAGTTGTTCTTTCTCCTTATTTTCCTGACTTATTCACGCCTTTTTTTTTTTTTTTTTTTTTCTTTCTGGTATGTTTCCATCGGAGCACATACATATTTCAATAAAAGCAGTAGTAATAAATAAAGAAATAAAATTAAAACTTTGAACTTTTCTAATTTAAAATTTATATTGCAATGCAAAAAGAAAAAAAAAAATGCACTAAGCTTTTTAAATTTTCTAATAAATTTATTGTATATTTAATCTTAAAGTGTTTGGAAATTTGTTTAATAGCGGGAAGAAAATATAAATGTGAAGTTTAAGGTATAAAATTCTTTAAGTAAAGTTCGTAAAAAAAGTTCATTTTGAACTTTTTTGCCTGTTTATGCTTCGACCTTAATTGTGAAGTTTCAGATTTTTAATGAAGACAGCTAATGCTAATAATGAACTAAAACAACGTTCTTTAAGAGAAATTTGAACTTAAAAAGAAGACTTACAATGATTAGAAGAAAAAAAAAAAATATATGTATTTCTTTAACTAGCTGAAATATTTCAAACGTATTTTGTAAGAAGAAACGTAGTTAAGTTCAAAAAAGAAAGTTGACGTTCTTCTTAAACAAGGGTAAAAATAACAGTTAATAAGCTGAACCGGGAGAAATTCCTGTGATGCTAAAATTCTTTCAGAAGAAAATTGTTAAAAATGCCTAGTTAAATATAAATGGTATAACTTCTTTTTGGTGCTTTCTTCTTAGTTTTTAAATGATTACTAAAAAGAGAAAATTTTTCATGTTTGACCTATTCTAATACCTATTCTAAAAATGACGTTTTTAAAACTAAATTGCAAAGTAATCGTTAAACTAATATAATTAAAACCAAATATACCCTATAATATAATTAAAACCAAAGTAACATTCAAAATGAGATAAAGAATACTAAAATTTAAAAATTTAAAAAAATACATTTTAATTAAAAAACATTAAAATACAAGACAGACGTTTCGGCTAAACACTAGCCCTCGTCAGTGTCAAACATACAAAGCACAACATTTACAAAAAATTCATAATACATCAGAACAAGATTATGTATTCCGGTGGATGAGACGTATGGATTATGTTTAATTTTATTGAAATATAATTGTTTCTCTCTCTCTCTCTCTTTTTTTAAATTAAAAACTAAGCTTGTTTTTTATCCGTGGTACGCTTTCATCTTTTACTACTTTGGTTGCGTCGATTTCAAAATTGGAACTCAACTTTTTTCTTTTTCGTTTCTTCCTTTTTTTTTTTTTTTTTTTTTTTTTTAGCTTTACATTATCCCATAACAATCATCTTAAAAAGAAAGAAAAAAAAAAAAAAAAAAAAACTAGTCCCAGTCCAATGACTTCCTGTGCAGTGAATGACCATAGAGTCTAAACCAAAGCAAACATATTTTAAACTTGTGTTACACCTCTCCTACCACCTTTTCCATTGCACAAACGCTTTTAATTGATGTACGACAAGATATCGTACAGTTTTAATTATTACTGGAAAATAACCAAGATAAAACTTTTTTTTTTTTTCTTTTTTTTTTTTTTTTTTTTAATCGTCATTCTTAAGGCACATCAATCAGATTCGCCCTTTTCCATCCCCCGTGTAATCCTGTGAGGTTTTTGTTGATTCGTATTATAAGGATTATTTCACTCAAAAATGAAGTTTTTCGTTTTTCTTTTTTTACTATCATGTTTTGAACATGTTAACTTTTAACTTATTGAGCAATAAAAAAAAAAAAATAAAAAAAAAAAAGATTACTAAACTAAAATGCGACATATTCAAAGAGTGCTATTCAAAAAACAGAAAAACTTCAATTTTCAATGAAACATCCTTATAATACAAAGCAACAAAGTCGGATAGGATAGGATAACATGAGAAGGAAAAAAGAGTGAATCTAAGCGATGTGCAGCCTTAAGAGCGGACAATACCTAATCTCGCCGGCAGCCTTCGCCCATGTTATTCTATGGGAAAATTTGTTTACATAATTACTCATTACCTAATGAATATTTTTCAATTCTGTTTTCACATTTAGAAAATTCACAAGCGTTCAATTAGTACTTGTTTTCCAAAAATTGATTATTTAAATTTCAGTATTTCATTTTGCGACTAGAAAATGAGAAAAATGCATTTTGTGAAAAATCGCATTTTTGAACTCAAAATTAAAATGTAAAAATTTTAAAAAATGAATTTTTCAAGAATGAGTACTCATTTAACGGTTATGAATTTTCTGACTGCGAAAACAGAATTTAAAAATATTCATTAGGTAATGTGTAATTGTAGCAACAAATTTTCCCATAGAATAACATGGGCGAAGGCTGCCGGCGAGATTAGGTATTGTCCCCTCTTAAAACTTCTGTATGTAGTCACCATCCGGAGTTATACATTTCTCCCGGCACTTCTTGACCACAGCCTCCTAAACTAGATGCCTTCCGCGTGGATCGGAAACTTGGCAACAGTTTAAGTGGTAAACAGCGCCACCTGGTACAGATAGCGCGACTTTTTTATTCAACTTTCCAACAATTTTAAGAAGTGATATAAGATATATATAATCGACGTTTCTTCGATTTTATTTGTCTTTTATGTATATTAAATCCCACTTTAAAAAATTTTTGGTGGCTATTTGCCACTGAAATTATGTATTACATATCTTATATATTTTTAATCTGCTATAAATGTTATTTTTAAACTCTCTCTCTCTCTCTCTCTCTCTCTCTCTCTCTCTCTCTCTCTATATATATATATATATATATATATATATATATATATATTTTTTTTTTTTTTTATTTATTTATTTATTTTTTTTTTTTTTTTGTGTTGAATTAATTCTTTTTCATTCTTCAAATCAAATTCATGGTCATAAAATTATCGAACAGGGAAAAAATTTGAGGGAGAGGGTGGGTGTTTCTAGAAAACTGTGGGTGACTGGGCAAAATGTGAGTCATATTCGGATTCAGGAGGCCATTTTACATAGGAATCAGTAAGAAAGTTATCAGAACTCTTTTTTTTTTTTCAAAGCTGTGTTATCTTTTTTTTTTTTTTTTTTTTTTTTTAATCTAAATCTTAAATGTTATTTTTTAAATGTCGCATCCAAGAGTGCAGTAGCTTAGAATTTTATAATTTTGATCTCAAAACGATTGTTTGTACTGGGAAAAAAATGTAAGGTTATAATTTTTTCACCAAAATTATTTGGACTTTTCTTGATATCAGTCTTTACATTTTTTTTTTTTTTTTCAGAATGTTATAGAATTTTACTTTGTGAAAATGAAACAATACGATTTTTTACAGATCTTCGATATCGTCACCAGTTGTCTAATTATATTTTTGGGAAATTATACTGAATTTTATTTAGTAATTTTTTTTTACTCCCAATAAATCCTTTTGCAAATAGTTAATTAATGTTTTGAAGTTATGTATACTGTTGATCATTTTAAATTCCTATGGTAAAAGTGTTTAAAAAAAAAAAAACTAAAAAAGAACTAATTAAATAAATAATAAACAAATAAATAAATATTTCTCTGCATTAAAAATATTTTTCTTAATGAATTTACCTTTTCAATTAAAAATATTCCTTCATATAATCTTAACGTCATTTAAAAATGTTATTGTTATTAGTGAAAGTAAAACAATCCCTAAATATTAATGTTTTTATCAGCCAGTTTCTTTCATGGTATGATTTGGAATGTTTTTATTTCAGATGAATAAGAAATCTAGCTTTGCGTTGACAACTACTCGTTTTTTTTTTCTTTCTTTCTTTCTTTCTTTTTTCAACACTTATGACAGGAAAGTGTATTTTCTTAACATTTAGGAAAACATGACATACTGTTTCGTATTCATCTTTCACATATAAAAATAGACACTTGGATTGCTGCCTCTTCCGCATGGCCTGAATCTGTCTCCTGATTTTCGGTTTCCAGCGAAGTGACACAAATTAGCCATGCATATGTTTTTTTAAAAGAAAAAAAAATATTTTAATATTAGTTATTATTGGTTTAATAAATAATAGTGGAGAGATTTTTTATAAGAAATTAAGTGTTATTTGATATTAAAAACGATCTTGAAGCAAGATTTGATGGAATTATTTTTTTCTTGTAAATCACAAAAAAAAAAAAAAAAAAAAAAAAAATAGTTGCGTTGTTCATGAGTAAAAAACTTTAATTAAACACCATAAGATACAAAAACTCAGAAAAATTGTTTTGGATCGAAATGACACACGACTCTTCGTCAGGCGAACAAAGTAGTCACGAATGCTGCAAATAAGGCGGTGCCTCTTTGTTTGCCTCTTTGTTTCCTCTTTGTTTTATATTTCTTGTCTAAAAATATAGATATTAGGACTGATATTGGCTTTAAACAGAATCACAGTTACAAACCAAGGTTTTAATTCTTCGTCCTTGTGCGCCTGAATTTATCTTTAAATATATATATATAATATATTTAAATAGTGATAAGTGATGACATGAAAGTGAAATGTAATAAACAACAAGAAAAATTATCAAATAATGTTAATAAACAAAAAAAAAAAAAAAAAAAAAAAAAAAAAAAAAATTGGTTAAAGTTAAATTCTATTTAAGCCAGAAAATTAAATTATGCTGTGCCAATCTTCTCAGCATGTGGGAACACAGCTATATATATATATATATATATTGAAATCTTGCGTTTACGCAGTTCACATTTTGACATTACATGTTCTCCATGCTTTATTTCAAAATCTATATTAAGATTTAAATGAATTAAATTCTAATAAAAATGTGTTTTTGAACGGTTGTAAATAAATTTATCATGGCTATTTAAACAGCATTTTAAAATAATTAAAATGATAATTTTCATCATTATTTAATAATACTAAGTTAATGATTTTAATTCAGATAAAGTTAAAAATAAAATAATATAATATAATATAACGTACGCAACTTTGAAAATTTAAGAATGGTGGAGGGGAAAATGAAATGTAAAAATTTCCATTTACTAGTGATTGTGTTATTATTTTAAAGCAAAAACTGCCGAAATCTTAGTGCTTTTGAAGTATACTGAAATAATAATAATAATAAAAGAAATATGCTAAGCTGGGTTTATTTAAAAACAACGACATCAATAACGGAGATCAAACAAGAGCTGTTGCTCTTTTATCTTAAAGGATTACTGTCACTTTTTAGAATGTTTATTAAGAATTATGTTGTAAGAGGAAAAAAATAAATTTCAGACCGGTAAAATAATAATAAAAATCTTTATTATTCTTGGACATTTTATCTTTTGAAATCTCTTGAATTTCTTTTTTTTTTTTCTTCTTCTTCGTCGTCGTCGTCTTCTTTTTTTTTTTTTAATCCTTTATCACTTTTTTTGCAACCACTTTTTCATTTTTACACCTACTTACATAAAAATTTGACAGATTATTTATTTATTTTTCATTACCTCAGGCTTTATGCCAATGTTCGGGATTGAAAGATCATAAGTGTTGCTTGCATCTAGAATTAGTATTCTATATACATGTAAAATCGTTTGTCCTGACTAACTTGCTCACTCATTTTCTGATCCATCATCGCTCGTACATAAACAAGAAATTTCGTGCAATATTAATTCCATTACGTAGATACTAAAAAGCAATTTTGCAAAATTCGATTCCCTCCCCCTTCCTAGGAAGGAAGGGACAAAATTCATATCTCAAAGCAAAAAAACAAATATTCGTAACATTGTTGCTTTAAAGTGTAACAAATACAAACGCCTAAAGACAAGAAGTTGAAGAATTTGCCTCCCAGAAGAGAAGAAAGCAAAACGTGTTTTTCACACATTCCTTCATATTACAAAGAAAAGTAAAAATGAATGTATATAAAATAAATCCCTATTTTCTAATATTTTTCCTTCTTGAAATATTATGGGTATAAATTTAATGTTTTGCGTAGCTGTAATTTATTATATACCATTCCATTATCCTTCCAAAAATTACAACCCAATGTGTAGTGTAGTATTTTCTAGACACTATCGTGAACGAACAGGTACGTTTGCTACGACCTTCCTCGAGAATTCAGGAGAAACACTTTGCTGGTTGTGATTTGCTACGCAAACTCTGGGCGAACTTGAGAATAAGATCCGTGAGATCAAAAGTACACTGCCAAAAAAAAGTCCTGTTTGCTACCAGAAATTTTCTGTAATTCAGAAAAATACGTTCTATCAACTAAAAAATTACGTTGATAGAACGCATTTTTCCGAATTACAGGAAATTTCTGGCAGCAGACTGCAGCAAACAGGACTGTTTTTTGACAGTGTAGTGTTCCTGCTGAGTTCTTGAGGTAGATTGGGGCAAATGTACCAATTCGTTCAAGACAGCGTCTAGAAAGTATTGGAACATATACTGAGTTGTAACTTTTGGAAATAGAATGGCATATAATAAACTATATCTGTTGCAAATACCTATACTATTTTAGGAGGGGAAAAATAATAAAAATAAAATAGAGAATTATTTTCTAACCACTCTGTATATCCATAAGTCCTTTGCTTAAAATGGAAGGAGTGGGGGATGTAAAAGGCCTTTTTTAAACTTTCAGGAATTTGCTCCTGGAAAAGGCGGAAAAACGTAATTCACACATTCTTATTTCTTCATATTTTGAAGATAAAATAGATAGGTATTCATAAGATTATTGCTTTAAAAGAAGTTTTTTTTTTTTTTTTTTTTTTTCCATTTTTTGATAAGTTTATTTCATGAAATATTAATTAAATTCGAGTGATGCTTTAATATTCGGAGATTTCTGGGACAGTAAACAACTGAAATCATTCTTAATGTAATTTTAAACTACATTACTACTTGCAAAACCAGTGAGTGATAGTAATTCAATAAATATATTTATATAGATTTTTAACAACTGAAAATGCACTTGGTACATTCTTTAAAAAATAAACTATAAATTCTATTCCCAATTTTTTTTTTCTTTTCGTACTGATTAATCAGGCATTAACATCTATTAATCAATTACATCGTTATTCATATGGTTTTGGGCATGAAGTTTTGCTGACAGTATTTCACCTTGACCTCTAAAGATAAATTGAGTAGTTAATAGGAATTAAGATAACTCTACAAGAATATTTCGTTTTATAAGAAATCGATTTCATTCATATCTGGAGAAATTCTCCCTGAAGTAATTCGCTCTTATCTTGTAGCAGAATGTATGGAATTCGTTTAATTTGTATAATGTTCAGTTTTAATTTTGTAAGAAAAATTACTCACTATTATATTTATTTTTCTGTTACAAAAAATGTACTTAAAAATTGTATGTGATATGAATCTCTTCCTTTGTTACAGAATTAATTAAAAGTAATTTTTAATTAATTTTATTATTTTCTGTTACCCGTGTATGCATGGTAGTGCTGTTTGAAGGTTCGAAACTGAATTTTTGACCTTATTACACTTTTTCAGTCAACCTGAATCTAAAAAATCAAGTTTTTAACCTTTTATAAAATTTGAAGTTTTTAAAACGAACAGTTACATAATTAATTTACAAATAATACCTTTTTATTGTTCGCTTAACTCAAAGCTTTTCGGCCCGATACCGGACGTTCCTCAGGAGTTGAAAACTTTTGTGCTTTGTACTGAACTGCTGCTAAATTCTGATTGGGTTCCACGTCATTGCAACTGTCAGGATTCATTAGTATTTCGATGGTTTCGCTCATTCCGGCATAATCACGGTTATGGTAGTTATCTAATTTTTTAGTACTATTGAAATTAATATTTATGTTAGAATTCAGGTTAGTTTTGGTTAGTGCTGTTGTTATTTTTTCCTTGTTTAATAGTGTTTTTGTGTTCATTAATCCTGTTTTTAATTGGTCTTTTAACGTTTGAATGCCACATGAGAAAATAATAAATATATATATATATATATATATTTATTATTTCATATATTTATTATATTTCATATATTTATATATTTATTATATCATATATATATATATATATATATATATATATATATATATGATACTAATAATCAACCAGCAAAAATTTCTTTTATACTCATTTCTCCACAGAGGGGGGGGGGGGGCATCTCCGTGGACGGTAATACCCCGGGGGTATAAAATTTCATTGTAAGTATCTTACGAAAGATCTCGTCAATACCTTTAAAGCGAATGGTTTTATTTTAAATCTGTGATAATTTAAAACAATTTATAGATTTTTTTTTCTTTATATATAAGGCATTTTTTCAGATGACGGCATAATTTTGACTTTCTTTGAATATTAATGTTATGTTATCGTCTGCATTCATCATGAAAAATAATTTTAATAAATAATTTGTTATAAGAAACTTTAGAAGAAAGTTTTGTGTTAGCAACAACATACTAGTTCTTTATTAAAGCAAGTTCATAATTCATCTGAAAATGAAATGTTCTAAAGTTGTCCTATTTATATTTTGTCATTCATTCGAAATATACTTTCAACTTTTCGGTTTATTCACATATAAAATTTTGCTTCATCATTCGTAAAATTTTCTTATAGCACATGCATTTTACTGCATATTATAAAAGCAAGTTCATAATTTATCTGAAAATGAAATGTTCTATTTATATTTTGTCATTCATTCGAAATATACTCTCATCTTTTCAGTTTATTCACGTACAAAATTTTGCTTCATCATTCATAAAATTTTATTCTAGCAAATGCATTTTACTGCATATTATTTATCAGATCCATGTTAATTACAATTTTAACATAAACATATAATGATTCCAGAAGTAATTTTAAAAGTAAACAATTGCATAATGCATTGGAATTACGATACTTCAAGAATTTAATGCAGGCGTAAATAGTGACACTGCATTAAGAGTGTTATCGTCAGTAAATTCTACTACTAAATTCATTTAATCACTCTATTAGAATATCTGAAAATGTGACACTATAATGCTTTATTGAAATGTTATTTAAATTAAAACTATTCATTGCTGATAATTCATTTCAGCATTTCTAATCTAATTTTAAATAAACTACACTGGTTTTCAAAAGTTAAGTAACATCTTTTTTTTCTTCCCTTTCAAACATATGAACGTAGAAACATGGCAATATGTACGTCATAGATAATAGCATATAAACATGAAATTTGAGTGGCATGTTCATTATCAAATCGTTACTCGAATGTTATATTACTTTTAACTTCGAGAATAATTTGTAAACTAGTGTTAATTTAATTTCGTCTTTAAAGAAAGGAAAAATGTAAATGATATTAGAAAAGAAAACTAAATAAGGGATTATATTGAGAACACATTACAGATACGTGAAGATGCACATACTTTCAAAAGTTGAATTACAACCTTTTTTATTTTTATTTATTTTTTATTTTCTCTTTTTTAATACATATGCATCACCAGTGGTCGAGGAATTCTGATCTTCAAGTTGATTGATGAAAGGTTGTTGGGTTTGAATTCAGATTGCGCTCGTCAGCCCAGCCGTTTGGCGTTTTCCTTGGTTTCTCACAAACTTGCATTTATACAGGTTATGACCCTAAGAAAGGAAGTCATCCCACCCAGGTCTAGGTCCCTTGTGTAGTCCCTAGGTTAATTGAGTCCCTGTCTTGGTCCCTAGGTTAATTGTTTTTAATATATATCACAAACCGTTTGTACTGGGTGTTCACTAAAGTCCTGTCCACACACATTAACTTAAGAACAAATATAATTATTTCTGTGAACATTGTGCCTACGTATGATTGGTCACACCACCTGGCGGCAAGCAACGGTATAAGCGTTCCGAAATCGAATTTTTTTCTTTTTGTTTCTTCCTTCCTTTCTTTTTCTTTCTTTTTATTCTTTTGTCTTTCATAAGAAAAAAAAATGTAGAAAAAGTTATAATAAAAATATTAGCCGGCTTGCTCACCAAAAATATTTCTTTGTTAATTCATAGCACTATACGCTTAAATATTTTTAAAGGTTTGCTGCAGAAATGATTCGTAACATGTTAAACTTCCTAGCATAATTCACTGATAAAATAAGTCTGCATTTTTTTTTTTTTTTTTTTTTTTTCGCTTTCCCTTTTTTCCTTACCTTGTATGTTGTTTATTCTAAATAAATCTCTTGAAATCTGTATGATTAAGACAGAAAAAAGTTAAAGCATCTATATTTTAAAAAAAGGAGAGAGAAAGAAAAAGTTTTGTCCACTGTGACAAATCTTTTGCCACAATATTACTTATTTATACAGTTAAAAAACAGAAAAATACATTCTTACCCACATTTATTGATACACTCTCATTTTTAGTATAGTTTTCTCTATCCCATATTCCTGGAAAACGTTTTATAATCCATATGACTCATAATATTTTGTGTGACATCCCTCCATCATCATCTTCTTCTCCCCACCCCCTTTTTTTAAATGCAGATTTACCTAATTTAATCAGTCTTTTAAGGAAGGTAAAACCATCTTGCGTTCAATGACTGGTTATTTTTAGCGGCTTTTTTTTTTTTTTTTTTTTTTTTTTTTTTAACCATATTGAGGGGAAAAAAAACTCATTTTGGACTAACAGAATAAGATTTTACCTACGTTTTGAAGGAGTACCAGTTTTTTTTTTTTTTTTTTTTTTTTAACCTTTTTACCCATATATATGATAGGAGAAGTATTGTTTTGGGGTCAAATTTTCTAAATTTAATATTTTGTCAGATTTACACATTTTGAGGTGCCCTGAATCTGAAAATCAAATTTTTAGCGGTTAGTCTGTGTGTGTATGTGTGTGTCTGTTATCAGCATATCTCAAGAACAAATAGTAGCAGAAATTTTAAACTTTGTATTTTAAATCTATTTTATGTTGCACTAAACTTTTTTTTTTTTTTTTTTTTTTCTGAGATCAAGCAAATGGATCATGTATTGGGACATCCAAGAGAATTTAAATACATTTCATTTATGAACGAAACTTTTGGTAGGTACGCATTAACATCTATAGAGGGTGCACTAAACAAAATGAAATGCACAGATATTTTTTTAGGCATAAAAGCATATTTTGTGTAGAATGCGGTAAGTAAACAATTTCCCATTCTTTGGATACCCAAATCAACTAAAATATAGTGGGACTTGTAAATTACTGGAAATGCATTTCAAGTTGTGCTGTGAGTTATTAATATAGGACTACATTTAATGTGGGTGTATACATTATTTATTAAAGATATACAGGACTAACAGAAATTAAGCAAAAACTATTTTTTATTAAATGTAATTGGTTGAAGTGCTTTCCTATATTTTACCATGTACAAGAAAACTACTCAGGTATGAAAATTAATTCCTCATATCCACGCGGTAAATAAATATTTTTAAAGTTAAATTTTCAGTGCTTGTTTTTTGTACACTTAAACGTTTTGAGGTTCCCTGAATGCTAAAGTTAAGATTTTGACGGTTCATCTTTGTGTATGTGTGTTATGAGAATAAAAAATAATTACAGGCAATTCAAATGTTCAATTTTGAACTTTATATGAGGTTGCTACTTTAAAAGTTTATAAATTTCAAGGAGTGGTGGAGGTAAAAGTTGTCTAAAAATTTTGGAAACTTTGGAAACTAAATGTAGGTACTATAATTAAATAGGGGATTGACCATTTACAACATAAATGTTAATATTAACTTTTTTCAGGAGACCCTAGTACCTATAAAGAGGAGAAGTATTCAGTATTTCTCACATATGTAATTGCTTTTTATTTTATTTTATGATAATAAATTATGATAAACTTTATTACTGTACTCATTAATTCTGTTTGTTTTTCCTCAGTAAATTTAAAATGCCATCTAACCAAGCAAAAATTATACTAGTTTTATTATTATTATCTTTTTTTTTTTCCTATTAAATATAATTATAGAGTGGAAGCGTGCTTTTTCAGACAGAATTAGATGAAATTGAGATTAAATATTTCAGTATACAATCTTAAACATGACAGGAAATTTAAGAAAAAATATAACAATAACAACAACAATAAGCTACCAAACCCTAAAGGGGAAAAAAAAAAAAAACTATGTGATAGTAAAAGAAAATTATATATAATGTAATACTTACTGTGCAAAATGCTTAACCCTTTGATGTTCACTGGTTTCGAACTTTTAACATTATGCAACAATTTTTCTATGTTTTTTACTGTTTTTTAATCGATTTTAAACATTTGTTCCTTCTCTGTTCGACAGAAAATAGCACTACTCCTAAATTTAATTAACGTTGTTTCGGAGAAAGCCACATTCAGAAGTTATTTTAAATGTCTTAATAGCGCGTCTGCACCTTCCTACTTTGATGATGCATTCATGCCCAGTTTTTCACTTGATGAAAGGCAGTGCTATTATTTTAACCCGAAACAACGTTTGCGAGATTTTGTAGTTGATAGTGTTTACTTACACATTTATTTCTTTATTAAATTAATTATTATTTGAATTTAATCAGGTAAACATATAGATGTTTCAAACCAAAGATTTCTCGATTTTTTTTTTTTTTTTTTTTTCATAATTATGATTACCTATGTGTCTACCAGCCATTTTTGAATGAATTTAGCAATTTTCAAAAAGAAAATACGTAGAGGTGAAAGTTGAAGTTAAATATTATTTAAAACGTGTTTCACGTATATAAAATACAGGTTTTTCATTTTAATTAATTTATTTATTTATTTTTTTTTTCAGCTGTTTTACTAAAGTAGGGTTGCTACAGGCGACTTTTCTTTAATTCGTTTCGTACCATTATTTCCGAATAATATACACCCCGCGACAAAAAGATAGGTACAAAGGGTTTTTCTTTGATTTTTCATAAAATAACATTATCTAAATTGTGCTTATCATTTATTATTATCATAAAATAACACTATTCCCGGACTAATTTTTGTTTTAAGACTAATTTAGAAAAGTTTTAAGACTAAAATTTTTCTTATTAACTACACTCCGCGACAAAAAGATAGAAACAAAGGTTTTTTTTTTTTTTTTTTTTTTTTTTTTTTCATAAAATAACATTATCTAAATTGTGCTGATCATTTATTACCATAACAAAATATTATCATATCAAAAACATATTAAATATTTTAATCATATTCAAAATTTAAAAAAAAAAAAAAAAAATTGTTCCTATCTTTTTGTCGCGGTGTGTAGTCTTAAATTAGAAAAATTTTAGTTTTAAAATTTTTCTAAAGTCTTGAAACAAAAATTAGTCCGGGAATAGTGTTATTTTATGATAATAATAAATGATAAGCACAATTTAAATAACGTTATTTTATGAAAAATCAAAGAAAAAACCTTTTGCACCTATC